>OY856411.1:1302353043-1302945543 GCA_963693085.1 Alisma plantago-aquatica
GTAGTAAATAGATCGCTTATCAAAAAATATAAGTAAAATACCAAAATTCTCATAAAAATGCGTACAACAATATGGAATCATAATATCATCCTTTTTATGCTTTAATATTAGTGATATCTTGTAAGATGTATTATGCTTAGTCCATGAGTAATAAATAGTAAATGATGATATAAAATTATGGGAAAATGTTAGTAAGTCCATAATCATGTTTATAATCCAATTGAAGTCCTAAATAATGATGTTGATGTACGAAATCATGTAATTTACCTAATGTTGCTAATTAGGGCTTATAACCCTAATTAATATACAATAAATACATACATTCTCAATAAATGATGAAATTTATAGAGTAAGCTCATATCAGTATTTGGAACCTCAGATTTATATATGAGATCAGTATGATACCCATAATCCATGTTATATGATGATGTTACTCTTAATGTGATATAAAAATCCTAATATGATTAATACATGTAACATAGGGTTAACATGTGCACATAATCATATGTAATCAAGTAATCAGATTATATATCCTAATATGGAATATAAGATCAGTAACCTAATTACAAGAATATAAGACAAGTAATGATGCACATGTCCAAATGAGCTGAGTGAAAGCCTAATGAACACGACTAGGGTTAAGATGAGATGTAACATGTTGAGAACCTGATGATAGTATATGATCTTGTCTTGATCAGGTTTAACAAATTTATAGATGACATGAGGAATATGTGATTAGGATGTCTCTTTGGAAGGTATGCCATTACCTCTTACTTGGCTTATTATACATTATGCTTGTGTTATATGGGAGTAAAGACTTGGCATATGGTATTGATTGAAATGATAGTCTTATATGATATGTTGCTTGAATTTCCATACTTATGGCTATGAACACCTGCAAACATAATATAGATGTTCCATCATAAGATATCTCATAAACCACTTGGTGGTAGAGCGCATGCATAATGATCACAAACCACTTGGTGGTATATCATATGATGTTTGTATAATGATCACAAACTACTTGGTGGTAGATCATAAGGCCTAAAGATGTCAAAGCCACTTGGTGGCAGACACACGAGATATATGATGGAAATGTGCTTAAAATATATGTGTTCTCTTTTGTTAATGAACATCTTTGTGCAAGTATATGCTTTTTCTTATATTTCCTTAATGTTGCCAAGTATTAGTTTTATCTTATTGCCAAGATATGATGAGAGGTATATAAAAGACACGTAGGCGTACTCAGTACAATATTCTTGAATATTGTGCTGACGTGTACCGCATGTAATCTTTTGTTTAGGTTGTGGACATGTGTTCTTGAAGATCCAGGATAGTTGAGAGTTATGTAGCGAGTTGATGTACAGGTGGACCTGTTGTCTTAAGATCCTGTAGTTTAGTGGTAGTACATGTATATGTATAAGTTTTCTGTTCAATATGTAATATCAAATGTTGTAACAATTCATGTTGTAATTATATGTTGAATGGTGAACATATGTTGTGTGGTTTGTTTATTGTTCATGTGCATGTGCTACTATTGTTTCCTTCTAACTCCCTTGATTTTCTTCTTCTTAGCCTAGTGTGTGGTGTTTAAATTGGGGTTCTCGCTGAGGTGAGGGTTTCAATTTGGACGTCACACATTAGATTAAGTTTTAGAAAATCTGGGGATGTCACAATGGTCCTTTCATAGCGTCTTTCACCTTGAAATCTATGTGATCATTTCTGACCCTCAAAGTTATGATGCCTTCAGCGACATCAATCAGTGCCCTCCCGGTCGCCAAGAAAGGACGTCCAAAGATAATAGGGCATTTAGGATCTTCAATAGTGTCAATGATAACAATATCACATGGGATGAAGAATTTCCCCACGTGAATCGAAACATCTTCAACTACTCCTACTGGCCTTTTAAAAGTGTGGTCCGCCAACTCGATTATCATATTACTCATGACCATCTCAGTTAGTCTTAATCGTTGTGTGAGGCTTAAAGGCATTAGACTGATGCTAGCCCCCAAGTCGGTGAGGCCTTTCCTTTTGATGTTATCCCCTATGGCAAAAGGTATAGTAAAGGCTCCAGGGTCCTTCTTCTTGGTAGGTAGTTCTACTTTTACGAAAGTTGTTGACATGCTAGCTAGGTGTACAGTTTCGATCCTTCCCCCTCGTCTTTTCTTCGTGACAAGATCCTTGAAGAATTTGGCATAGGTCGGAATTTCTTCCAAGGCATCCAGAAACGGTACTTCCAGGTGGAGCTTTTTCACTGAGTCCATGAACTTCTCGTACCTCTTCTTGAGGTGAGCCTTTACAAGTTTGTAAGGAAAAGGTAATCTTGGTGAGTACTGACTCCTCTTGGTGAACAATTCTTCTTCAGGTTTTGGTTCCCTGACCAGTGGGTGATGATTCTCTCCCTTGGTTGGGTTCTCTGTAACATTATCTAGCTCTGGTTCTTCAGGCCTTATTGCCTCAGGGCACTCCATTATTCTTCTCGATCTAAGGATTGCCATCTTGGCAGATTCTATGTTAGAAGGAATCTTCCCCGAGGGGTTCTTTACAAGCTCGTCCAACTGAACGAGTTGTTGGTCTATCTAATGTTGATGTGTTTGCATATCCGCCATTTGTACCTGCATGGTGTTCAGAACGCCAGAGTTGGACAGTGCACTTTGTGTAAGTTGATTGTTTATCGTGTCCTATATCTTGACAAAATTGAATAGTTGGCCTACTAAGTCAGGTTGATTAGTGCTTCTTGTTTGACTCTGTCCTTGAGCTTGTCCTTGTCCTTGACTTGCGTTTGTAGCTTGGCGATTTTGATACTTACCTTGACCTTGATAGTTGGTTTTGCTTGTCTAGAAAGTGCTTGTCTTGGTGCACTATCCTTGCCCGCTCTTCTTCTCGAAACCTGGTGGTTGCTTGGGTGGATTATTCAATTGATGTGAATTTTCTACAGCATCCTTGTTGCCATAGATGAATCCTGGGTGCTTTGGTCTCTTAAAGTTAGCATAAGAGACATTTTTAGCTTCCTCCTCTTCAAACTCGCTTTCACTAGATTCTTTGGGTCGGCTATATATGCAATTGTTTATCCCATGCCCACCTTCATCACAGGTGACACATTTCATCACCTTCTCAACTGGATTCTTTCCTTTCCCTCCTGATTCCTTCAGCTGTTTGACATCTGTGGCTATCTTTTGTATTTGAAACGTGATCGCTTTGAGAGCCTTTAATTTAATCAATGATCCTTCATTGGTGGCTGTCTTAGCATATCCTATGTCGGTCCAGTCATAATCAATCTACTCGGCTTTTTCCTGAGAAAGTCACTTCCAGCTGCTGCATTCAGTGAGACTCTCTCTTCAGGGGTTAGACCATTCTAGAAAGTTGTTATTAAGAACCCCTTCTTGTAATTGTGGTAAGGGTAGTCTCTCTGGTACTCTTGATACCTTTCCCAGGCTTCATGTAGATTCTCGCTTGGCTTCCACATGAAAGACATGATCTTCTACTTGTTACGAATATCTTCTCGGTGGGGTAGAACTTGTTCACAAAAGTGTCTGTCAATGCATTCCATCCATTCAAAGCTTGATGCGGTAGCCCAAGGTACCAGGATAGTGCCTTGTCTTCTAAAGAGAAGATGAAACTTGTGATGGAGTGAGTTTTTACTTTATTTTCTCTCTCTTGTTATTTCTTTTCTCAATTTATTGTTGACAAAACTACCCTCAACTTAATCATTGCATGACTAAGCTTAATATGACACTTTTGGCAAAAAGAAAGCAAACCCTAGTTTACTTGATAACCTAAACTAATGCTTTGAGGCAATTGCTCAATTTACCTATCTACAGATCGATTTTTGCTACCAAATTTATACACAAGGTACACTTTGACCTCACTAGCAAGCCCCTAAAATTTGGTAACAATTAGGTCAACCAATTGGGAGTTGTGCCCATTTTAATTTCGTGTATTATTCTCTTAATCATAAAGACTTAGACCAAAGTTCATGTCATTTTAATTCAATTTGACCTGTCACGCGCCTAAGCTAACTTAAGCGCTGATTTCCTCTTTTCATGACCGTCCGATGAAGATCTGAGGGTTCGCTCTTTTAAGATCTGGTTCTCAGATCAGCCGCTGGATCCCGATCGCACGGACCGCTATCCGCCTGATCTTTGCCGCCTGATCGCCATCCGACGGTAGGGACTTTATCCCTAACCTCCCGCAGGACGCGGTCAAGGCCGCTACAGTGCGCGCGCCATCTTTCCCCCTCGTGCGTCCAGCACACCCAACATCATGCCGAGATATTTGGAGGAGTGGTTCCTCGCGCCGAGACGATCGCAACGATCCTCACATTACCCTCCTCTCGCCCACAAATCAGGGAGAACGATCTCCCCCGCTCCTGCTGGCGGCGGCCCAGATTAGGGCTTCGCCCTACAGCCTCACCCACGACTATTTAAGGACACCAGAGGCTACGCCCACCCTCCTTTAGTCACAACGACACCTCAATTCCTCGCCAACCTCACTCTTCCTCATCAACCTCCCCTTCCTTCCTCCCGACTGACCTCGACCCCGTACTCCTTCTCTAAGCCACCTCCCGCGAATTCACCTCGGCTACACCATCTTGGGACCGAGGCCGTCGCGCTCGTCTCATTACCGGGAGCCACAAGAGACCGTAACCTGCTCGTCGACAAGCCAACCTGACTGCGACCGAAAGCTTCTTCGCCGGAGAGCTAGGAGCGTCGTCGACGGTTGGAAATCGAACGAAGAGCATCACGAACTCCCTGAGGAGCTTCGTGACCCCTCATCCCAGCCAGAGGGGCAGGTAAACCCGACTTTCCCTTTTCTTCTTCGTTTGGTCTGTTAACGTTAAAATCGCGATATTCTTCACCTCCGACGATGACCTGGAGCTCGTTGAGCTCGGAAGGATCCCGCGGAGTGAATGCAACCCTCTGCATTCCTCCAAGCTCAGCTCAACTCGAGCTAGCTACCCCTTCCCTCACCTCTGTAACCTCGCTGCTGCTCGGGCGCGCGAGTTTAACAATTAACTCGATAAAATGACCCTTCTGCCCATGCTCTGGTAATGACATCAATTAACCGAGTAAGGGCAGTTTTGTCCTTTGCACCGTCTGACCCTCCCTTCGGTCGAGCCTTTGCTCGCGGGTAAACGGGAGGATCCAGGTAATCGGATCCTTCGTTTGATTCGCGAAGCAGAGCTCGAAATCCTTTCTTTTTTTATTTTCTTTTTAAAATCCTAGAAATTCCCTGATTGGTCGATTTTCAATTAATTCTAGAAAATAGTAGGATCATCAGAAAATATCAAAACTATATATCATTTTGATCAGAAAAACGAGACCTATTCATATAAAATATGATCAAACCCTGTTGATCATTCCTGTTCGAAAATGTAATCTAAACCCATTTTAATCAATGTTATATGATTGTCTTTAGGATGATCTTAATCAAATGTTGATATCTTTTTATCTTTGATCCTGACATGAGTTAGAATAACCCTGAATCTCGAAATCTTAATCCAATATGATCAAATCTTCAAGGATCATAACTAGACTCTTCCATATGACTTTCTTATTTCAATATTTGTTGAAAGCATCATATCAAACCCTAATCTTCTAAGATCTCTTTAAGAACTTGATTAATCAACCTCCTTTGGTCAACTCTGATCTCAAGGATCAGGAGTACCCTAATGATGACTCTAATGATCCAAATCCAATGATCTAAATCCTAAGGATCTAAACCCTAATGATCTAAACTCTAAAGTTATAAGAAATGATAAAGACATATTGTAACATAGGGTTACTCATATTTCAGGAGGATCTTCTCTCAACCCTTGATCTAGGAACCTGTGAGGATCAGATCTGCTAGAAGGTACGTGGTTATAAGTATATGACTAGTTTTCCATGGTTGTTAAAAGTATTGTACTTGGATGCAACTACTTTATAAATGTGCTTGGATGAAACACTATAGTGTATTTTCCTTTGCCGACAAAAACTCTAAATATAAGATGAAAGGTTAGATGGATTGTAGCTACATGCACTGCCTAATGCTAGATGTATGTGCCTAACATGGATGTATGAAATCTGGCCCATGTTAGATGTATGTATCCCTCTCTTTTTCTTCTCTATGGCCCACATTAGATGTATGTTGAAAAGGTGCTTGGAGTAGTACAATCGCATCAAATGACAGGTTAAAAGAAATGTTTACCTGATTATCGCTTCGCTTAAAGAATATGATTTCTGCTTATCTCGTTTTGATTTCAAAAGTTACTTTTCTTATGTAACCATACTATAGTATCTTTTTCTACCACGTACTCTTTTGACTCGTGTTTTGTTTCCCGTATTTTTAGGTACAAAGAACTTGTGAAACAATGGAGTAAAAGAGATGATCAAAGTACCTGAAGGCATAATAAATGAGCAAGGAGGATATATTAGATAGATTTCTATTCTTCTTATCTATTTCATGATAGATGTAGTTTTTCCCTTTCCAGTACTTTGAGGATGATAATATCCTATGTATCTCTATTATTTCTTTAGAACTAATTATATCTCTTCTCTCCATTCGAATAAGTTATGTATGACTTTATTTATCCTCAATGAATGGTGGTTATTGTGGCTATTAATTGTTTTTTGTGAACTAGATCTTGGCATATCTCTGGTTTTAGTTGACTTCACTAATTTCTTGTATTTTCCCTTTTGACATTTATAAGATATGAGTGCACGCATATCTATTTATGTCATTATGGAAAGTATATAGAAATTGGGGTCGTCACAGTTGGTATCAGAGCGAAGGTTCACACAACATAGTCACATGAACCCATTCACTCTATTGTGAGTCTAGGGTAGTCCTTGAGTTTGGGATACGAAGGGTTGAGGTGACTAGGATAGCATCTGCCTAAGGTCTGGTTAAAGTCTCCGAGCCACTTTGCTTGGCAATCACGAGGCTACCTATAAGGCAGTGTGAGTCTACTTGGTCGATACTCTAAGTTCCCCTACTTTTGGGATTATCCTATTTAGGACCCTCTCATCTCTAGAAAATTCCCTCTTACCTCTTTCTCTAGGAATATTTCCCTCTCATCTCGACTTTGAAATTTCCTTCTCACCTTATAAGGCTAAGAAAATGTCTCTCTATTTAGACAAGTCTTAAGGACTGACTTATAAGGACCGTCTTAGGATATCCTCCACAAATTGTAACATTAAGAACTTTAATAATGAGAAAAAAATGAAAATGATAATTGAAATGATAATCATGATAATGATGATAATAATGAAACTTTTGAGAGATAAACCCTGATTTGTTTAATTAATTTCAGGATGCCTCCAAAAACCAGAAACTCTAGATCCTCTGAGGAATCTCACTCTCACAAAAGGAAGGACCCTGAAACCTCCGGAAATCCTGATCCTACGGGCCAAGAGAGATGGGAAGAACAGAAGAAGGCTCTTTTTGACTTCATGGAAACCCTAGTCAACCGAGCCATCCCAGAACCCAGTAACCCTAGGGCAAGAGAAGTAACGGTGATAGATTTCATCAAGTTAAACCCTGATTCCTTTTGGGGGGAAGACCAACCCGAAGTGATGGACAAGGCCGAAGCCTGGCTTCTGTCCATAGAAAACAGATTTTGTACCCTAGGAGTCCCTGAAGAGAAGAAGGTCACCTTTGCAGCCCATATGCTTAAGGGAGGGGCTAGGATATGGTGGGAGAATTATGGCGGGAATAGGGGAGGAGAGGTGGATGCCATGGGTTGGGAAGCCTTCAAAACCCTATTCACCGACCGTTTCATGCCCATAGCTGAAAGGAAGAGGAAGGAGGTGATGTACATGGAGCTCAAGCAAGGCAAGCTGTCAGTGGCCGACTACACTAGACAGTTCAGGCTTTTGGAGCACTATGCCCCCATCCGTACTGAAGAGCGTCTCACTGAGCACTTTGTGGACCGTCTTACCACACAGTTAAAAACCCTAGTCATAGCCTCCCATCCTTGAAACCTAGATGAAGCCCTAGATATGGCCCTTCAACAGGAGAGAGAGCAAGATTTGCAGAAGCCACCTAGCATGGGGTACCTGGGGTTAACCACCACTGAAGAGGAGAAGTTCAAGAAGTTCCACCCCGGCCACAACAAAGGATCAGGAAAGGGAGGAGGTTCAGGAAGGAAAGGTCCAAAGAACAGCAAGCTGATGGACTATCGCAACAAGTGCAAGACCTGCGGACGAGGACACGATGGACCTTGTCGCTACACCAAGCCCGTCTGCTACAACTGTAAGAAGGAGGGACATTTCCTTGCCAAGTGTCCCAATGCATCAGTCCTTGGCAAGCATCCGTTCAGTGCTCCACCCCCTCAGGGACATCACAACACCATGGTTTTTGCAGTGACAATAGAAGAAGCTAGGGCAAATCCAAATCAGCTTGTGGAAGGTAAACTTTAAATCTTTTTCATATATTCAATATCTCGTTCAATGCCTTCAATTACTTAAATTGGAAATTATCATATGTAGGCATTGTATTCTTGAATGGACATCCTGTTAGAGCACTATTTGATTCTGGATCTACAAACACATTCATTTCTCAAAATCTGGCATCCATGTTAAATCTAAATATAAGGGATCTGGGGTATATTTTGGATGTGACAACTCCTAGTGGCAGAATTCTCACAACCTTGCAGAAAACTGATGTTCTCCCTCTCAAATTCGAGAATCATGACCTGCCTTTCGAATTTATCCTCTTGTCTATGGAAGACTTTGGTGTTATTCTCGGAATGGACTGGCTATATGAATATTATGCAACAATTGACTGTAGGGACAAGTTGGTACTTCTTTCTCATCCTCATAACCGTCCTGTGGTGATACCTAAGGGGAGCGGATTCTGTAATAATATAATAATTTCTTCTCTCAAAGCTAAGAAGCTAGTAAATAAAGGGTGTAAAGTCTTCCTCGCATTTGTCTCAGAGACCAGTCCTGCCCACGGGCCTGTAGAAAGACTGGAGGTGGTATGTGATTTTCTTAATGTATTCCCGGAGGAGCTTCCTGGGCTGCCTCCAGATAGAGACATAGAGTTCTCTATAGACCTTCTTCCTGGAACCACTCTGATTTCTAGGGCACCATATAGGATGGCCCCTGTTGAGCTGATAGAGCTGAAGAAACAACTACAAGAACTCCTTGATAAAGGTTTTATCCGCCCTAGTGTCTCCCCTTGGGGTGCTCCTGTTCTCTTCGTGAAAAAGAAAGATGGTTCTATGCAGATGTGTATTGACTATCGCATGTTGAACCAGGCTACTATTAAGAACAAGTATCCTCTCCCTCGCATTGATGACCTCTTCGATCAGCTTCGCACTGCTAAAGTCTTCTCGAAAATTGATCTCTGTTCTGGCTACCATCAACTGAAGGTCAAAGACTCCGACATTTCTAAAACAGCCTTCCGAACTCGGTATGGACACTATGAGTTTCTAGTGATGCCATTCGGGTTGACCAATGCACCTGGTGTCTTCATGAATCTGATGAACAAAGTCTTCCAGCCCTATCTTGATGATTTCGTGGTTGTCTTCATTGATGATATTCTAATCTTTTCTGATTCTGTGGAGAAACATCGGGAACACTTGAGGACAGTTCTCGAGATTTTACGAACCCAGAAGTTCTATGGCAAGCTATCTAAATGTGAGTTCTGGATCGATAAAGTCATGTTTTTGGGACACGTCATCTCTAGAGGCACTATTTCTGTTGATCCCGCCAAAGTCTCTGCAGTGCTTGATTGGCAACCTCCTCGTAATCCTTCAGAAATCCAGAGTTTCTTAGGACTGGCCGGATATTATCGACATTTCATCCCTAATTTCTCTAAGGTGGCACTTCCTATGACAAAGCTCACTCGTAAGGATGAGTACTTCATCTGGTCAGCTACATGTGAATCCGGTTTCCAGTTGTTGAAGCAAAAGTTGACGTCGGCTCATGTGCTTGTTCTGCCCTCTGGGAACGAAGGGTTTGTCATCTTCACTGACGCATCAAGGAATGGGTTAGGTTGTGTCCTTATGCAAAATGGCAAAGTAGTGGCATATGCATCTCGTCAGCTAAAACCTAACGAGCTCAATTATCCTACGCATGACCTGGAATTGGCTGCAATAATTCATGCTCTTAAGATCTGGAGACACTACTTGTATGAAGCAACGTTTGATATCTTCACTGATCACAAAAGCCTGAAGTACATTCTGACTCAGAAGGACTTAAATCTGCGCCAGCGTCGGTGGATCAAGTACTTGAAGGACTATGATTTCACTATTTCCTACCACCCGGGTAAGGCAAACGTAGTCGATGATGCCCTTAGTAGGAAAAGAGCAGTTTGTGCATCTCTTTCTGTTCCTGAGTGGAGAAATATGGAAACCCTAGTTGGTTGGAAGCCGATGTTTCTGTCAGATCGTGTGCATGTCAACAACATCTCGGTCACATCCAACCTGCATTCTGAACTCCTGGATGCACAGAAGGCTAGTCCTGATCTCCCAAAGCTCTCTTCTCTCTTGTCAAAGCCTCAAACACACCTATCTGTGGGACTTGATGGTGGACTTTGATACAAGCATCGTATGTGGGTTCCTGAGCAGTCAGCCGTGAAGACCACGATTCTGAGTGAAGCGCATGGGTCCAAGTACACGGTTCATCCCGGCACGACCAAGATGTACAAGGATCTACAACGTCAGTTTTGGTGGAGAGGCATGAAACACAATATAGCTGATTTCGTATCCCGGTGTCTTACCTGTCAGAGGATCAAGGTCGAGCATCAGCGGCCAGGCAGTCTACTACGACCCCTTGAGATTCCAGAATGGAAATGGGAGCACATTACCATGGATTTCGTGGTGGGTTTGCCCAGGACCAGGAAGGGGTACGATGCTGCATGGGTCATAGTGGATCGTCTCACCAAGTCAGCTCATTTTCTGCCTGTGAAGACTACTGCGAAGGTTTCTGAGTAGGCTGACCTCTACATCTGAGAGATCGTACGTCTGCATGGGATTCCAGCATCCATTGTCTTGGACAGGGATCCAAAGTTTACATCGAAGCTGTGGAAGCAAGTCCAAGAGGAGCTGGGCACCAAGTTGAACTTCAGCACAGCTTATCACCCGCAGACAGACGGACAGTCAGAGCGTACCGTATAGATTTTGGAAGATCTTCTACGAGCTTGTGTGCTCAACTGGGAAGGCTCGTGGGACCATTACTTGCCATTGGCTGAGTTTGCGTATAATAATAGCTATCAGGTGAGTATTGGGATGCCACCATACGAAGCTCTCTACGGTAGGCCATGCAGATCTCCGTTACACTGGGACGATGTTGGAGAACGCACTTTGATGAAATCCGAGGAGATACAGCTGTATACAGACAAAGTTGCACTGATTAAGCAAAGAATGAAGCGAGCACAAGATAGGCAGAAATCTTATGCAGATTCTCACCCGACGAGAACGACAATTCAAGGAAGGTGATCACGTATTCCTGAAGATCCGACCTATTTGAGCTTTGGCCAAGAATAAGGGAAAGCTCAGTCCTCGTTATGTGGGACCCTTTGAGATTCTTGAAAGGGTTGGAGAATGTGCCTATCGTCTTGCTTTGCCACCTCAGTACAGTGCCATGCACAATGTCTTCCACGTATCCAATATGAAGCCGTACGTCAAAGATCCTAGTCACATTCTGAATCATGAGCCCCTCGAACTGAAAGATGATCTGTCATATGCTGAGTCACCACTCAGAATTCTCGATCTAAAGACAAAGGAGCTTCACAACAATCGGAGTATAGATATGGTGAAAGTTCTCTGGAGCCACCATGATCCAATCGATGCTACCTGGGAGCTCAAGTCTGAAGTCAAGCGGAAGTATCCACATCTCTTTCAGGCTTCTTGAATTTTGAGGACAAAATTCTTTTAAGGAGGGGAGAATGTGATGGAGTGAGTTTTTACTTTATTTTCTCTCTCTTGTTATTTCTTTTCTCAATTTATTGTTGACAAAACTACCCTCAACTTAATCATTGCATGACTAAGCTTAATATGACACTTTTGGCAAAAAGAAAGCAAACCCTAGTTTACTTGATAACCTAAACTAATGCTTTGAGGCAATTGCTCAATTTACCTATCTACAGATCGATTTTTGCTACCAAATTTGTACACAAGGTACACTTTTACCTCACTAGCAAGCCCCTAAAATTTGGTAACAATTGGGTCAACCAATTGGGAGTTATGCCCATTTTAATTTCGTGTATTATTCTCTTAATCATAAAGACTTAGACCAAAGTTCATGTCATTTTAATTCGATTTGACCTGTCACACGCCTAAGATAACTTATGCGCTGATTTCCTCTTTTCCTGACCGTCCAATGAAGATCTGAGGGTTCGCTCTTTTAAGATCTGGTTCTCAGATCAGCCGCTGGATCCCGATCGCACGGACCGCTATCCGCCTGATCTTTTCTTTCCTCGGCCGCCCGATCGCCATCCGACGGTAGGGACTTCGTCCCTAACCTCCCGCAGGATGCGGTCAAGGCCGCTACAGTGCGTGCGCCGTCTTTCCCCCTCGTGCGTCCAGCACACCCAACGGCGTGCCGAGATATTTGGAGGAGTGGTTCCTCGCGCCGAGACGATCGCAACGATCCCCACATTACCCTCCTCTCGCCCACAGATCAGGGAGAACGATCTCCCCCACTCCTGCTGGCGGCGGCCCAGATTAGGACTTCGCCCTACAGCCTCACCCACGACTATTTAAAGACACCATAGGCTACGCCAACCCTCCTTTAGTCACAACGACACCTCAATTCCTCGCCAACCTCACTCTTCCTCATCAACCTCCCCTCCCTTCCTCCCAACTGACCTCGACCCCGTCCTCCTTCTCTGAGCCACCTCCCGCGAATTCACCTCGGCTACACCATCTCGGGACCGAGGCCATCGCGCTCGTCTCATTACCGGGAGCCGCAAGAGACCACAACCTGCTCATCGACAAGCCAACCTGACTGTGACCGAAAGCTTCTTCGCCGGAGAGCTAGGAGCGTCATCGACGGTTGGAAATCAAACGAAGAGCTTCACGAACTCCCCGAGGAGCTTCGTGACCCCTCATCCCAGCCAGAGGGGCAGGTAAACCCGACTTTCCCTTTTCTTCTTCGTTTGGTCTGTTAACGTTGAAATCGCGATATTCTTCACCTCCGATGATGACCTGGAGCTCGTTGAGCTGGGAAGGATCCCGCGGAGTGAATGCAACCCTCTACATGTTGGCTAAATGGACATCTATAAATCCCTTTGTTTTGATTATGACAAACATTTCATTCTTATTGATCTAACGAGCTACTTGAGTGTGTAGGATTAAGGTGGATGACAAAGCAACTAGGGAAATCCATATGCTTACATGTTTATGTTTTCATGCAATGTAATCGCTTTGTAAAAACTTGTACAAATATATAATGTACAAGTACTTAGATTGCATGTAAATCAAGAGTTAGATTCTCCCTAGCTAAACACCACATTTAGATAAGTCATTCCCTTCAAATAGGATCACATATGCACACTCATACATATAATTAGTGCTTAAATTGAAACATTGAAACAGGATCAATCTCGGTCGACAAACTCCTCGACCGAGACACTCTCGATCGACAATCTTCTCGACCGAGAAAGATCCAAAGTAGCCGTTAGACACAACTGACAAGGTAGTTGGCAGTTGGAGATAGACGTTGCAATTCACTTGTTCCAGAGAGCCTGTCGGTCGACAAAAGTTCGACCGAGTAGGTGTCTCGGTCGACCATTCCTCGACCGAGATGGTCTCTGACAGCAACTGCAGAATTAATTAATTAGTCGTTGTTAAAGCAACAAACTTGTACCTAACGGCTAGTTAAGCACTTAGAAACCCCTAGAAGTTGTCTAGAACGTCCTTAAGCATTCTTAGGTCATTCCTATAAATAGGACAAGCCATAGGACACTCAAATACACTTGTTACACTTGAGAAATCCTTGAGCATACTTTGAGCAATCTGTTTATGAGCAATTTGAGCATTGTGACAATTGGCCATTTCCTTCTTTAGCTCAAAATTCGTGTCCTATAGGCTAGTATCTCCTACCCACTACAATCACAAGTCCATACACTTGGTTAGTAAATCTATACGCTTGATCTAGGCAAATCAAGCCTTAGGCTACAAAGGATAAGTTGTAATTTCCTTTTTCCTTTCTTGTTCTCTATTACCGTTTGTACTCTCCTTGCTACTCCTAGGTTGGAGGCTGCTGATTGGAGAGGGTGGAGTTCTTCTTGGTGAAGAAGGTGACTTTGAGCTACTTCAGAAGGCTGGTGCAACGGGAGGTTACTTCTAGAGAGGAAGGCTACTTCAAGGGGGAGCTTGGAGTTACTTCAAGAAGGCTACCTCAAAGTTGGTGCACCTACTTCAAGTGAAGGCTGTTCAAAGGGTGTAAAGGAAAGTATTGTATTTTGTATAAATCCTTGAGAAGGTAATAAAATAAATACTTTCAAAATCCCGGTTGGGTAAGCAACCGGGTAGTGGACTGACAACTTTAGTATTTGCTAAAGTTGGAACCACTCTAAACACCTGTCTCCTTCTTCCAATTTCAATTGTGGTTGTTTGAGTTCAATAAATTGTTAAAATTATTTAAAAACTCTATTCACCCCCCCTCTAGTGTTTTTCAATTGGTATCAGAGCAGGCTTCAAGGAACCCTAACAAGGTCTTGAAGAAATGGGTGATGGAGTGCTCAAAAACCTTAACCTCGAAGGGACACTTGTTGCTAGGCCTCCAGCGTTCGATGGAACAAACTACCAATATTGGAAGAGAAGGATGCAGTTCTACTTCCAAGGCATCAATTGGGACTTATGGAGAATGGTGTCAACCCCATATGAGCTCCCTCAAACTCAATTTGCAGAATGGGATGCAAATACGGTAAAGCTAGCTCAAATGAATGCAAAAGTTGTAAGCATTTTATATTGTTCTATATCGGTAGGAGAATTTAATAGAATATCTAATTGTGACACAGCCTATGATATTTGGCATAGACTATCCATAACCTATGAAGGAACAGTCCAAGTCAAAAATTCCAAAATTAGCATGTTTAAACAAAAGTTTGAACACTTTCGTATGGATCCTGATGAATCTATTAGTGAAATGTTTGCAAAATTCTCTACTATTGTTAATGGTTTAAGTGCCCTAGGAAAACCTGTCCTTGAAGAAGATCAGGTATCAAAGATCCTTCGTTCACTTCCTCCAAAATATAAGCCAAAGGTGACAGCCATTGAAGAAGCAAACGACCTCACTCAACTGAAAATGGAGCAACTTATTGGCAACTTAGAAGCTCATGAAGCAACCCTAGAAGAGGAAGAAAGAAGAGCACGTGAACTTCAGGAAGGAAAGAAGAAGGATGTGGCTCTAAAAGCTTCAAAGGTCATCACACAAGAAAGTGAGGAGTCAAGTGAAGAAGAAGGAGAAGAAGCCTTGATAGTCAATGGTAAGAAATACAAAAGATTTAAATCTAACAAAATTTCCAGTTCTTCTTCTACCCCTCCTAGGTGCTTTGAATGTGGGAAGAAAGGACATTTCAAAAATGAATGTCCTAAAGCAAAGAAAGGAAAGAAAAACTCATACAAGAAGAAGGGAGAAAAAGCCTATAAAGCTGCATGGGACGAGTCAAGTGATAGTGAAAGAGGAGAAGAAACGGTGGATTGTCTAATGGCAAGAGAAGATGATGAAGACTCTCAAGAGGTAAGCCTACTTGATCTTCCTAAAGAAGAGTTAGTTACTAGTCTACTAGAAATTCATGATAAGTATGTTGATGTCAAGAAGAAACTAAAGAAGGTTATCAAATCAAATGATGAGCTAATTGCTAAATTAGATAATCTTTCTTCTGAAAAGAACAACATTGATCTTGAGAATTTGTCTCTAAAAACATCTTTAGATGATTGCACTAGAAAGCTACTCACTTTAGAAACAAATGTTGATCTTCTTTCCAAAGAAAAGACTGAATTGTTAGCTAAACTACAAGATTTTCAGACTCAACCTATTTTGTGTAACCATCTAGACTATGATAATGTTGTAAAAGAAAAAGATTCATTGCTATCTGGTTTAGATCAAGCAAGAAAAGATTTACACAAGAAGATGAATGACATTGCTCAGCTGCAAAGAGAACTTTATGAGTTAAGAAGAAAAGATATACTTGATAACATTCTAAGCATTGGTACTGTTTTCAACGGAAGAAAAGGTTTGGGATATGCTTCAAAGAAAAATCAACCCAAAAGAACTCAAACTATGTTTGTACCCAAGAACACAATGGCTAGAAAGAGAAATGAAGTTGATTCTATTACTTGCCATTTTTGTTTACGTCTTGGACACTATTCTTTTTCATGCCCTTATAAGACTAAGGATTCCGAATTAGTTTGGGTCCCAAAACCTCAAACTTAGTAGAATCAAATGGAATTTAGTTGAGATATGGCCAAACGCTCCATCTTGCTATTTATATTGTCTTATCTCAACTGAACAAAAGATTTCATGCATACTGTTAATTTTCTGCACTGTTATATTGAAACAGAAACTTTTTCGGTCGAAGTATTGTCGACCGAACCATTAATCGGTCGAAGTATTGTCGACTGACCGGATGTCTGTAACAAATCAAAATCTACAGCAATTATTTCGGTCGAAAATTGGTCAACCGAGTTCAATTTCTGTGTTTCTTCATTTGTAATATAGTAATCTTCTCGATCGACAATTAGCCGACCGAGACAGATGTCGGTCGAACAATTGTCGACCGACTGGATTTTTGATTTAGAACTCTTATACAAATATGTACTTAAATGATTCTAACCATATCGGACCATCACATGGGTACCAAAATCTACATTTTAATGCAAGAATGGGTGGTTGACAGTGGATGTTCCAAACATATGACCGGGAACAAGGATGCATTTTAAACCTTTGAAGAAAAGAAAAGTGGAACGGTCACCTTTGGAGACAATGGTAAAGGCAAAATCGTTGGAATAGGTAATGTTGGTACAAACCTCGAAATAAAGAATGTTCTACTCGTTGATGGTTTGCACCATAATTTGATAAGTGTTAGTCAATTATGTGATAGTGGTTATGATGTGTTATTTAACAAAACTTGCTGCAAGTTATTGATAGAAAACACTACAAATGTTGTTTATGAAGGAAATAGAGTTGGAAATCTTTATATCCTTAAACCTAACTCTATGAAATCAGTAGTGGAAAAATGCTTGCTTGCAAATGAAAATACCTTACAACTATGGCATAAAAAGCTAGGACATGCTAGTTCACATGTTATTAAAAAATTAGTGAAATATGATCTTGTTCGTGGATTGCCTACTTTATCTTTTGATCAAGTTGAAAACTGTGAACCATGCACAATGGGAAAGCAAACCAAAACCTCTTTTAAACCAAAACATGTACTTAGCACCAGTAGGTCCTTAGAATTAATTCATATGGATTTATTTGGACCCATGAGGACACAATCTATTGGTGGTAAAAGATATTGTTTTGTTATTGTTGATGATTATAGTAGATACACATGGGTACACTTTATTGCAACTAAAGATCATACTATTCATGTTTTTATACAATTTTGTTCCAAGATTGAAAATCTATTACAAAGCAAAATATGTACCATTAGAAGTGATCATGGTGGAGAATTTGAAAATCATACATTTGAAGAATTTTGTACATCTCAAGGGTACACTCATAATTTTTCTGCTCCACGCACCCCACAACAAAATGGTATAGTTGAAAGGAAAAATCGATCACTACAAGAAATGGCTAGAACTATGATGCTTGAACACAACACACCCAAAACCTTTTGGGCTGAAGCTGTAAACACTGCATGCTATGTGTTAAATAGAGTAACTGTTCACTCTCATTTAAATAAAACTCCATATGAAATAATACATTCTAAGAAACCTAGAGTTGACTATTTTTATACCTTTGGCTCCACATGCTATATTTTAAATACCAAAGATGATAGAGATAAGTTTGACTCAAAATCACACAAAGCATTCTTTTTGGGATATTCCACTTCTAGCAAAGCTTTTAGAGTATATAACACTATATCTAGAAAAGTTGAGGAATCTATTCATGTTTCTTTTCATGAAGAGTCCAAATATGAAAATATAGAAATCATAGATCTCACTAATCAACTCGAAAATTTAAACATACCAAATGATAGTGAGAAAAGTACTACAAATAATCACCAAGCTGAACCACAACCTACACCTAGGCTTATTAAAGATCATCCTCAAGAACTAATTATTGGAGATCTTAATGATAAAGTCAAAACTCGGTCTTCCTTCAAAGATGTTGCAAACGTGGCTTTTGTTTCTATCATTGAACCTAAAAAGGTATCTGAAGCTCTTAAAGATGATTATTGGATAACAGCCATGCAAGAAGAATTGAATCAATTCACTAAAAATGATGTATGGGATTTAGTTCCTAAACCACAAGATAAAACCATAATAGGAACTAAATGGGTTTTTAGGAACAAGCTAAATGAGGCAGGAGAAGTAATAAGGAATAAAGCTCGGTTAGTAGCACAAGGATATAATCAACAAGAAGGAATAGATTTTGATGAAACGTATGCACCGGTAGCTAGACTTGAAGCTATTAGAATGTTACTAGCTATTTCTGCACATAAAAACATCAAACTCTACCAAATAGATGTAAAAAGTGCATTTCTAAATGGCATCATTCAAGAAGAAGTATATGTTGCCCAACCACCTGGTTTTGAAATACCGGAAAAAGGTGACTATGTTTATAAACTTAAGAAAGCACTTTATGGTTTAAAACAAGCACCTAGAAATTGGTATGAAAGGCTCAAGACATATCTTTTTGATAATGGTTTTTCTATTGGAAATTCAGATTCTACTTTATTTTTCAAAACATATCCATCTGATTTCCTAGTTGTGCAAATATATGTTGATGACATTATTTTTGGAGCTTCTAATGATTCATTGTGCACACAATTCAGTGACATTATGCAAAAAGAATTTGAAATGAGCCTCATGGGTGAACTAACTTTCTTTCTTGGTTTTCAAATTAAGCAAACACCTGCCGGAATATTCATAAGCCAAGAAAAATATACTAAAGAACTCTTAAAATGTTTTGGGATGGATCAGTGCAAACATGCTACTACTCCTATGGCCACTTCTATTAAAATTGATAAGGATGAAAATGGGGAACCTATTGATGATTCCTTATATAGAGCCATGATTGGTAGTTTGCTTTACTTAACTGCTTCTAGACCGGATATTATGTTTCCCGTTGGTCTTTGTGCTCGATTTCAATCACAACCTATGCACTCTCATTTTCTAGCAGTTAAACGAATTCTTCGTTACCTAGGTGGCACTATTTGCTTTGGTTTATGGTATCCAAAAGGACAATCCTTGGATTTTAAAGCTTATACTGATGCGGATTATGCTGGTTGTCGACTTGATCGCAAGAGTACTAGTGGTGGTTGTTTCTTATTAGGGAGAGCTTTAGTATCTTGGTTTAGCAAGAAACAAAATACGGTTGCCCTATCTACAACTGAAGCTGAATATATGGCAGCCGGGTCTTGTTGTGCTCAAGTGCTTTATATGCAACAAGTGTTAAATGATTATGGTTTTACTCTTTCTTCTACGCCTATTTTTTGTGACAACACGAGCGCTATAAACTTAGCACACAATCCTATTTTACACAGCCGAGCTAAACATATTGAAATCCGTCATCACTTTTTAAGGGATCATATCTCCAAGAATCATGTTTCCCTTCATCATGTTGATACGGAAGATCAATTGGCTGATATTTTTACAAAACCGCTTCCACTAGATCAATTTAACAAAATTAGGAAGCAACTGCTTATCACTCCTTTGGAAGATGTTTTCTTTGATATTTGTGCTACTTAAACAAAAACTCTTACTTGCATCATGATATTTTGGCTTTTAAATGGACATCTTTTTCATTAGATTTGATGAGACATCTAATTAAGGGGGAGTTTTTATTTCTAACGGATATCTTTTTGAAATGACAAAGGGGGAGAAATAAATATAAAACTTAGTAATTATGAAAAACTCAATCAATGAGTTTCATAAATAAACTCTTGGCTTTACATTGAAAGCTGCTATATTCCCTAGTGAATTGGATTTCATGTTCCATAGTTCAAGGGGAATAATAAGCACACATTTTATAAACAAGAGGAAAAGCTAAAAAAGGTAATCTAAAGGTATGCAACTCATATGGTTTATATTTCCTTTATTTATATTTTTGGAAATGTTTGTCATCTTCAAAAAGGGGGAGATTGTTGGCTAAATGGACATCTATAAATCCCTTTGTTTTGATTATGACAAACATTTCATTCTTATTGATCTAACGAGCTACTTGAGTGTGCAGGATTAAGGTGGATGACAAAGCAACTAGGGAAATCCATATGCTTACATGTTTATGTTTTCATGCAATGTAATCGCTTTGTAAAAACTTGTACAAATATATAATGTACAAGTACTTAGATTGCATGTAAATCAAGCGTTAGATTCTCCCTAGCTAAACACCACATTTAGATAAGTCATTCCCTTCAAATAGGATCACATATGCACACTCATACATATAATTAGTGCTTAAATTGAAACATTGAAACAGGATCAATCTCAGTCGACAAACTCCTCGACCGAGACACTCTCGGTCGACAATCTTCTCGACTGAGAAAGATCCAAAGTAGCCGTTAGACACAAATGACAGGGTAGTTGGCAGTTGGAGATAGACGTTGCAATTCACTTGTTCCAGAGAGCCTGTCGGTCGACAAAAGTTCGACCGAGTAGGTGTCTCGGTCGACCATTCCTCGATCGAGATGGTCTCTGACAGCAACTGCAGAATTAATTAATTAGCCGTTGTTAAAGCAACAAACTTGTACCTAACGGCTAGTTAAGCACTTAGAAACCCCTAGAAGTTGTCTAGAACGTCCTTAAGCATTCTTAGGTCATTCCTATAAATAGGACAAGCCATAGGACACTCAAATACACTTGTTACACTTGAGAAATCCTTGAGCATACTTTGAGCAATCTGTTTATGAGCAATTTGAGCATTGTGACAATTGGCCATTTCCTTCTTTAGCTCAAAATTCGTGTCCTATAGACTAGTATCTCCTACCCACTGCAATCACAAGTCCATACACTTGGTTAGGAGATCTATACGCTTGATCTAGGCAAATAAAGCCTTGGGCTACAAAGGATAAGTTGTAATTTCCTTTTTCCTTTCTTGTTCTCTATTACCGTTTGTACTCTCCTTGCTACTCCTAGGTTGGAGGCTGCTGATTGGAGAGGGTGGAGTTCTTCTTGGTGAAGAAGGTGACTTTGAGCTACTTCAAAAGGCTGGTGCAATGGGAGGTTACTTCTAGAGAGGAAGGCTACTTCAAGGGGGAGCTTGGAGTTACTTCAAGAAGGCTACCTCAAAGTTGGTGCACCTACTTCAAGTGAAGGTTGTTCAAAGGGTGTAAAGGAAAGTATTGTATTTTGTATAAATCCTTGAGAAGGTAATAAAATAAATACTTTCAAAATCCCAGTTGGGTAAGCAACCGGGTAGTGGACTGACAACTTTAGTATTTGCTAAAGTTGGAACCACTCTAAACACCTGTCTCCTTCTTCCAATTTCAATTGTGGTTGTTTGAGTTCAATAAATTGTTAAAATTATTTAAAAACTCTATTCACCCCCCCTCTAGTGTTTTTCACTGCATTCCTCCAGGCTCAGCTCAACTCGAGCTAGCCACCCCTTCCCTCACCTCTGTAACCTCGCTGCTGCTCGGGCGCGCGAGTTTAACAATTAACTCGATAAAATGACCCTTCTGCCCATGCTCTGGTAATGACATCAATTAACCGAGTAAGGGCAGTTTTGTCCTTTGCACCGTCTGACCCTCCCTTCGGCCGAGCCTTTGCTCGCGGGTAAACGGGAGGATTCGGATAATCGGATCCTCCATTTGATCCGCGAAGCAGAGCTCGAAATCCTTTCTTTTTTTGTTTTCTTTTTAAAATCCTAGAAATTCCCTGATTGGTCGATTTTCAATTAATTATAGAAAATAGTAGGATCATCAGAAAATAGCAAACCTATATATCATTTTGATCAGAAAAACGAGACCTATTCATATAAAATATGATCAGACCTTGTTGATCATTCCTGTTCGAAAATGTAATCTAAACCCATTTTAATCAATGTTATATGATTATCTTTAGGATGATCTTAATCAAATGTTGATATCTTTTGATCTTTGATCCTGACATGAGTTAGAATAACCCTAAATCTCGAAATCTTAATCCAATATGATCAAATCTTCAAGGATCATAACTAGACTCTTCCATATGACTTTCTTATTTCAATATTTGTTGAAAACATCATATCAAACCCTAATCTTCTAAGATCTCTTTAAGAACTTGATTAATCAACCTCCTTTGGTCAACTCTGATCTCAAGGATCAGGAGTACCCTAATGATGACTCTAATGATCCAAATCCAATGATCTAAATCCTAAGGATCTAAACCCTAATGATCTAAACTCTAAAGTTATAAGAAATGATAAAGACATATTGTAACATAGGGTTACTCATATTTCAGGAGGATCTTCTCTCAACCCTTGATCTAGGAACCTGTGAGGATCAGATCTGCTAGAAGGTACGTGGTTATAAGTATATTACTAGTTTTCCATGGTTGTTAAAAGTATTGTACTTGGATGCAACTACTTTATAAATGTGCTTGGATGAAACACTATAGTGTATTTTCCTTTGCCGACAAAAACTCTAAATATAAGATGAAAGGTTAGATGGATTGTAGCTACATGCACTGCCTAATGCTGGATGTATGTGCCTAACATGGATGTATGAAATCTGGCCCATGTTAGATGTATGTATCCCTCTCTTTTTCTTCTCTATGGCCCACATTAGATGTATGTTGAAAAGGTGCTTGGAGTAGTACAATCGCATCAAATGACAGGTTAAAAGAAATGTTTACCTGATTATCACTTCGCTTAAAGAATATGATTTCTTCTTATCTCGTTTTGATTTCAAAAGTTACTTTTCTTATGCAACCATACTATAGTATCTTTTTCTACCACGTACTCTTTTGACTCGTGTTTTGTTTCTCGTATTTTTAGGTACAAAGAACTTGTGAAACAATGGAGTAAAAGAGATGATCAAAGTACCTGAAGGCATAATAAATGAGCAAGGAGGATATATTAGATAGATTTCTATTCTTCTTATCTATTTCATGATAGATGTAGTTTTTCCCTTTCCAGTACTTTGAGGATGATAATATCCTATGTATCTCTATTATTTCTTTAGAACTAATTATATCTCTTCTCTCCATTCGAATAAGTTATTTATGACTTTATTTATCCTCAATGAATGGTGGTTATTATGGCTATTAATTGTTGTTTGTGAATTAGATCTTGGCATATCTCTGGTTTTAGTTGACTTCACTAATTTCTTGTATTTTCCCTTTTAACATTTATAAGATATGAGTGCACGCATATCTGTTTATGTCATTATGGAAAGTATATAGAAATTGGGGTCGTCACAAAACCCTTGCAGTAAATAACTTCTTGTGGAACTCCCTGCATCTTGATGGTGTCACAGATATTCTTAAAAGTGTCGATGTGATGATAAGGGTTATCGTTCTTCGAATTCCCTTGAAAGCTTTTATTCTGGATCATAGATATTATAGTTGGCTTCAATTCGAAGTTTGGTACATTGAAGATTGGGATGACTACAGGACATCTTGAATTGTTAGCTTTTGTAGCTGCCAACTCCCGAAGAGTCTTTTCTTCCTCTTCATCATCTTCGCTGGCATTATCCCTGCGATTTCTCTCTTGGTGATTTCTTCTATGCCTACAGCGATACGACGATCCTCATGGTGAGGATCATCTTCAGGTTGTTCTTATTATTCGTAGAGATGATCACCATTATAACGGCCATCTTCATCGGTTTCTGGAGGGGGTGGGTGTTGTCCGATCCTCACGTTCTGCTCGTCTGCGGAAAGGGGTGGTCCCATGCGGGGCAGCATGGTGAGCAGAGTTAGTATGGGCCAAGTACTTCTTCCCTGGGTACCTGGATAGAACGTACGATCAAGTTAGAAAACCAGGCTTGATGAAGATGAACTATTCTACACAGGTTCAGGTTAGAAGACTTAGAGTGGTTGTGTTGTCGAGCTTATTGCTAAGCTTGAGGCACGGGGGTATAGTGGGTGGACTCGGGTTCCTTAACAGTACTGTTTTGCCTTGTCCCTGGTAACAGCGCCAAAAAGTTGACCGGCCTAAATCGCGCGTCTAAAAGAGCGGATTAAAGTAGTCAGACTTTTAAACAGATAAACCGACACTCTGGCCCCTGCAACGATAATGGGGTCTGATGTAGCAATCGGGGTCGAACACAGGGACAAGGTTGGTCGTGCTAAGAACGTGGAATCAACACTCTTTATACTCCAGCATAAAAGAGGATTAATATGTGTTCCCGAGGGAATGGTAGTTCAAGAACAGGAATAGTAAGACAAAAGAAGTAAAAGAAACAAATTGTAACAAGTAGATGGGAAAACTCGGGTTGGGGCTCACCAACCAAGGCGACTCTCCAACAAGCATATTGTCTTTCTCTCCTGCATACTCATATCAAGATTACAAGCAACCATAAAATGTCTATTCCACTCTCTCTCGAGATGCAGATAGATTTAGGCCTAAAAGAAGCCTCTCTCTCGAGATGACAACTCAAAAACCTCGAAGCAAAACATATGGTTTGAAGCATTTAGCATTCCAACACTCTCGTGCATTCATACTACTCCAAGACACGGGATAAAAGCGATATTACTCTCTTGATATATCAATAATCAAATATCACAATATGGTAGCTAAGCATACAAGTGAAGCATTAAAACAAGTGCAAGGAGGTAATCTTAATAAGAATATGTATATTCAGAAGAAAGAGACAATGTACATGTTGGGAGAGCCTTAGTGGCTACTCCCAACCCAAGCTATGGTGTTTAGCCACTCATGCTTGCGGGTAACATGGCGGCGCTACAGAAAAGATAGATCCAGGGGATACCACAAAGAATGGAGGGGAGTACAGTGAGAGGGAATGATAGATCTAGAGGAGAAGAAACGTGATACTACACACTACTTCTTCATATCTGGATCTACCATGGGGATGTCGCCTTCTCTTGAAGAAGTGGTGGGCGTAGGTGGTCGTCTTCTCTCTCCTCAGTCTTCGCTCTAGAGATCCAAGACTGATGGATGGTCGGAAATGGGTCTGGGATGCGGCAGCACTTCGTGGTATCAGGATCAGATCTCTTTGATCTGATGTCTCGACAAGACAAGTGGGGGTGCTATTTATATGCGCCTTCCACCAACTTAAGACCGCGGTTGTGGTCTTTCTTGACTGCGATCCTCCCTGGTCATGATTCTCCTAGGCTGTGATCTTTCTTGGCCGTGATTCTCCTAGGCTACGATCTTTCTTGGCCGTGATTCTCCATAGGATCTCAGTCGCGGTCTTTGAGTGCCCGCGATTGTGATCCTTGGAGAAGCTGGGGTCACGGTCTTTGGAGAAGTCGCGGCCTTTGGAGAAGTCGCGATCGCGGTCTTTGGAGAAGCCGCGGTCACGGTCTTGCAAAGTTGACTAAAGTTATTTAAAAAGTGGTGTAAAATATATACAAAAAATACATAAAGTGTGGTTTTATCACTACCTCAGTGATTATGTACTGTCTTTTAAAGAACATAGGAGTCAAGTAGTCTAGATACATTCTCCACCACAAGACATACTTTGACTCTGGGAAGAATACCAGAGGCACCCACCCACCCTACCCAGCCCTAATCTATGGTCTCTTCACCTTTGTGACTAAGAATTCTCTTTTTCATGATCTTCATTACAAACCCTCTAGAAATGGAGTCTGCATCAGTGAGACCACAATCAAGAAAACATTTTTTTCCTACATCTTCTTCCACAACACTTGGAGCCTGTACCTCCACCCAGGCACCTCCACCATCATCCTGACCTGTCGCATCTCATTTCATGTATCCAGTGAAGCCCTCATGGTTACATGGTGCATCAGCAGATGTACAACCTACAGTTTCAAGAGCACTTGCATCAGCATCTCTACCAGATCATGTCGAACATGAACCTATCATGTGCCCATCCTTACCCTACCTACCAGCTCTACCCAGGTGGTGATTATGCTTCCTATTCATACAATCACTTCTACCCAGCCCCTCCACCTACTACTTCCACTATCACATCCTCTGCTGCTAGTGGACCTGCCCCTACACTTACACTTGGAGTGCTACCTCTACCTTCTGCCTCCATAGTTACCCTAATTGCCAGCCTTGGCACTTCTGCTCCCACTTTTTGTTAGGCCAAAGAGATTCATGATCTTGGCATGTCTTGGGACAATCAGAATGCCATGTGGCCCAGACATAGTTTTGGTCCTTCTGACGATGAGGAAATGCCCGACCAAGACGATGAGGAAGTTGTTGTTGATGATGATGAGGAGGTCACTAAGGATGATGCCCTAGATGCTGGTTCTGATGACTCTGGCGACGAAGGTGAAAGTTTTGTCTCTATTTCACCTTCAAATGGAGATGAGAACTATGAGACAAGAGATGATGAGGATGATGTCCATGATGATGATGTGGACATATATAGCCTAGATGTTTTAGGTTTTATCTCTTTGATGATGATCATATATATCTTTCTAGACTTTTTTTTCATGAAAGACATATGGGCACATTATCTTAGTTGTACTATTTCTATCATCATGTTGGTTTCATCTCTAGCTTGTATTTGTTTTGAGAACATGCTTATGTCTTGTAATATTAATCCTATGTATCATAACTCTGTGTGTTCTCTATCATATGTGTTATTGATATGCTTTCCATATTTTGATTATGACACAGGTTTCTTGCTTCTCTTTGTTCTCGTATCTGTTGATGTGTGTTATGTTGTTAAATGTTTTATCTTATGGTTACATGTTTTTGGTTGTGCTTGGAGAAGTCATATTTTTATGCTCTTCTACCCCTTCCTTTTTGATAATGCCAAAAAGAGGAGAGCATATCGATGTTTTGAAGCTCAACCACATCGCTTTTACTACCTATATGATCCTTTTCTTGTCTAAGTATATATTTTATCATGTGACTTGCTAAAGGACAATGTAGTATACATGTTATATATATTTGTGTAGAAAGACTAACTATGCAGGTAAGAGTGAGCATAGATTAAGGGGGAGAAATTCACATTGTTAAAATTATGAATCCCCTTGCAATATACAAGGCCAAAGTATGACTTTACATATCCTTTTCAACATGTTAAGGAATGGTTTGTTATTGTCGAAAAGGGGGAGAATTTTGACTTAAGAGTTATACATTGTCCATATTTTGACAATGAGTTAACCATTCCATTCATATGTATCTAATACATTTGTTTAAGATTGATTTTAGGTATTAGGTACATGAAAAGGATCAAAATTCTCAAGCCCAAGCTCGTCTAAGTTCAATTCAAAAGATATGCAAATACACTTTTGTGGAAAACACTCCAAACCACCTTAGAATATTTTTCTAATCATTTGTATTGATGATATGACTTGCAACTAAGATGAGAAAAAATCAGGGACACTTAATTCCATCGTTTCATCACTTAAAAATCATTTTGGAAAATTCATCATATCAACTTTATTGGCCGAGTTTGATTCTTGACTGATCAGTGATGGATTTTTGGAAATAACTGGATCGGTTGAGTTGTACACTCATAAAACTCGACCGATTAACTTTTTGACCAAAGTTGATTTTAGCTATTCAGTCGAGTTACCCCAGGAAAAATTCGGCCAATAGTTTGAAAATTAGCTTTGTCAAATAGTGGATCGATAGAGTTACCTTCATTGAAACTTGAATGAATACACTATATGGAAAACACAGATAAATGGTTCCAACTGTTAGAGAGTTGTTAGAATCAAAAAAAGATATGTTGAAAGTTGTAAAATGGCTATTTTTCATTCTTAAGTGATCCTACACTCAAAGGAACACCCCCATCTATAAATAGGACCTCTTGGAGTTCATTCCAAGGTTGCTCATTCATGCTATCCTTGGTCCTTGCTATAGTTGAGTGTGTAAAACCCCTTTGAGCCCCTTTATCTCTCTCATTTACAAAGCATTTCATGATTATGAGTGAGTTAGGCATGTTGTAAGAGATCTACCTCATTGTTACTTTGTAAATCTCTCCATCATTCCATCTTCCCAATCCCCTTTCACAAAGAGAAAAGGCTGAAGTGATCTTCTCCAAGTGAAGGAGGATTTTTTGTTCTTCTTCAAGGCTGAAGAAGGTGTAAAGATCTTCTCGAAGTGAAGGAGAAGGACAAGGCAGAAGATCCAAGGATCTTGGTGGGTAAATCCTCAAGGTTGAAGACTTGTTTCAAGGAGGAGATGTCCTAGGAGAAGGAATCGAGATGCTTGCAAGAGTCAGTAAGACCATTTGTGAGGTAGAAGACTATCTCTTGGATAGGTAAGCCCTTGGATGTAAGGTTGTCTTCTTGTATGTCTTATAATGGAATATAAGTATACATGAGTTGCAAAGTCCTAGAGGTTTACCTCTCTAGGTAGTGGACTGACGGTCTCTTAGTTTGGAGATTGGAACCACTCTAAACACCTTGTCCAAGTGTTTATTTTAGTCTCTTTCATCCTTGATATGCTTGATTATATAGGACCTCAAATTTACTCTTAGCATTTGGTTTCAATTGATATGATTTGAAGGTCTAACTATTCTAGTACAAGTTTTAAATCTCTATTCACTGCCCCCCTCTAATCCCTAGATCCAACAGTTGGGTCTGATTTTTTTTACATTGGATGTATCCCTTTGAATGGTACAGGAGTGTTTCTGAAGGTGATGTTTGAAACTATTATTGGTTTTAAGGGAGAATTATTGAGGGTTATGTAGCTAGAGAGTTTATGGTCTTTTGCAATGACATTTTGAGTTGTAATGAAGCTCATGTCAGTGTAAAGAATATTGATGCTTATTTTGACAAAGGGACTTTAGGAGCACGAGTGAAAGTAATCAGTCGTGAATTGTGGGTACAAGCACACTTGTATATTTTACACAACATTGATGAAGTGAGTATTTATATCACCAAACATATCAATTTTATCAAGACAAAATATCCTTGAATTAGTTCAATGTGGCTTGCTGAGAGCATAATAAGACATTTATTAGGTGGTTTGAAGATAAACTTTTTTGTCAAGTATCTCAAACACTAAATAATCTTGTTGAAAATATCAAAATGGCTTGCCTTTAAACAAAAAATGAATGTTATGTCTTATGAAAGGTTGAACATAAAGGATTGTCATATTACACAAAACATGAAGATGGCAAGAGTGTCATAAAAAAAGTGGGTTCACCCTTCAAGCATTTTCATTGTATTTTTCTAGTGCAAAGGGTAAGATTCCACGTGAAGCTAAAAAGTCTTATTATCATGCCATTGAAGACATATGAGAGTTTGACTACACATATTTTGGAGTTCCTGTCTTTAGGTGTAATTGGGTTGATAACAATAAAGGAGTTATAGTAGACGAATTGGGTTTCACACTAGTGAAATTTGAAAATATTGGCAATAAGGGTTAACCATTCATAATGGCATCACAAGTGAAGCAAGTATTCTATATCAATGATCCTGCAAATGAAAAGTGGTTTGTGATTCTTCATAGGAAAAGGCAGTTCATTGCATATTCTATAGATGAAGAAGAGTACTATGACCAATATGATAACTCTAGTCCATTCTCAGTTGGCTTTCGAAGTGTGAATGTTGAAGCCAACACTGACTTATACACGCTTGGATATCACATAAGAGGAATACTAATTGATCAACGATCCAACCAATACTAGAAGCATGCATTTTACTTTTTATATGCTATATGTGTATTTTATATTGTTTATTGCATTTATATATGATTCATATGGTACGTGTGAAATTTATATTCTTTATCACTTATATTTTATTCTTTGACTATTTTTAATATGACATTTGTTAGACGGTGTGTGGCTGTGAGGATGTGAATGGTGAAGATGAGCATGGTGACCATGTGCACTACGAGGATGAGTCTAGTGTAAGTTGTATTGTTTTATTACATTGATGTACATTTTACGTTCTCTATCACAATTATGTAAGTTACATTTTTTGTCACTTATATGTGTTCCTTGACAATTTTAGGATGAGTTGCTTGAGGATATGCACCCTGAGGATCTTAATGGGTCTAACGAGGAGCGATGTGATTGTGCATGTAAAAGAGGCATCACTTAAATGAACAAGTTAGTAGCACAAAGGGGAAAATGTCCAAAGTTGGACATTGACTTTGATGAAATAGGAATTTCTATTGGGAAAAGTCACAGTTCTTTTAGGCAGTATTTAGGGGTTATTAATCATTATAAGGTGGATTTAATAATAGAATCTTGGCATAAAGTTGATTCTTCTTTAAAATACCTCACATGGAAGGACATAGACGTGAGATATTCTATTTTTTAAGATATTCACAATTCTATTTTTAAAAATATGCCATTAAGTATATGAAGTTTTGTAGAGAAACGTTGACCTTGATGAAAAATTGCATCATAAAAGATGATGCGACACTATGGGAGGATATTTAGAAATTATAGCACAAATGTGACAAGAGACTACATAACGAGCAACAAGGAGAATAATCCCACCACTGAGCAACAGATCTATCTTGATAAGAATGTATGGGAAGCGTTTGTTTTCAAGACAAATCAAAGAATTCAAGGTATTAAGCCACCTTTAAAATACATTCTTATGATTAATCAAATGAATTTAATGTATTACATAATTAACATATATATTGGATCAACCAAGATGTACACGATGCTAAAAAGGAAAGGCGTACAAAGATGTGCATGACCACAAGTTGGATCCATGTGGCTACACCTGGCATTGCTAATAGAGACTGCAACAAGCATCTTCTACTGAGTAGCCTACTATGAGGTCTACTGAGTCTTCTACTACTTGTGCACTGATACATGCAAACTACACGTATAAAATGCAAGTGTATGTAATAAGGAATATACGCCTAAGGAGGCCCAGATGTCAAACTTAGGGAAACCTAAATCCAAAGACTACTACTAAATGTAATGTGAACAACTAGACCAAAGAAAACTTTGAATGAGAGTTTAATTATCTAAAATATAGAAAATAAATCTAAGGTTACTGGTGTTTGATCATGATTGGAGTGAATTCCTTAGGATCACGGTTTCACCTCGTCTAACATTGCAATTCATAGTATGGCATTAATAAATATCTCTCCTAACCCTGGACAAAGAAACATGTAGCTAGAATTACCCATTCTCACAGCATAATTTACTACCTAATTTAATACCAATCCCCTCGTAACAATTCTATTATTATTTAGGTGCTTTATCAAAAACTCAGGGTAATCTCTTCATGTTCGTAAGCCACCTTTGTCAAAGGGTGATATAAAACATGTATTTCTATGGATTTTCCAACCCTTAATCCCTCTCTCAAAGCAATTAACGGTCTATTAAATTACCTATGATGGCCAAGCACAGATAATTCATGATACTCTCGAAGAAATATGTCCAAAGATTAAGAGAAAATTGTATACAAATGCATAAAAGTCAATTACAGTGAATAATCGGGCTACTGTAGGGTCCTTAGGAACAAGGGGATTAGCCCCTTATGATTTCCATGGTCAAGTGCATAGGATAGGTGTAACATACTAGATCTCAGACCCTACCCTGGAAGTTGACATTTTGGACTTAGCAAACAAGGTTGAAGGTTAGACCAAAATAGATGTTTAGTATAACCCCAATGAGCTAATGCATGTATATATCACCCTAATGTAACCTAATGCTCTAACATCAATCTTAGGTTTATAATGGATACATAAAATACACCACATAACTCATTTTGGTAGTAATATGAAGATAAGGAACGTAATTGGATGAATAATTTAGATAATGGGCCATATGACATATCTTATAAAAAGAAGTCTCAAAAGTGGAAACAAACTTCAAATTTGAAATCTACATATTAAAATTAGCCTACATGTCAGATTTCATCTAATTTGGACTACCTTGAAATATTAGGATAAGTTTAGGAGAGAGAAAATGAGTAAAATGTATAAGTAATGAATAATGTGATTATATAACTTCAAAATATGGAAATAATGGAAAATTCATATTCAACACATCAAAGATAACTTGTGGATGAAGTTTGGTCCAATTTGGATGTTGTTTGTGCAAGTTATGCAATTTTGGGTACATTCTGGACTTTTCTGTAATTTACCCAATTGGGAGGTTTTCTTTGCAAATTGTCACATGCATTATAATCCTTATATATTCCCTTACCATTATCTAGTTTTTTAACCATAGGGCGCCTATTTACACCTTGGTTTGAAGGTGTTTCTTTCTAAGGGCATTTTAGGGATTACTCTCTTTATAAATGAGCTTATCTTTAGAAGCTATCAACCAATGAGGTTATTTCTTTGAGTGGAGGTCGTTTGGTATGGCCTATAAGTGTCCATAAAACAACATTTTATATTCAAGAATCCTCTATGAGATGTCCTCTTGCATGACCATGAAATCCCTAGGCTAAGGACACATGGAAAAGCTTCATCAACACCTCATGCTTGACTTCTTCCTTATCCATAAAGGTTTGCATGTCCATAGGCACCCTTAGCATTGGACACATGGAAAGTAACTTGACACCTCATGCTTGAATTCTTCCTTATCCATAAAGTCTTGCATGTCCATGGACACCCTTATACATGACACATGGAAAGTCTCACAGACACCTCATACTTGACCTCTTTCTTTATATAGCCATATCTACCCCTTCCCAACTCCAAATTTGAAAACTCTTGCTCTTCTTTGTTTCCTCTAGATTAGAGAATAACTCCTACTCTTTTTGTCCACAAAGGTTCTATCCCAAGATAAAATAAGGTGCCTACCTTGGTGAAGAAGGCTCCTAGGGTTCCAAATTTGCTCTATTTAGGGTTTCTAAAGCTCCTCCTTGGTTATTTTGACTAAAACTAATAAGTTTTCTCCTTTCCTTCCCTATTTTCATGTTGTTATTCTTCCTTCCACCTTCCTCCAGATTGGAACCATGTTCTTCCATGGTGAAACCCCACCTAGAGCTCTTAAACACCCCATCTCCATGTTCTTTTGTTAGGTTTTTCACCTCTAAAGTGGAGAAGGTGCTTCTTGCTTGAGATAGGAGCTTTGTTGGAGAAACTAGCCTCTCTAAGCTTGGGAACCTTACTTATTGGACCTATCCACCTTCCCTATAGGTTCTTTGCAGGCCTAGGCTTGACTTGGACTATTTAGACTCTAAAGTTGAGGTATGATGTATCCCCTATTCTTCTATGTTGAGCAATTCACCTATGCTTATTCATTCTTTTTGTCCTATGGACATTAGCCTATACACAATGTCTTTTCTTTTGAAAATCATAGTTCATGTGAACTACCTTATTTGATATTTATGATGTGATCATGGATATTCTTTTGAACTCTTATCTTATGCTTTGTTCATGATGGAACTCTAAAAGATGACATGTGATGTCTTTTGCCCACTTATGAGGTGGTTGTATATGTGGGTCACTTATGTGGTGACTAGTTTATATACTATACTTTCTACTTGCCTCTACATTTAACATGCTATGTGATTCAGTAGCACTAGATTAGTGTAATTGCATTTGTTTTTATGGCAGGTGTGTTATTTCCTGTCAAGCAGATGTGATATTTCCTGCTCTTTTGGGATGGAAAGGAACCTCATACCCAAGGAAAGATGTGTGATTCTTGGCCCATGTTTTATATATTATTCCTTTCTCTATCAGGTTTCAAGTTTATGAGACTTGGTTGCCTTTGTGTTGATATTGTTCTAGGGCTATATTTATCTCACATGCATGCAGGTTGATGATATGGGGTGTGTGCCCTAATTCTTTACATGTGCTTGTGTGGCACAAGCTTTATGTTTTATTAATGGCAAGTATTCTTTTGTTATCATATGATTTCAATTCCATTTCTCTTAATACCCATTTTTGTGGTCCTTATCCTTTCTACGGGAAGCCTTTTATATTTGATGTCCTTTATTCCATATATTGCTCAATTTCCTATTTAGTATGCACATACCAGCCTTTGTTGATGTCATCTGTTTTCACTTCTTATTGGGGTATGCTTCCAACCCTAGGTGAAGGACTTAGATGATAAGGCATGAAGTTTCAGACTAGATTAAGGAGTTAAAGCTTGGAGACAAAGTTGTTATGGTTTAGATTTCCCTCTACTTAGATCCTTATGTTGTATCATGCATGTAAACCCTTACGGGATATTATGATGTACTTTTGTAATCTTTTGTGAAAATTGAATATAGTCATTATTTTTATTCCACTGCTATACTTTGGTTGTTTTGAATACCATTTATTGAAGTTTGAAAAGTTTGCACCTATTCTAGCATACCTTTGAGTGTGTTTGGAATGGATGTTTTATTCTTCAAATTTAATTTTTAGTAAGGGGGAACTACTACATGTTTGGCCAGTAACGTCGCTGCCCATAGCATCGTTTTACTAGAATAACTGACCTAATAGACTATTGCATCGGTTTTATCATAAAAACCGACCTTATAGGTTTCCCGCCGCGAAAATTTGCGCGATTTTAATTTCTTGCCTCGATCTATTGGGTCAGTTTTTTAAAATAACCAATGCTATAGGGTCAACAAAAAATGCGGGCACCGCTTTGGAACTCTAGAGTCAGTTTTTATATATAACCGACCTTACAGATGTTGACCTATAGCGTCAGTTCTAGTGCAAAACCGACCCTAAAAGTATATTAAAAAAACGGTGCCCGAACTTAACCTATAGAGTCAGTTTTTTAAGATAACCCATGCTATAAGTCAGGTCTATAGCATCGGTTATCTTCAAAAACTGACGCTATAGGTTAAGTCCAGGCAGCGTTTTTTTAGTAGACTTTTAGGGTCAGTTTTTACCCAAAATTGACGCTATAGGTCTTCTATTATTGCACATAGCATCCCGATAGCAAGGCTTAGGTTGCCATTTGCCACTGCTTCATCCCCGTTCCCGCTCCCGCGCCAGAAGAAAGGCAACGCCGCCTCTACAAATGTGACCTCTCGCAACCATCTCCTTGTCCGAAAAGAGGCAAACTAGTGTCGTTTTCCTTGGACGACGACACTCAAGCTTCTTACCACCATCTCCAGTGACGACGACGCTCCTTACCACCATCTCTGGCACCGTTTCCTTGGACGACGACGCCGCCGCCACCTTAGGCATTACATCTCTCTCCAGTGCTTTCTTCCTTGAAAGGCGGCGATGCCTTAGGCGTTGCAAAGGCTGTGTGCATCTCTCTCTGGTTCTTTTCCCATACAAGATCCCTCACCGACCGATTCTTCTCAAGGTATTTGTCTCTGCCGCCTCATCACTCCTCCGTTTACGTTTTACTTTCAAGCAACTGACCAGGTAGCACAGCCGTGCTGGGCAGCACGGTCGTGATGGAATGCACGGTTGTGCTGCCCAAAACGGTCGTGTTGGCTGAGTTGCAAAATCATCAAAATTTGTCAATTTTGAATTTGTTACTGCTCCTATAAATTGATATATACTGACCCCTAATTAATACATTATAACAGAATTGAATCGTGCATTTGTGTTGTTGTAGGTGTTATTGACTTGTTGTTAACTTGCATATATTTCTTCTTTAGCTTACAGGTTAGGTATATTCTCACTCTCCCAATGTGCCATTTTATTTGACTAGTAAATCAACCAATAATAAAAATATGTATTCATTCATATCTATATTTTGTTATCAATCACATATGTAATCATTATATATACATTCCAGAAATATGAGGGTAGACATTGTGTAGTCTCAGATTGACACTTTAGGGTTTATATATGAGATCATCGATGCATGGTGTTTAACTTAATATATAAATATGACAATAATACATTTATGCATGTATCAACTTAGAAACCCGTTCAAAATTCACTCATAGGAGTAAATTTTGGATAGTCCCCAGTTTGGGACTATTTTTGGATATTTAATCTCACTTAGGATGTAACTGTATAATGTATGTTTAGTTTTGAAGAAAATTTTAGTAGTATTTCCTCATTTGTTCTCTGGGTACATATGTGAGTGGTTATTTATCATTTACATCAGTGTACTTGGAGAACTTAGGGGAAATGTTGTTGAAATTTTCTTCAAAACTAAACATACATTATATAGTTACTAGTGAGATTAAATATTCAAAAATGGGATAGGTGGTACACTTTAGTATAAAAGTAATTAACTTCCTATCAATAAAAACTTATAGCTTATAGTATCAATATTAAATGCTTAGTTTTATAATTAATTTTTAATGTGATATAGAAAATGGATCGAAGTTGGATGTATATCAAGAACTGTTGTAGTCCGGAGTTTGCCAAAGGTCTTGATGAATTTATCAGACTTGCTGAGGAACATAGAAAAACAATTGATTGATCTATTTCAAATACCTTACTATATCAGAATTTTATCTATTAGTATACCTACAGATAGGTTCTATTGTCCATGTAGACATTGTGGTAACAATTTGAAAGTTGATACTGCTGAGGAAATTAAGAATCATGTCATATGCAATGGGATCATACAAGGTTATAATGAATGATATTTGCATGGAGAGAAAATTAATAATGGATCAGAAAATGTCAATACTAATAGTTGTGGCATAGAAGATATAGATAATGATGATAATTTCAATGATGAACCGATTCAGGATGACCCGATTCAGGATGATATGGTTGATGAGATGCTACGTAGTTGTCGGGACAATGCCGATCCACCTTCTTTATTTGCAAACATTGTCCATCATGCTGAAAAACCTTTATATAAGGGTTGTACTAAGTTCATGAGGTTGAGTGTTGTGATGCGATTATATACTCTTAAAGCTCAAAATCAGTGGAGTGATAAGAGTTTCACTTCACTGTTGTCTTTGTTAAAGGAAATTCTTCCTCAAGGCAACGAGCTTCCAATTTCAACATATCAAGCAAAGAAAATAATGTGCCCAATGGGAATGGAGGCTAAGAAGATTCATGCATGTCCAAATGATTGTGTGTTATTTCAGAAGGACTATAGTAATTTAATAAATTGTCCAAAATGTGGTGTGTCAAGGTATAAGACCACAAATTCAGATAAGGCTAAAAATGGCTCTCCTGTCAAGGTGATGTGGTATCTACCAATAATACCACAATTTCAATGCTTATTTGCTAATACAGAAGATGCGCAAAATTTGTCTTGGCATGGGAAGTTAAAGGCCAATGATGATGGCGTCCTACGACATGCATCTGATTCACCACAAAGGAAGAAAATTGATTTATTATACCCTCAATTTAGTAAAGAACTAAGAAACTTAAGACTTGAACTTTGTACAGATGGAATGAATCCCTATGGTACATTAAGCAGCCAACATAGCATGTGGCCTGTTATGATTGTTATATACAATCTTCCTCCTTGGTTGTGTATGAAAAATAAGTATGTCATGTTGTCAATATTGATATCAGGGCCCAAGCAACCTGGAAATGATATTGATGTTTACCTTCAACCTCTAATAGATGACCTAATGAAACTATGAGAAGAAGGTATTATGACATATGATGCTTCACATAAAGAGACCTTCAGTTTGCGTGCTATGTTGTTTTGCATGATTAATGACTTTCCATCTTATGGAAATTTGTCTGGATATAGCATAAAAGTTACAAAGCATGTCCTATTTGTGAGGAAAATAATGATTCAATCAGACTGAAACATGGTGGTAAAATCGTATATCTTGGTCATCAAAGATTTCTCCCACCAGTGCATCCTTATCGAAGGCAATGCAAAACCTTTAATGGGTCAACTGAGGAACGAAGTGCTCCTAAACCTATACCAGGAAATGTTGTATATGATAGGGTGAAACATATTGTTAATGAATTTGGAAAGAGTTCAAGTAGTCATACACTCGCATGTGACAAATCTCTATATAAAAAGAGGTCAATATTCTGGGATCTTCCTTATTGGAGATCTTTGGCAATTAGACACTGCATTGACGTCATGCATGTTGAAAAAAATATTTGTGATAGCATCATCGGTACGCTATTGAACATACCAGGAAAGACTAAAGATGGCATCAAATCTAGAAAAGATTTAGAATTAATGGGTATAAGAAAAGAATTATCAGTGGAGATCAGGGGTCGCCGCACATATTTACCACCAGATTGTTACACTTTGTCAAAGAAGGAGAAAAAGACTTTCTATGAGTGCTTGTATAATATTAAGGTTCCACAAAGATACTCTTCTAATATTCATAGATTGGTATCAATGAAGGATCTGAAACTGATAGGTCTCAAATCTCATGATTGTCACACCTTAATGCAACAAATTTTGCATGTGACTATTCGATCTATATTGCCAAAGCATGTAAGGTTTGCAATCACAAGACTATGTTTCTTCTTCAATGAAATATGCAACAAAGTGATACATCCTGATACTCTCGATAAATTACAGAAAGATGTAATTGTTACCATGTGTCATCTTGAAATGTACTTTCCTCCTTCATTTTTTGATATCATGGTTCATCTTGTAGTACATATTACAAGGGATGTGAAGATGTTGGGTCCAATTTTCTTACACTGGATGTATCCATTTGAATGCTACATAAGTGTTTTTAAAGGTGATGTTCGGAATCATTATCGTCCTGAAGGGAGTATTGTTGAGGGTTACATGGCTAGGGAGGTGATGGACTTTTGCAATGATTTTTTGAATTGCAATGAAACTTCTAGTGATCTAAAAAATTCTCATCACACTGAATCTTATTGTGGCAAAGGAACTCTGAGAGGACAAGTGAAAGGAATCACTCGTGAGTTTCTGGAACAAGCGCATTTATATATTTTACACAACATCGATGAAGTTAGTAGCTACATCACAGAACACAATGATCTTATCAAGAGAAATCATCCGCGATCCAGTTCACTGTGGCTTGCAAGAGAGCATAATCGAACATTTATTAGGTGGTTTGAAGAGAAAGTATTTAATCAACTATCTGAATCACCGAATAATGTTGCTGAGAACATAAAATGGCTCCCCTTTAAGCCAAAAATGGATGTCATGTCATATGAAGGTTATGACATAAATGGATTTTCATACTACACAAAGCGTCAAGATGAAAGTAGTGTAGTTCAAAATAGTGGGGTCACTGTTCAAGCTTGTTCGTTGTATTTTGCTAGTGCCAAAGATAAAAGACCATGCGAAGCTGAGATGTCATATTACGGCGTCATTGAGGACATATGGGAAATGGACAATACAAATTTTTGAGTTTCTATCTTTAGGTGTAATTGGGTTGACAACAACAAAGGAGTTTTAGTGGATGAGTTGGGTTTCAAATTGGTGAATTTTGAAAAGATTGGTGAGAAAGATGAGCCATTCATTATGGCAGACCAAGCAAAACAAGTATTCTATATTGATGACCCGACAAATAAAAATTGGTCTATCGTTCTTCATGGAAAAAGATAGTTTACTGTAGATCCTATAAATGAAGAAGAATACTACAAAAAGTATGATGATTCCAATCCATTCTCAGTTGGTTTGCCAAGTGTAAATGTTGAAAATAACATCGATGAATATTATAAATGTCAAGACCATGCTGAAGGAATTTTCCTTGACTAACAACTCAACCAATACTAGAGGCATGTATTCTTTGAATTATTTATTTTATTATCATTCAAGCTAGTATACCTTATCACTTGTGCTTTTATTATCACTTTTTTTATCATGTATACTTGTAGGTTCTAAAATGGCGAGTGAAGATGAACATTCGGAGCATGAGCACCATGAGGATGGTAGTGGTGATGCTAAGAAAAGTAGAGGTCCCACACTAATGCGTAGGCTGTAGGAGCTCAGGGCTAAAGGGGACAAATTGCCAGTCCAATTTGATATCACAGGAGCACCTGTTGGGGAACATGCTAGTGCTTTCAAGCATTATGTAGGGGTGACCACGCGTAGTAAGGTGCCAATAGATATAGAAAATTGGCATGATGTTCCTAATGCCAAAAAAGACCTCATATGGAAAGATATATCTGTGAGTGGAATTGATATTATTTTAATATGTTTTTTATCTATTGATTCTATTTTAGTTTGCTTGGAATTAATTGTTTTTCAAAACAACATTATTAATTGCTTCTTTTGTATGTATAGGGTGTTTTTCATCTAAATGAAAAAGATCACAAGAAAAGAGTGCTACAACGTTGTGGTGTACGATGGAGGGGTTTTAAGACATATCTCGCAAGGGAATTTATAGATAATCCTAAATAAAAGAAGAAAGCAACATATGTATATATTTTTATAGATCTTGAGGTGTGGGAAACATTTGTTGCAGCTAGGAGATCAAAAGAGTTTCAGGTAATAAAGATTGTGATGTATTGTATGAATCTTTAATTTTATACAATTAAGGAGGTGAATCTTTTTATACATGTTTGCCAAGTCTGAATTGCAATATCTCATTTTAAATGATCAGGCTATCTACTAGGCTCAAAAGGAAAGACGGGCCAAAAATGTGCATGACCATCACTTGGGGCCCGGTGGTTATGCCTTCCGCCGCCAACTATAAGAGAAGCAATCCTCTTCTAGAGAAGAATCTAGTACAACTCAAGTTGAGTGTCCACCCCAACACTTGATATGGATTGATGCTAGAAAGAATCGAGCAGGTGAAATTGTCAACCCTACAACTAAGGAGGTGGTACAAAAGATGGTAGGTTTATCCCAACTAAGTAAAGAGTAACTCCCACAAACTTAGATTTATTTATATCTAATTGATATTATGATTTAATATTTTTATTAACTATGAATAGATTGATCTCCATGAGCAAAGGAAGGAAGGAAATTTCATCCCAACTGGCCACATGGATTAACTATCAGTTGCTCTTGGTACGAAGGAGCATCCTGGTCGTGTTAGGGGATTAGGAGCTAGCATAGGATTCAAGTCTTATTTTGGCCCTTCGCAATCTAAAAGAGGTCGTGCAGGAGGTCTTACACAAGAGGAGGTTGAAGCATTAGTAGCGTAGAAAGTACAAGAAATAATATCTTCATTTTAGCCTACTCAACCTTCTCAACATATTCATATTGTGCGTCTCTCAAGTGATGAGGTACAAGCCCATGCTACAGTTGTAGAAGGTCATGGGAGCACTCCCAATGACCCACCACAACAATCTGCAGTAAGTTTTTGTTCTATATGTTGTGCAATTAGTATGATATATATATGATAATATATATATTTGTAACAGGTATATGTTCTACTGCTTCTTATATAACCTATATTATTTCAATCTAGGTTGGTATGAACTGTAAACTTGCAGTGGAGGTTCCAGAATATAATGTTGTGGCAGCGGGTAAGGTGTACAACCTTGGTAGTACATTGCATTGCCAACAAATTACTGATGACATTTTCCGTGTGTCCATCCATCTTGTGTATGACAGAATGGGGGACAAACCACTACCCATACTGTTATAACCTCGATTTTTCCAAAATATGTAATGAAATTATAAAAGATCTTTTTAAAGATACATGAAATCCATGGTTGATGCGATGAATTGTTTGAATGGATTTTTGTGTTTGATAGCTTGTATGTGTTCTTATTGGGCCTTTGTGGCCATTGAGCCCAATAAAAAGATTAAAAGAAAAACAAAAAGAAATGAAAAAGGAATTTCATTTAATAAAGGAATATCTGAGGAAAATAAAAAGAAATGATTTTAAGGCTAAGGAATAATTTTCCAAATATAGAATTCCGAGTTGTTGGGGTTCCTTGGGGTTCAAGGAACTCAGGATAATAAATTTATAATAAAGGAAAAGAAAAGATTAATTAAATATTTCTTTTTAAGAAAGAAATTGATAATAATGGAAATATGTTGAAAATAAGAGGAAAAAGGTATAATTGAATGATCCTTTGTGGAATTTCGTGTTCCAAGAATTCCTAATGATAAAAGGAATAACAAATGAGGAAAATAGAAGAGGAATAAAGAGAAAATATCAAAGTTTCAAAATAAGGAAATAATGTGATACAATTAATGTATTAAAGTGATATTGCTAAAAAGAAAGCAATTACTATTAAAAGAGAATAGGATTTCGTTCCTATGGATTAAAAGACAAACAAAGGGAGTAAAAGTAAAAGGAATTCTAAAATCCTAATACCTAAAGAACATAGCATATTAAAAGAGCATTAGGAGAGAGAATTTGCTTCTCATAAAAGGAAAAGGAGTCCTAATGGGAGAGGGACTGGTTTTCCCCTTGAGTGGAGTCTTGGGACGTGGATACCCCCTCCCTATATAAAGGGGTAGAGCCCAGAGACGAGTTCCAGTGAGATCCCACGTCCTCTGCTCTCTTTCTCAGTTTCCTCTTGCTTCTTTACGTGCAAAACCCTAGCGGAGAGGATATCTTGCATGTTGGCACTGTGTGAGGCCGTAGAGGAGGCGCAGTGAGTGAGTGCTACTCCCACGTCGACACCGGAGGAGCTAGGTCGGCTTTCCAGGCATTGGGACGTGCGACATGGCTGCTAGATGGATACAGAAGGTCTCCAGGTCGCAGCCCTTGAGCGCGCTGCATAACCCATTAGGCCGCAAGCCGGACGGCGCCCCAGGTGCGGGGGAGGACGACGAAGCTAGGGGGACCCTTGGCGGGGGTCCGCGCGCCCTGAGCAGGAGTGGGCAGCCCCGACTAGGGCTGCAGCCGGCGGCCAGCTCGCGCGGCTCAAGGTTGAAGACAACCTTGAGTCGTTGGACCATTGTGCCCTTCCACAGTGTAAAGGAGCGGTCACTTATGTAAGGGCAGAGTCGTAATTCCGTTATATTTCCAAGATAGCTCGTTGCAAGGAACTGGACACTTGGCGGGTTCTGATTGGCTCAAGTAAGGTTTTCTTCCGAAATTCATAACTTCTTAACGGTAGCTCGGTTGGAGACATGTAATATATGAATCTTGCTCAGAAGAACGAGAGGAATCCATTAAAAATATAATTGGAACCTGATTATGTTTGGAATTCGAAAAGTAATAGAGGTTACTAACTTTAATGTAAAGGTGATTAAAGAAACCCTATTTTGATATGATTAATGTGTTTAATAGGGTTTAATGGATCATTAGAGTTGATATTAACCTGTTAAATGCAAAAAGGAACTTTAAGATCGAAGATGATGATCTTTGCACGTAATTAGGTTAATTTAGAGATTATGTGCATAAATATGCTTGAAATATGAAAAGTGCAAAAAGTTATCATTTCTAATGATTTAATTAATGAAAAATCTTCAGATTTGATAATAGATAGTTTTAATGTTGATCAATGGATAATTTAAGCCTATTGTTCATAAAAGTGAAAATAAGATCTAAAAAGATAATCTTTTTATATAATTGGCTTAATTTAGGGTTTCATGCATGAATATGCATTAATGAGTTTGAAAACTCTAATTTAGGTGAATATGACTTTTAAATGTTCAAATCCATAAACAAGTAAGGATATGATAACCCTAAGTCAATCTGAGTATAAAAGACTATTAATTGAATAGTTTGAGCAATTAGGGCTTATATAAATGGAAAAGAATATTTTTAGGGTTTGATAACCAAAAAGGGATAAAATTTGAGAAAGAGATCTAAGAAACCCTAATGAATATTAATGAAGCCTTAATGCGGATTAGAAATCCTAGAAAGAGAATCCAAGTCAGTAAAGTAGATTCTTGATGAAGTGTGTAATAAATAGAGTATGTATTCTTTTCAGGAATTGTGTGATGATTGAATTACTTGCTTGGATATGTTGATTGGCTTGATTGAATGTACATGAAGTATATGTTGAATAATCTGCATGACTCATCAAATCAGGTATGTGGTTACGCTTATGAATAATCGCTTTAGTTTCCCGGCGATTTCCGAAGGATTTATCGGTTGCTTGAAATAACTGTTGAATGTCTATTTATTTCATGCAACTATAAAGTGATTATGATTATCACAAAATGTATATGCCTACATGCTCAGATCCTGGTTCCCTCTATGTATGACCTAGTACATGGCTATCTAATGGGTAGGACCATCAGGTCTGAAAAGATCTAGTACATGGCTGCCTATTGGAGAGGTCATCAGGTCTGACCTAGTACATGGCTATCTAATGGGTAGGACCATCAGGTCATGAGAAGACCTAGTACATGGCTGCCTATTGGAGAGGTCATCAGGTCTGTGTTTGACTTAGTACATGGCTACCCTTGTGGTAGGACCATCAAGTCACATTGAGTTAGATATTGGGCTACCTGGAGTAGTGCCATGCGACTCTACCTTTACAGAGGTATAATGAAAGTTCACTGCAGGAACTGCACAGAGTTGGGAATATGTAGGGATTGAGATGTATGGCTTAAAATGTAATCTTGATTGTTAAAAAGATTAATTGCTTGATTACATTGTTAGCATAATTTCTTGATTATTGGATCCTCCACATACCGACTGACCATTGTTTTGTTTGTCGGCGTTTTAGGTACATATTCCAAAGCACAAAACAGTAAAGTGACATATTGTGAATTCAAGAATTAAAGAACAAGGAGGATTTAGTTAGAGTAGATCATCTGTGGTTAGAAGTCTAGTACTTCCAACTTTTCAAAGGTATGATAAAGAAAAATTTTATTACCATTTTTAGTATAGTCTGTTAGAATTTAATAATTGTTATTGGTTATATGTCGAACCTTTGATCCGGAATTTCATGGGTGCGGCTTCAACCTTTCGGTCTCCCTTAATTGGGGGTTATCGGAAGATGGGGTCGTAACACATACCTAATCCTGAATATAGTACAGTTGAAAAAGCAGAGGGTACTATGGTGGGTTGGCCTAGACACCTGGTTATCAATGATAAGGTATACTTGAATTCTACCATGTTTTTCATATTTGACTGCATATATGAACTCGTGTAATAGAAGTATGTAATTTAATTAATAGGTTTGCAAACCAAAAAGTAAAAATTCTACTAGTCGTCTTCCTATGCCCAAGCCATCTATTATTCTAGAATCCACATTCGACGAGTTGGGAAGTAAATGTTTGTGTCGATACTTAGCCAACCAAAGCTCTGGACTACAAATGTTGATCAATTTAATAGAAGATGTAACTGGGAGGGACTTTGATAATTATATTTTTCTTGATGATATTATAGAGTTGTTCCGTTATGATTGGCTGAATACTTCGATATAGAAGTATGGATAAGGTAAGGATCTATCAATATAGAAAATTCAATTACACATTTTTAGCTTGTTTCTACATATGAAAATAATTACAAATGTTTAACAACCATTTATATACCGAGACCACAAACTTTGATATAAAGAATGTTGGATTCTTAGTTCCTTCAGTCACTAGTCAGGTGGAGACACATATTGAGGAAGTGAGTGAGTACTTCTTTGATGCATTCAAATATTTTGCTACTGTGGGAAAGGAAATTATCCTAATTCCTTTTAACGTCCAGTAAGTATTATTATTCAATATAATTTTAATAATGAAAAAATGTGTTTATTTTAATGTTTGTTTTATTCTTACTCAGATCTAGACATTGGGAATTAGTGGTGGTTGTCCCAAAATTGATGACTCTTTATTATCTTGACCCAATGGGAAAAACAACAAGGGGTCACAAACTGAAATTTCCAGCTATGGCATAAGCATAAATATAGTCAATGCTTCAACATGATATTTCTGTTTAGAATTTCTATTTTACCAACTATCGTTTAATTGATAGGGGTATAAAAGATTTTCGTGAAGGCGGAGGACAAATACCCACAAAATTAAAGACATTGACTGTCAAGGTAGCTACTTTGACAACTAATTAGTCTTATATGTATTAATATTCAACTCTTATAGTCTTCTGTTTATAGTAGTTACTAACATTAAGTATAATTCGTTATTTGTAGTGTCATATACAAAATAATGTTTGGGCTTGTAGTTACTATGTAATGAAATATATGCAACCTATTGTCAAACAAGCATCAAATGACATTCAGACTATAGATCAGGTAATAAAAAATAACATCATAAATTTACAAGTGAGTTGTAGTCATTTTATGAAATATTAGCATGTGCATTTTCTGTTATAGATCTTTACAACTCAGCCTTACACACGTGAGGACTTAAATGAATTCCGAGAAGAGTGGTCAGATACTATTCTAAATGAAGTCAATATAGCATTGGAATAAATATGTCAGTTACATTCCATTTATGTATGTGGTTTCAGTACTCTTTCATATTTACTTTTGTATCTGACATTTAATATCATCTCATACTTGCAATCTATCATTTTGTAAATTATGATGTGACTATGTGTACTCAACTCAATATATGAATCATTTTTGTTATGAATGTGTGGTTTGGAATGGTGACGGTTGAGCATCAATGCTCCCCTCTCCTATATCTTATTCTTGTTCTTCTATTTTGTTCTGTTCAGTTTTTGCAAAAATTTTAAAAAAAAATCGACCCTATAGCGTCAGTTTTCTTAAAAAAACCGACATTATAGGTGTCTTGGCCGTTCCGCGTAGAATGGTCGTGCTGCATAAAATGGCCGTGTTGGGATGAGGTAGAATGGCCGTGTTGAGATATGGTAGAACGGTCGTGCCGTGTAGCACGGACGTGCTAATATAAACCAACACGGTCGTGCTAGGCGGCACGACCGTTCTACCTCATCCCAACACGGCCATTTTATGCAGCACGGCCGTTCTACACTGAATGACAAAGACACCTATAAGGTCGGTTTTTTAAGAAAACTGACGCTATAGGTCCTTAGAAATAATCTTTAGAGTCAGTTATTTATTAAAAAAATCGACGTTATAGGGTTCGAGTACAGTTTTATTTCTCATTTGGGTTTAGTTTTTGAGAGCCTATAGGGTCGGTTTTTACTATACAAGGTCGATTTTTTTGGGTTAAAAAAACTGACGCTATAGAGCATTTTCTGTAGCAACAGCCACTTAGGCGTCGGCTGAAAAGTGATGCTATAGGCTTAAAAAACCGACACTATAGACTATTTCTGTACTAGTGGGGTGATCCTGCCTCCTTACAATAGGAGAAGAAAAACATGGGAAACATTAGAAAACTAAAGAAACCCCCTGGAGAAACTAGTCTGGATGAATCCCTCTGACAAACAAAGTGATTTTCTATCTTTCGATTGTGAATCTTCCCACTGGAGGTGCCCAAATCATCTAGAATGTGGCAGTCACCTCTCCTTTCTCCTCTCCCAACTCTCGACTGTCGTATAATGGAATAGAACGAGATCCATTAGGTCTGGACGAACTCCCCCTAAGTAATAGAAGTGACTTAGGGAAAAATAGATCCTCAACCGTCAGATTAAATGTCATCTTCAGATCTGTGCCTGATCCCGACATGTTGGTACTACTGACTAGGTGTCACTACTACCAACTCCTTTAATTGTTGCGGCCACTTGGCAAGCTGCCGGTACTATCGATAATGTGTAGATTGTACCGAGTTGATTTGATAAATCTTAATCAAAACCCTGTGATGTTGTCGGTGGTATCGACATGCAAAGCCAGTACTACTAAGATTTCTTGGTATCATTTTTTTCTTCCAAACTAAGCATGTGTCGGTACCACTAACTCCAAAGTTGATAGTACCGAGCTGTGTAGATTCTTGTAAAATCACCTAAAATTCATAAAATCCAAACTAAGCTCTTAAAATATAATAAATCATTCCGAAACATTAAAATTATATTTATTTGGTACAAATAAGTATCACAGGCTAATGAGAGTGAATCATGCACAAATTAATATGAAAATGAACAAATAGTGTACAAAAATCAATATAAAACACCATGTGAAAATGACAAATATCCAATGTATCAAACTCCCCTAAGCTTAAATGTTGCTCATCCTCGATCAATACACCCTCAAATCTGTTTGAGATAGGTCAGCAAAAGGACATAAACTATGAATTTCATTTCTCAACCATCCCCACTAACGGTCCCAAATCAGCCTTTACTGATCACTGAACTATCAACTGCTCTATAGAGACCAAAAATATCCATAAAAGATGTCCATCCTTAGATCAATGAACACTATCAAAGAGCAGTTGATATCATAATCAATCAGGCATTCGCTTGGTGCATCATGTGATTTCCTATTCTATATTGCTCTTTTCCTAACAACCTACTACTTGGAATCTATTCTCCTTATAAAAATGAATGAGGAGAATAATCATTTAAGTGTCCTACTGATAAGAGCAATGGATGGTATGAAATAGGTGGTCGTGGAGATTCACAAGTAACATCTGAATTATTTATGCAAAAATAAAACATGATGAACCTATATGGAGAAGAGAATGAAAACTGCATGAGTCCTAATGCCTAATAATATGGGTGAAATGATGCATGAATGAAGTAAGAAAACAAAAGGACACATCATGTGAATGTTTCCTTCTTTTATGTGAAGAGTTGAGGGCATCCTTTCTCCCTCTTAACTTTGAAACATTAACAAACTCTTTTTTTCTTTCTTTGTCCCATTATTTTAGCATGATGGAACATTATGCATGGGATTTACTACACATCATTCATTGTTTTTTAGGGTATGGATGTGTATCCATGCACTCAAATTTGAAGGAAACTGATACCCACATGATATAAAATTGAATGATGAGAAATGCATGTAATCTACATGTAATTGTTTATGCAACTAAAATGATATGCACAAAAATTGCTTGTGCATGATAACATTTTTTTTCATTTTGTAACTAATGCAATAAAAGAAAACTAAATATCATAACATGTCATGTCATGCAATGCAAACAAGAGGAAATAATTTGGTCTTACTTGATCATCTTAAGGTGGTGAGTCAAAATGAATGGAAAATGGATGGAATCACATAACTAAGAGATAATGCCTTTCATGAGATTATGATATGTCCCTCCCTAATGACATGTGAACAAGGTAACCTTAGGGTTTCTTTATTAAAATTTCATTTAAGATCTCGTTAGTCATTTGATCAATTTAGGCTCAAATCCCATCTTCATCCACATTTCATGAATAATTAAGATGTCCATTCATATTAAATGTCCTTAAGATGACTAGACCATACAACTCCTCTAAGTGGTACAACTCAAGAAGTTTTCAACTAAGCCCCCTTAAAAAAATTAAATTTCCATTGTAAGAGGACGAAAACACATGAAAATGACAAAAATCATGCATTAAACTCCACTATTACACTAGATATATGCGGATCCTCAAAAAAACTAAAAACAAACTAAGGAACAAAATAAAGATCAAGTTGTTCCAAGTTCCAACACCCCCCTAAGTTTGAACTTGACTATGATGTCATAGTTAAAATTCAAACATAAAAGTAGAACAGGGGTACCGGTTGCTTTGAAGGGTGGTGGCGGTGGATGATTGGTGGCTCTTTAGATCAGTTGTGCTAGCATATATTCCCCTTGTTGGTACCACGAATTTGTGTCTTTTTGGCACCAAAATATGACATTCTCTATCCTTCTTTGAGCTTTATGAGTCGGTGCCACTGGCATAAGTGTCGGCGGTATCAACAACCTTTTCCTTCTAGCTCTGTAACTTTTATTGAAAAAGTTGATATTACCAACTTTGGACTCAGTAGTACCGAATTTCTTCCAGGAGTCCTATGATTTTTCTGAGAAAACTCAGTAGTACCGACTTTGGTGTCAGAAGTACTGACTTTCTACAGACTTTTGCCTGATAAGGAGTAGGTAGTACCGACTTGGTTGTCAGTGGTACCGACTTTGACTCTACTCGCACCAAACAAGAACATCAAGGTACCTTTTTACATCGAATAAAATCTAACATGAAAAATATGAAATTCAACTAACAAAAAGACCTAAACAAATAGCAATTACCAAAAGTAAAATTGTTTTTCCTCCCATAAGCACCCTTGTTTAATGTCCTAGGATTGACAAGGTGATTTTCTTCACCCTAGGTTGTCACGGGATGGTGGTAAGGAACCATCTGGTAGTCTGAACTCCACTCTGTCATTGTCTATCCCGAGTGTCGAGTAGCCTCTACCAATGGCAGTGATCACATCATTCATAGCTTGGAACGAACTTCCTAACATCATTTTTAATCCTTGTATCTCACACATGTCCATGACCACAAAATCAACAGGAAAGATGAATTCATTACCTTTGACTAGGATATCCTCACATATCTTGTATGCCCTTACAATAGATCTGTTTGCCAGCTTGATTGTCATGTATGTCTTTGTTGGTTCCTTCAATCCCAAATTCTAGAAAGTGGTAAGAGGCATGAGATTTATGCTTGCTCCAGAATCACATTATGCTTGTGAGAAATGTTGGTTGTGTATAGAACTGGGGATGTAGAAACATCCTGGATCATTCCTCTTAATTGGAAATTTTCCCATGATCATTGCACTCATCACTTCATCAACATGAAAGACATTTGTATCTTGTATTCATCTCTTCTTGTTGATGATGTCCTTCAAAAATCTTCCATATGCTGGAATTTTTTCTATAGCCTCCACTAATGGGATATTGATGTGGAGCTTACAAAAGATGTCAAGGAATCTCTTAAATTACCTATCCTCTTTTCTTGGTTTCAGACTATCTGAGAATGGATAATGCGACTTCTTAGTACGCTTGTGTGGAGGAACATATGCAACACTAGGGATCTCTTCCCCTAAGCTTGCCTCAATGCCACCTTCTGAGATAGGATTTTGTATGTCTCCTATAAATGGAATGATCGGTGGCTATTCGGTTTGAATTGTGGGTGTCCCCTTATTAACTATGATTGTTCCACTGTAGAGTAGAACCTTCACTTGCGTCTGTCTCATGGGTACCCTCTCTAAAACTATAGGCAACGACATTATAGTAGTGGAACCCTAAAATTCATTGTCTTCTAGCATGTTGCATCCTCCTGATAATGCATATAGACTATGGGGAAATGGAGCTTTTGGTACGTACACCCAATCAGGCTCTGGAGCGTGTTGCTTGAGTGAATCCTCCGTATGATGTTCTGGATTCTTGACAACAGAGATAAACTTTACTTGGTAATGTTAATGAGCTGCAATTGCATTCGCAGTTACTCCTTGTTGAATGGTTTTTTTTAAAGAATCTACTTCCACTGCCAGCTGAGAAATTTGATATTCAATATTGCAGATTTGGGCACCTTGATTCTGCAACTCCCTCTGTGTTTGGCCAATAGCCGCCTCATTTTGACTGACCAACTTGCCTAGCATGTTTTCAATTTTATCTATCTTGTTAGGGGCCCAGTCCTGTTTGTATTGTTGATGCATGAACTTGCACTCTTCCTTTTCTACTCCAGAAGCGCTTGTATTCTTCTGAGACAATTTCATGGCTATAAGGTCAAGATTCGCATGCAATGTTGTGATGACTTTAGATTCCCCAACACTTTTAATGGTTGTTGGGCATTCTCTTTCTTCACCCTATGACTGGTTCTTAGCTATGTTCCTCAGGATCTCATGTGTTATATCCTCAATTTTGTTAAAATTGAGTTATATTAAATCAATTGATTAGTAAATTCGTCAGTGGTATTATTGAAAGAATAATAATGTTTAGCAACTTTATGACATGGGTCCTTGTGGCACAAGATAAATAAATAGAATAGATTCATACATGAATAAATAATAAAGGGATTTTTGTTGCCAAATCCAAGTTTAAATAAGAAAAAAAGTCAAGAATTCTGTATAGGAAAATAGGAGAATATGTTTAATTGCTTCCTAAACAAGATGCCTTGCCTTCTCCTTTTATTTTAATTGGATAAACGAGACTTGTTTTTATTTTTATAGAAAGATGGTAAAGTGTGGTTGTAATGCTATAAGTACCTTCCCTTTTGACAAATTCCTTGTACACCAAGGAAGAAAGGATAAAGAAACTGAATAGAGGGGTTATGAGGATGTATTGGCGCATAATGTGCTTAATCATCTTCCCTTTTAGATTATGATAAACTAGTGTTACCCTCACCCATAGTTATATAAGGATGGGAAATCATATTCCCATGAGTCCAACACCAAATTATACATCAATAGCAACAGAGACCAGATCCTTCGCCCATCTCTATCTTCCTATCCCCCTTCCAAGACCTAGGGTCTCTCGGCTATATAAGCAGTAGAGAAGGAGGGGAGGAAGACAGTAGAGAATAGTTGTTGGGCAGTAGACAACGACAATGAAGATCTCTTCGGGTTAGGTCTGATTGATAGAGGACAACGACGTCTCACTGGAAGAGGGGATCGTCCAGGTCTAAACTCGGAGTTTCACGTCTCCGGCAGATCGAGAGGATGGTTTAGAACCAGACCAGCGTGAGGAGTTCGCGATTTCCTGGGTTTGGCACACGGGCTTTGTGGAGATGCCTTGATGCCCTCCAACGTCCCATGCACAAACGGTACTCCATTGACCAACCTCTTTCATGTGTGTAACCTAAATCGAAGCAGAGATTCAGTTAGCTTGCAGCCGACAGTGCTCCATCACACATCGATCACTAGATTCTATTGTAAGCGAAAGAGCCACAGCAGCCTAGGGTGTCGCCTTGAGTCGCGCTGAATGGAGGAGAGAGACCACAGCGGAGGGGGAAGCCCTGCGGTCGACATTGTCCAGAGGAGGAGGAAGAGGCGCTGGTGATGCTGGCGGGTGAAGGACCGGTGGAGGGTTGCAGGTGTCTACATGCAACTGTGTTGAAAGAGGCGAGTCCTTCGTAGCTGCCCTGGAAGATCTGAGGAGGGTAGCCATAGTAGGGGAGAGTCCTTTTGGCGACACAGCCAGGAGGTGCAAGAGGAGGCATAGCAATGTGGCGTCGTAGGAGTCGGCCGTCCGCAGCAGATGTAGCCGCGACGCCGACGGCGGGTACACACTGGGGAACGTCTGGGCATTGAAGAAAAAGAAAGGGTCAAATGACCCGGATGCCCCTCGGCGAGAACAAGGGCATGTTTGGAAATGGACTGGTATGATATTGGGGCTTGTCTTATTAGGCTACATCTGCGCCACATCAACAAATCCAGTACCGATCCAGTCCGGTTTTGTACTTACGCGTTTGGCTAGAATCCCCGTTTCGAGATTCCGTAATCACAAAAATTGGACTATCTCAGTCATGCCAGCAGCAGGATTAGGAATCCCAGTCTGGATTAGGCTCTGTCTTTTGTGTATTTTGTTTTATATAGCATACTCAAAAACACAAGTTACGAGGTCAGCCGGATTGGTTTGCCAAACAGGGCCAAGTGGGGAACCCCAATCCCAATCTGGATGATGACCGGACTAATCCCAGTCCGGATTTCATAATCTCAATAATCTCAATCCATTCCCAAACAGGGCCTTAAAGCACTAGGGAACGAGTGTATTCCCAGACCCAAGTTGGCCAGGGAATAAGTAAAAATATGGCACGTATCGGATGACGTGTGAAGCTGCTATTGGCCCAAGTAATTCTATATTGCAAATATTCTAGAAAATAGATAGTAAATCCGATAATACTGAAATTATATCAACCGAGAGGAACCCAAATAAAATAAGGTTGAGACTTGATAATGCTACCTTTTTCAAAAATAGGGTTAATATGGATTAAAGTGGTGATAAAAGCATAAAAACCATAGTTTTGAGTATCAACATGTTGAATACTTTTAAAACCACTTTTTTATGTTAATACCTAATAATGAGTAATACAATGGCTTTTTGAGATGAGCATGATACTAATAATGATACTTAGGGTCCCTAAATGAATAATCATGCATATGAAGTAATCAGGGTTCAATGTCATATTTGATGTGTCATTAAGGATCCAAATTGAATCTAATGTTAATGTAGCAACATGGTAGATTTGATGATCATAACTACACTTAAACTGAATTAGGGTTCTTAAGACATTAAACCAATGAACATGGATATCGGGGTATCAGACATAATTCTAATGACATCTCGAGGACAAGGAAACCTAAACCATAGATTAAGACCGAGTAGGATTTAATGTAAATAATGTGATGGTGAAATTTTAAGATTTATATACATGCATATATAATGTGAATTGCTTGATTTGCTTGTTGAATGGATAATATGCTTGAAGTGTATTATGCATGATAATCTGCATGGCTCACCATTAAGGTATGTTGCTACGCCTAAGAATAATCCTTGTAGTTTCACATGGTTTTTCAGAGATTTGTTCACATGGTTTCAAAAATATATGCCTGCTTATTTATTTCATTCCGTGCAAACTTTAAAGTGAGTATGATTATCACGTTATATATGAACATGACTAGCCCAAATCTAGGCCACCTTTGGATCTATGGAAAGGCCATCCACCTGGAAAGGGGAAGGCATATTTTGGTACCAGCCTAAATAGAGGGTACATGAGAAGTCACCCGTCTGGATAGGGGGAGACATGATGAAGTCATCTACCTGGATAGGGGAAGACAGTGAATACTACAGTATGAGGCCATGAGGGGTTATGACGTAGGGTGGAGAAACCTAAATTGGGTAGTCGTAGTGAAAATGTTAAATTTGATTTGGTTAAACATTAATTGTTGAATTATGTTGTTATCATTACTTGTGAAATTTTATTTCCCCCACATACCGGTATGACTTGTCATACTGACCATGTTTTGTTTCATGGCATTTTAGGTATATGATGATATACATGATAGGGGACATGAAGATAAAGATGAAACCATGTGAAGAAGTTAATCGAAGTAAGGAGGATTTAGATATACACTTCTTCTCTATGTATAGTTCTGGTAATGGAATTTCATGTAAGCATTTTGTAAACAATATTTGTGAATCAATGAAATTATTTTCTATTACTTATTTTTTGCTAAATTTGGATCCTTTAGAATATAGGTAATGGTTCTCAACTTGAAGGTCTTTCCTTAATTGGGGGACGCAGAAAGTGTGAGGTCATTAAATCATGACACTTGGACGGCTTATTATTGAGGAAGAAGCCTTGCCTTTCACTGTACAGAGTGGTCCTTTTCCCCTGATGCAACCCATAATAAAAGATATTCACCTGCCCATAAAGATTAATCCCATGATGAGGGACCTTCCTCAGCATATTTTGGAACCTCTCCCAAGCTTTAGAATATGACTCCTCCGCTTGTTTCTTGAAGTTGATTTTTTTTGTCAACTTGTTCGTCTTCTAAGGAGGGAAATAGCACTCAAAGAAAGCGTTAATCATTTGTTCCCAGGTTTCTATTGACTCAGGCTTGAGGTTAAGGAACCACGACTTAGCACCATCTGCCAGCGATGATAGAAATAGATTTAAGTAGATCATAGTCGTCGACACTCTATCTATCTTCACCATGTCACACCTTTCAATGAAATTGTTGACGTGTGTCATCGGGTCTTCAGTACTGTGGCCATGGAAGGCTTGTTGCTTGACTAACGACACTAGCCTAGGATCTATCTTGTAGCTGCCCATATTTATTGCTTGTTGTTTGATTGGCTCGAGCTAAGTTGTTGAGGATTACACCTTGATCTTCTCCCAGATGGTTTGTTCGTCTTCTACATCCCCCATTTTAGCTTCTTTTGGTACTTCTTCTTGAGGTGGTGGAGGTGGTGGAGTGGTTGATGGTGGAGTCTAAACTAGTCCTTTTATCGAGGTATTGTGCTCACTCTAATTGCGTAGAAGCTCATCCTGAATAGAGCTTGATGTAGATGACTCTCCATAGTCGTGGGCTCTAGTCTGCACCATATACTAGTACCTGAAATCATCAAAAAGCAATGTGAGAATGGTACTAATGATTGAATAAATGATATTTGAAATTTAGCTTAAACAAAGTAAAAAAGAAAAAGATAAAAGGTTGTGTCCTAAAGTGGCCGGTTACAACACTCGTAGTGATGGATTTTCTGTTTCCCTGGCAACCACATCAAAAACTTGATACGTGCAAACTACACATATAAAACGCAAGTGTACGTATCGAGTAATATAGGCATAAGGAGGCCCGAATGTCAAACTCAGGGAAACATAAATTCAAAGACTACTACTAATTGTAATGCGATCAGCTAGTCCGAAGAAAACTTTGAATGAGGGTTTAGTTATCTAAAGCATAGAAAATAAATCTAAGGTTACTGGTGTTTGATCATGATTGGAGTGAATTCCTTAGGATACAATTTCACCTCAGCTAACATTGCAATTAATATTATGACATTAATAAATATCTCTCCTAATCCTGGACAAAGAGATATGTAGCTAAAATTATCGGTTCTTATGGAATAATTCACTACCTAATCTAATACCAATCCCACTCTCATAATGATTGTATTATTAGTTAGGTATTTTATCGAAAACTTTGGATAATCTCTTCATGTTCGTAAGACACCTTTCTCAAAGAGCAATATAAACTTGTATTTGAATTAATTTTTCAACCCTTAATCCCTCTCTAGAAGCAATTAACGATCTATTAAATTACCTATGATGACCAAACATAGATAATTCATGACACTCTCAAAGAAATATGTCCAGAGATTAAGAGATAACTATATATTAATGCATAAAAGTCAATTACAATGAATAACCATGCTACTCCCGGGTCCTAAGGAACAAGGAGATTAGCCACACATGATTTCCATGGTCAAGTGTATATGAGAGGAGAAGAAAAATGTGGGGAACATTAGAAAACTAAAGATCCCCCTGGAGAAACCAGTCTGGATGACCCCCTCTAACGAACAGAGTGATTTGTTGTCTTTCGACTGCAAATCTTCCCACCTGAGGTGCTCAAATCATCCAGAACATGGTCGTCTCCTCTCCTTTCTCCTCTCTTGGCTCTCGGTTGTCATGCAATGGAATAGAACATGATCCATTAGGTCTTGTCGAACTCCCCCCCTAAGTCATATAAGTGACTTAGGGCAAAATAGATCCTCAATCGTTAGATTAAATGTCATCTTTAGATCTTCCTGATCCCGACATATCAGTACTAACAACTAGGTGTCAGTACTACCGACTCCTTTAATTATTGTGGCACCTGGAAAGTTGTCAGTACTACCGACCGTGTGTCGATAGTACCAGGTTGCTTTGATAAATCTTGATCAAAATATTGTGATGTTGTCTGTAGTATCGACATGCAGAGTCGGTACTACTGAGCTTTCTTGATTTCTTTCTTTTTTAAACTAAGCATGTGTCGGTACCACCTACTCCAAAGTCTGTAGTACCGAGTTGTGTAGATTTGTGTAAAATCACCTAAAATTCACAAAATCCAAGCATAAGCCCTTAAAATATAATAAAGCATTTAGAAACATTAAAGTTACATTTATTTGATGCAAATAAGTATAGCATGCTAATGAGAGTGAATCATGTACAAATTAATATGAAAATGAACATATATTGCACAAAAATTAATATAAAACGGCATGTGGAAATGACAAATATATAGTGCATCATGCACCTCTATCTCACCATGAGGTGTGGATAGATGTGAGGACAAGTCACTGTGGAGAAATACCCAACTAGACAACCATTGAGGTGGCTATAAAAATGGTCAAATTCAACTCTCAGAGTGCATATTCATTTTTTACCTTGATTATTATGTTTTAATTATGAATTACTATTTATGATAATTAAGGGAGATCTATGAGCAAAGAAAAGAAGGCAAGTTCATCCCTGAGGGACAAAGGGATTAATTGACAATTGCTCTGGATACTTTAGAAAGGATGAATTGTCAGTTGCTCTAGGTACTCCAGAGCATCTTGGTCGTATGAGGGCTGTCGAGGCTGGTGTCAGTATAAGATCCCTTTTTGACACATTAAAACAAAAATACGGATCCATCAAGAAAGTTGGATTGTCACAAGATGAGGTAGAGGTCATAGATGCAAAGAGAATACAATAGCAGGTGGATCACATAGTCACAAACAAAATACATGAAGCAATGAGAGTTTCAGGCTTCTTAGTCTCAACCTCCTTAGATAGTACCTCAGCCACACCACTCTTCGTACGAGGTAGACCCTTCTCACATAGAGGTGGTTGAGAGTAATCCCATGGATCCATAAGGAACACTTAGTGTAAGTTGTGATATAATAGTTTTTCATGTGAATTTGTTGTTGTGTTTGTGTATATATAACACTATATATAAAATTATAGGCCTTGACATCATGTCGTATTGCATTTCTAGAAACCTAACTTCTATGTGGTTGCACTAAGCGACGCTTTCCTACCCCTTCCAGGTGACACGATTCATGGTTTTCCAATGCCCACCAATACAGTTTGTGTGACTAGTAGGCTTGTCTTCCCAGCTTGGAGATAGACACCATTACCATATGGCCACCCCGAGTATGACACGGTAGGAGATGTAGAAGGTGGTGTGGTTGTATGGCCCAAATCTAGAAATATCTATAAGAATGTATGATAAATTTACATTGCATTTGTATTTGTGATTCTTTCCTATTTTTGTATATATATATAATTGGCAACTGATATGAGAATACATGCATACCATAGTACCTAATAAACCTCTATAGTTCTTCCTCTAGTTCCTTCTTAATTACCTTCTTGGATTGCAAATGACCTATTCGAATCGTTAAGACACAAGTGTATGGGGTTATACTAGTTTATACAATTTAAAATAAGGGTCGACTTTGATGGTCCACATCCAGGAGAATGTTGCTTATAAAGATCACAATACAAGTGTATTCTTTATTGATGCTTTGGAGATCTTACTTATGATTGGTTGAATATAACCATGATAGAAGTTTGGATATGGTGAGATCTTATGTCTAAACACCTCATTCTATATATGTGAAAATATATGTGACTTGTTTTCTTATATATGAATCCATACATATGTTTTATAGCTACTTATCTATAGTGTTTCAATAGTTCATATTAACCAATGTAGCATTTCTAGTTCCATCATTGATTAGCTGTGTAAATAAATATCCAACATCTATTAGTGATTACACTCTACCTCTTTTAGATATTTTGATATTATGGGAAAGAGCGTAATTATAGATCCTTTCAACGTTAAGTAAGTTTTGGGGACTTTGCTTATAATATTGACCTACGAACCACATTTCATTGTGGAATTTGAGTTTCTTTTATTTTCCTTCTTTTATATTAATAATAAACATTGGGAGTTATTGGTGAGTTTCCCCAAGACACTATCTACGTATTATCTAGATCCTTTAGATAAAAAAATAGGGACTGGGGGACACATGATGAAAATGACATTAGTAGAGTAAGTAAAAGATATCTGTCAACATATATTAACATTTGCATCATTACATAACTATTTAATAATTCAATTAAATGTGTTGCTTTAACTTATAGGGGTACAAAAGCAATCAAATTGGCTAGAAAAGGTAGATAAAAAAAGAAATTATTAACTTATGAGAATGTTAAGGTGCTTTTTTTACTCCAATGCATATATATGCCAACTATGCTTACTTTTATTTATTAATGTTTCACATAAATATAAATTTATAGTGGCCTATACAAGATAATATATAATTGGGCATAGAAATACTTAGTGATGCAATATATGGACCGGATTGACAAACGGGGGACACTAGACATCCATTGTATACAAAATGTAATATATATAGTTTTTTATTATCACAAGTAAATGGTATAATTTGATAATATAAATATCAAATCAAACTCTTAAATTATGTCTTTTCTTTTGTAGTTGTTTGACACAACAAAGTCATATAAAAAGAAGATCTAGATAAGATACAAAAAGATTGGAAAAATCCTTCGTTAAGAACGTCAACTTTGCTATTAGTTGAGATAAAATATGAGTTTTCTAAACTTTGATGTCATTATTTATATATTCACATGATGGTTATGATTTTTTGTAATTTTAAATATGATTTAAATGAATTGTTGATGCATATGTGAATGATGTGTGTATATATACATATGTGTGTGAATGAATGTGAAAAGGAATGTATACAATGATAATTTCATTTATACATGTAATGAGAATAGAATTGTGTGTGTGATTCCTAATTTGTGATATGTGCATGAGAATGTAATTAATTGTTGATGAAAGATGGAATGCATGTCTTTGAATGAATTGTGTAGATGTGTACTCTTTTATGCATTTGTTTTTGTAGATTTTGTAGGTATGCTGGCCTATTGTAAAGTTGAACATAGAATGGAGTCTGCAATTCTAATAAATTGCAAGTTATGCATCCTACTGAATAGTCAAACAACATGTCTGTATACCTGCTACATAAAAAAAACCATACATGTGACATCGGTTGCTATAAAAAAATTGACGTTGTATAATTTTGCATCCTGCTGAACACCCGAACAACATGTATGCATACCTACTATATGAAAAAAAACCATACATGCGGCTTCAGTTGCTATTAAAAAAAATCAATGTTGTATATTTGCATCGTCAATTTTTCATAAAAACAAATGCCACAGTTGTCCTTATTAGTTAAAATTTTAATCTATAAGGACGTACAATGATGTGCGTATTTTGTATCATCTTTTGGATTACTTTTGGTTACATTTCCAAATCAGTTTCACCCAATAATCACTTATAATCATGCTATATTTTTGACTTTTTTGTTATCTTTACTTGCTCTATGGTTTTCATTGTAGGTACAATATTTTGGCAATAAATGGGGAGAGAAACACCATCACATCATCCATCAACATATTCCCCAACCATCTAAACATTCAGAAAATCAATGTTGTTGAAACTATCAGTTACACATTGTGTCCAGAAATCAACACATCATGTCCAGATCATCAACAAGTTGTGTCCAGAATCCAACATGCTGTGTCCATATTACCAACACGATGTGTACAAATTTCAACATGTGTTTTAGTGCAAAACTTGGAAATAGAATTCCTTGACATCAAGCAACATGATGTGTTAAATATCAACACATCATGTTTCCTCATTCTAGAATTTTACAGATTATCAACACATCATGTTTGGCAACCTACACCCAGTGTCATCATCGATCAAGGTAGTTTGACTTTAGTATTGCAACTAACATGCCGTGTTCACCATCCAACACACTATGTCACATGCAAATTTCACTTAAACACAAATGTAACTGCCCCACACGTATATATATAACCCCAAGCTGTCTTGGGATAGTTATGATGAACTATTTTGGAGCATTTGGAGTGGGACTCAATCAAGGGATATCCATAAGGAATTCGAGGTGTTCCAAAGGAGAAAAGGTGGTTTCTCAAAAAAGAAATATCTTCTTCTTCCTTCTTCTTTAACAATTGCAGTAGGGATCTCTGCCAATCTCTTATCTCCACTCTGGAGTGAAGCTTTCTAGAGAATTTCTACAACAAGGATGGATTTTTGACTCCTTGACCGGAGTTCCAACTCCATCTTACTTCTTACATAGACATCCAAGTTAATTTCCTTCTATTATGATGTCTAGCCTTATTCTCTACTATTTGTATCTACTTTCTACAACCATGGACGAGTAGATAAACTTTTCTTGGGTATGCGAGACTAACTCCCATGTCATAACTATGATGAACATGAATTTCATATAGAAATACTATTTGTTTCACTGTTCTAAGGCTCATTGGTGTTGATTTCTTCTTACAGGCATTGCTGGCCATTTTATATGTATAATTTCTACTCTTTTATGATTTGGGAAGACATGCATAGGAGCAAGGATATGTACCTTAGATACACTACCTCAACCATGATAGTAGTTGGGATGTGTTGGGGAACAAATATTTGTAGTTTGAATCTAGGTATATCCATGAGAGTGGTATACAAAGTTAGGACCATTCTACACTACCTAGAGGTGGGTGTAGGATACAAACCTCACTTGTGTTATTTCTAGTATTGTTGGTATTTGTTGTTCTTAATGTTAGGATATGATAGTGAAAGTGTATCCTCAAGAACTCCTAATCCGGTAAGATCCTTAATACAAGTGATTTTTGTTTTGGTTCATTTTCTTCTAAATTGCTTAGTTCACATAACAAAACCTCTCTTGCTATAAAGATCTAGATTGTTGAAGTTCATCTCTCTTGCGCATAACAATACCTTTCTCCTTGGATGACCTTGGTAACATTACACACATGTGTATAGTTGTGGGTTAGTGGTCAAGTTTATAAATTTAAGACTTGCGTACACAACTAGCAAGTTTTTGGCATCGTTTCTGGGGAGCATCAATATTTTTGTTAGAGTAAGAAGTGTTGAATATTAAGCAAGACTAGATCACACAATCGCATGGCATATCCGCTATTATTTTTTTCATCATGATCATTGTCATTATCATATTTTTGTATCTTCATTTTCATTTTTGTATTGCACTCACCTTCTTTACTTGCAAGGCTATATGAGGCAATTCAAAATGAGTCTTGAACCTTCCACATTTCTAGACCCCAAAATTGAGCACAATGTTAGCAACCTTCAAAAAGCAAGGAGGAGTTCACCACAATCAGATTTGGAGGAATGACAACATCCATCACCTTCATCATCACCACCTTCACCTAAGAATCCAACTCAACAAAAAGAAACGATCATGGAAGACGACTGTCCCCTTAAAAACTTCTTTGTTCCAGATGCTACAGACATCAATGGGGCTATCAATATCCCACAAATTAAGGTAAATTATTTTTCTATCAGCCCCACAATTATACAAATGAAACAACAGAATTGGTTTGGAGGGAGACCAATGGAGGATCCAAACCTCCATATTGCTGAATTTCTACAGTATCTTAGAACTTTCAAGATAGATGGTGTTCCTACTGACCAGATCCACCTCATTCTTTTCCCATTCACTTTAAAGGATAGAGACAAAGAATAGATCTCTTCTTTGTCAATAAATTCTATTAACAATTGGGAAGAGCTTCTCAAAGTCTTGTTAACCAAGTACTTCCCACCAAGTAAAATAGCACAATTGAGGATCCATCTCATTATTTTTTCACAAAGGGATGAGGAGACTCTCTATGACACATGGGAGAGATTCAAAGACCTCCAACGCCTTTGTCCTTGCCATGTTCTCAACAATTGGTTGCTTCAAACTTTTTATAAGGGTTTATTTGATAACACAACGATGTGAACAGATGCAGCTGCAAATGGAGCTTTGATGAACAAATCCTACAGAGAAGTTTATGCTATCATAAGAAGACATGGAAATAAATCATTGCCAATGGAACACTAAAATGAGTAATCAGCCTTTTTTTTCTATTGCTTATGGGAAGCAAGTTGTCATACACTCTATTGATGCAACAAATTTCATTGTAACAAAGTTGAACACCTTGTCCCAAAAGTTTAAAATGCCATACATTCAATCGGCTCATCTAGTCAACGTATTCTGTGAGGCAAGTGAAGTTCTCAAGCATACATCTTCTTCAAGCTATTCTTCCTTCATTCCATCTAGAAAAATCATAGAACAATGTGATATGATAGGGGATAATGGGAGAAATCAGTCTTACTATCATTATTCAAACACTTATAATTCATGTTGGAGAGATCATCCCAACTTCTCCTATTGCAATAACAACAACGCCTAAATTCCTCAACAACAACATGTTCATCAACAATAACTACAGTTAAAATCCAACTTAGAATCACTCCTAGTATATTCGTTTTCATCTCAATTGAATCAAGATGATGAGTTCCTTTAGAAAAAACATCTCATGAAGGATTCCATTCACACTCTATCTTCTAAGGTAGATTGGATTGCTATTCACACAAGAATGTTGGAGAACCAAATTGCTCATCTGGCCACTTTGAATCAAACAACAAACATCACCTTCCGTTTCCTTTCCTAATCAACCAGAAATGAATCCAAGGGAGACATACACGTCATTTGCTTTAAGGAGTGGAGGTGCTATAGGAGAATCTTCTTCACCATCTAATACAATATCGTATGAAGTTGCTGACTCCAATGTAGGTAGTGAAACTGATGCTCAAAGGAACAAATTTGTACATGCCCCATAGAATGATTCTTCAAGTAAGGCAAACAGTATATTTCCACATAGCCTTGGCACATTGCTCGGTGATGAGAAAATTCTCCTTGGATCAGAAGCTAATTATTTTGAAGAGGACAATGAAGGAACAAACAACACATATGTCAAGAAGGATATTCCTATTGCAAATCATAAGTGTGCATTTTTATATCAAATCAAAAAAATATTGACAAAGAGGCATAGATCTATGGCGCAATAATTTCCAGTTGCATATCAGAGCACATGCCCCCCACCTTGACATCTCCTCCACGATGAGGTCAGTAGTTGTAGTTTTTTTGTTTGTTTTTCATTTCCATTTCTATTTTTCTTTCCTATTTAAGTGAAAATTTAAGCATGACTCTAAAAACTTGCTTTTGTTTGGGTAAAAATTGTCTCCCTTTTAGCTAAACTGTTGTACTCATTGAGATAATAGTTGAAGAACCCTAGCATGCACATCCAACAATTTAATGAAAATAATTGGCCAACCACTCATTTTGGCATGATATTTTTGCTCTAACATGTTTTTTATTTTTCTCACACTCAACTCAATGCATGTACTTGTTCAAATGCTTTGCATTAATCATCATTACAACCTTGTGTAGCATCATGATGAATTTTCCAGATTTATAACGTGTTTTCTACCACCCCCTATGATGAAAATGTTTACACGTAAAATAATTTCAGTTTTGAATCACATGTCTACATGACCCTTCTGCTCTTTGAAGTTTTGGACTAGCCTAGGATTGTGAGTTCCAAAAGCAGGACTCTCATGTTTAAAATGGGCTTCCATTTTCCCTTATACATCCCTGCAAAAGATGGCTAAGTTGCTCATGTAATCTCCCAACCCAATGAATCTAGGGAATTACATCAGAAAGAGGGTTAATGAGCCACAAATGACATTTAGCGTGCGTGTAAGCCTACATTAGAAGCCATACCCAAAGCTGCTAATTTTAAAATTTTAATGCCTAAAGGAGTCATTGCATATTTGTATATGTCAAATCAGAATTTTAATTTTATTCATCCCTATAATCATAAGGGTTAGGTTTCATATTCACTACATTTTTGTCTTTGTCATCATACCTCTATTCATTGCTATCTTGTTGATTTTTCCAAAGCAATTTGACCGCCTTTTTGAACTAAAATTTCAATTTTAAGTGATTGAAATGAATTCATACCTAGGTGCAATATCTTGATAATGATTGGCACGCTGTGATTGAATTTTTCATTTCATTGAATTGATGTATGTGCCATGCTAATTCTTCAGTTATGTATCTTTCTTTCTTTTTGCTTGAGGACAAGCAATGATTTAAGCTTAGGGAGATTTGATGTGCATATTTTATATCATCTTTTGGACTACTTTTAGTTGTATTTCCAAATCAATTTCACCCCATAATCACTCTTAATCATGCTATATTTTTTACTTTACTGTTATCTTTACTTGCCATATGGTTAGAATTGTAGGGATAACATTTTAGCATCAAATGGGAAGAGAAACATCATCATATCATCTATCAACACATTCCCCAATCATTTAAACATTCAAAAAATCAATGTTGTTGAAATTGTCAATGACACACGTGTCTGAAAATTAACATACCATGTCTAGATCATCAACACGTTGTGTCCAGAATCCAACATGTCGTGTACATAATACCAACACATAGTGTTTAGATTTCAGCACGTCGTGTTTTGGTGCAGAACTTGGAAATGGAATTCCTTAACATCAAGCAACACGATGTGTTAAATATCAACACACCATGACTCCTCATTCTAGAATTTTGTAGATTATCAACACATTGTGTTTGTCAACCAACACGCTATGTCATCGTTGACCAAGGCAGTTCGACTTCAATTATTGCAACTAACATGCCGTGTTGGCCATCCAACATGATGTGTTACCTGTAGATTTCACTTAAACACAAATGCAACTACCCCACACTTATATATATGACCCAAGCCATATTGAGATAGTTATGACATACTATTTTAGACCATTTGGAGTGGGACTCAAGTAAGGTAGAGCCAGAAGGAGTTGGAGGCATTCCAAATGAGAAAAGGTGGTTTCTCGGGAGAGAAACTTCTTTTTCTTCCTTATTCTCTGACAATTGTAGTAGGGATCTATGTCGTTCTCTTCTCTCCACTCTAGAGTGAAGTTTATGGAGAGTTTCTAGCAACAACTATGGATTTCTGACTCCTTCACTGGAGTTCCAACTCTATATTACTTCTTCCATGTACATCCAAGTTTATTTCCTTCTATTATGATGCCTAGCCCTATTCTCTACTATTTGTATTTACTATTTACAACCATAGATGAGTAGAACTACTTTTATTAGGCATGGGAGCGTAACTATCGTGTCATAACTATGTTGAACATGAATTTCGTATATAATTCAAGTTGTTTTATTGTTCTAAGGTTCATCAGTGATGATTTTGTATTACATTTTACTGGCCACTTTGTATATGTGATTTTTGCTCTTTATACTATATGGGAAAATACGCGAGGAGCAAGGAGATGTACCTTAGCTATAACAACCCTGCCTCTCGGTAACCCCCAATTAAGGGAGACCAAGAGGTCTGAGCTGTTATCCCAATTTCTCAGATCAAAGGTTCGATAAATAATCAGTAATAATTATTTAATTCTACCATGACTATACTGAAAGCTGGAATAAAAATAAAACTATGAATATCTTTTTCAAAAACTTGGATATCTAACTTCTATCCACCTCTGGACTCTATTCTAACTAAATCCTCCTTGCACTTTATTTCTTAATTTCACAATACGCCACTTTACTATTTGTCCTTTTCAATTTGTACCTAAAACACTGACAAACAAAACGCCGGTCAACAGAAATGAATATGCCATTATGTGGGGACAACCAAAATTGAGCAACTATGGTAACAATGTAAGCAACCAAATATCATTTAACAATCAAGGTTGCATTTTAAGAAATACTACTCAATCCATACCTATCCCCTATCTCTGTGTTGTCCCTACAGTGGACTTGGATACTACCTCTCTCATATGGTAGATCCTTATCCCCATGGTCCTACCTCACAGGTAGCCATTACTTAGGGTTGTGGAGTCACATGGCCCTACCCAAAGGTAGCCCAATCTATGACTCATGGTGACTTGATGGACCTACCCCATAGGTAGCCATGTACTAAGTCATCCAATGACCTAATGGACCTACCCCATAGGTAGCCATGTACTAGGTCAACCTATCAAGCTATAGAGGGGACTAGGATCTGAGATAGTAGGCATATATCTTAGGTGATAGTCATATCCACATTATAGTATGCATGAATTAAATTCATCCAACAGTTTAATTCTAGCCACCGATGAAAACTTTGAAAATCCTCGGAAAACTAGTTCGAGATATTCATAAGTGTAACCACATACCTAATCCAGAGGTAACTTGATGTCCAATCAATGCAAGAAATCCAATAGGCAAGCAAGCACACAAAAAGATCCTGAAATATGCATATAATTTCCTATCATTGATCATGCCATCAAGATCTATTAAACCTAGCTCGCTTCCTAGGGTTTCTAGTCCACTTTTAGGGTTTCCATTGCAATTAGGGTTTTTCTTGTACTTTTATTACTACAAACCCTAGTTAGGAAAAATAGCTCTTAAACCCTAATGATTCTAACCTATTTCATTCAACAGGCTTAGGATCATCTTACAATAGTATATTATCACATATCTCAAATTAAAAGTGATATTTTCCTCTTTTTCCCGAAATTATGGTTTCTAAGTGCTTGATCATTCTTATATGAGGTAAAAATCCTAAATCATGCAAGAAACATCTAGATCAGGTTCAAGTTCATCATTAACTATTCAACAGGTTGCAATTACTCAATTTCATTAACTAAGCAACATGAACTTAACCAATATGCTCAATTAGGGTTTCTTAATCTAATACATAAGAACATTTCATTAGATTAACACACTTTTACAAATAGGAACAGATTCAGGTTCTCAAACCAACTTTATTGTGTCCCTCGTATTTTTCTAATAAACTTTCATATATAACTTTTTCTCATCAGAATTTCCTAGAAATTTCTATGAATTTCACAAAAGGTATTACCTTTGGGCCAATCGTGGCCTGCCACGTCAGTGCCTTCGCTTCTTTTTAATTCGATCCACCTCATGGCTCATGGATCTTCACCTAGGTCTGACTCTCATTTGACTTGTCTGACCCACTCAGCCAGCGTCGTCTTCATGTTGCGCGCAACCCGCCCTCTGTTTACTATGTAAAATAGAGCATGGCTGGGCGGCAACCACCTGCCCACCGCGGTGCCCCCCTTCTTCTCCTACGACTTCCACACATGTACACGAGGTCATGGCTCCTCTCAGCCTAGCCTGCCCTCCCTTAGCCACGTCTCTCTGTTGCACAAGGATGGATGTTCCTGGAGCCATCCCAGGTCCAGTGGTTCGCAACACCAGGGGACTAGGGCCCCTCTACGCCCACCAGTCTCTCCAGAACCGTCGTGCACTCGGGCTAAGGTATTTGTGGGATTGCAAGGGCGTCAAGATCCCTCAAGAGGCCTCCTATATATATACTGGTTGTCAAGCAATCGCTCCCACATGACTTCCATTCATGAACAGACTTGGATTTGGGGAAATCCCAATCCCGCACGACAACTACGCAAACAAGGGGTGTAAAGGTCTGAATTAATCTCCCGAAATCAACTATTGCCTTTTTAGGACTCGTGGATGATCAGAGCAAGCGATCTAATGAATTAATTTCACATTATACTATTCCCTTTTTCCAAATCTGAAATGAAAAGTAGCTACCATTGGATCTTGATCCAACGGCTAGCAAGCCTCGTATTAGAACATCAATTGTGACATTTAATGTTATCCTTTAAACTTTAGGAAACTTGTAAAATTCATATCTCCCAAACCGTTTATTCAATTAATCCCAAATTTTTAGGGAAAGTCCATATTTACTTAATACACATATGTACCAAATTTGGGACTCAAACTCGAAAGTATGAGATGCTTTTCTTTATATGCAAGTTATCTCTTAATAAGGCATATTTTAAGCATATTTTCGCTTTCATAATCTTTTATTTTCTTTATTTTGCTTCCTTTTAGCATTTGAACCCATGTGGACTCGAAATAACATCTAATATGGATCCATTATCCATGTTTCCACATATTTCTTGTAATTTCATCATTATCTCATATTTCCTTCTTAATAAAGCAATCTTTAATTAATCTTTTCTCTTACTTGTTGCATTATCTTTGCAACATGGACACCTTGGAACTCAAGGAATCCTAAAGGTACGAAATTCCCTCTTGGAGGATATCCCCCAACCTTCTAGAGGCTTCTACCTCTTTATTTTCTCCTTTTCAAAATAATTCATTTATTAATTGAATTTTCTTTTTCCTTTCTTATTATTGGGCCCAATAGCCAATAAGGCCCATTTAGAAAACAACAAGGTTATTATACACAAAATACTTTTATTCAAAACAAATCATACCATCATTTGTGCATATATTTTTAATAGGATAAATTACATTTCTCACTAAAAGAACCCACAAATTGGGGTTATAACATCCTTCCCCTCTTATAAGAATTTTGCCCTCAAAATTCCATGAAACATACAAACAAATAGGATAAAACTTCCTCATGTCCATCATGGCTCCCATGTGGCTTTACCCTCTCCATGGTGCTTCCCAAGAACCTTCATCATCTTATATTCTTTCATCTGAGTTTTCTCTCACCTTGGTATCTTATACCCTTGTAGGTGACTCAGGACATTTCAGCTTCTCTCAAAGCTAAATAGGTTCATGGCTTGGGGTACCTCACATAGTGCTCTAAATCGGACTCATGGAACACATCATGTTATCCTGAGGGGTAAAGCTTGACATAAGCATCTCCACCAATCCATCCCATGTATCGGGGACTCAGCTTTCTCAGTTATAACTCAGTGGGGTTGGATTTTCATATCACATATTCTCCCACAATGAACTATATGTCAGTCTACTTTGCATCAACTCATGACTCATGTTGCCCCTGGGCTCTCTTTTAGCCTTCGCATGATCAAAGTGACTTCATCTGCACACACTTTGGCCTTTTTCTGACCCTCACGAGGTCCCTTCACCAACATCATCTTAATGAAGCGGTGACCGACACAACCTCCCTTACATAGAGTCTTCACATCTCGATACTGGATATGGTGGCTATCATCACATCCTTTATAGGACAAGAATTGTCCCCATATATCACCCTGAACAAGCACACACACTCTCATCAGACCCTCTAGTCTGGATCATGCTATCCATAAATTAGGGGTGATAAGTTGTACTAATATCAAGTTCTTCATGTATCGACTTCCACCTCATGGAAGTGAATCTTTAGGTCATATTCAAGAACCTTTGAACTCGCATCATGGTGTAGTTAAACCATCTCTCTTACATGTAGTTCAATTGGATCCATCCCTTGACAATACTCTCTCTTTCTCTTAGACTATGTCATCTAGGTAAGGCAATCTACCATAACCCATATTGCACCTTGACCTTCTTCGGTCCATGGGAGACTTACCATGACATCCATAGTGATGAACTCCCATTCCCTCTCAGGGACTTTTATCCTCTATATCAACTTAATGGGTTATTGGTGTTCGTCTTCACCTCCTGACATGCATGGCGACAAGACACATGCGACTCTATACACTTCTTAGGCATCCAAAGTACTACTACCACTTATTATCTTAGTAGTACCACGGTGTATGGTGAACTTAAAATCATGATCTCATATATGTCATGATTCCTCAAGGTTGATTACTCAGAAACCCTAAAACACTCTAGTCAGGGTTTCATCACCTTCTTTTCCAGAGAAGTGCATTTGAGGTTCTACAACCATCCTTCCATCATGACAAGCCCTAGGCTGGATAACTAGGCAACCACTAACTTGATCAACAGATCTCGTTACATCTGAGTGTTATCCAAACATATCTCACAAACTTAGGGTTCACCTAACCCCCTCTTCAGCCTGTCCACTAGCTAAACTAGATAGCTGCCTCTCAACAAGAGCATTCATTACCACTTCACATCCTTATGTGTTAGGTAATGTTAAAGACATACACTTCCATGTATTCCACTTACTATCTCATCTCAGACTCTAAGTCTATCTTCATCAAGAAAACTCAGAGCTCATCCTCTTGCTTATCAAACTCAACCTTGTATAGCTCATAAATTCCACATAGCTCATGATAAGAACATCCTCATAAGATGACTACCTTAGTTCTCTTGGTGTTTGTAAACCATCCACGCATCGTACACTCCACAAAGGTATGCTATTATCTCTTTCCTCATACATCATAGCAATGTTTCCACTCACATCATCTTTATCCTTGGTGTATGGCATGCATATTTCCCTATCTCTCACTCCCATAATGAGAGTAAATAAGCATTTGGATGCAATCTAAATACAGAGTTCTTCCTATTCCAAGAGTAGAGATGGTGCATCCCACATTGCCGGTACACCTTCCAGTCTAGGTTGAAACGTGCAACACATGTCCCTACATCATGAACATCTCAATATCAAGGTAAACTGGTCTCGAACCCACTTGGGTCACCACACAATCCTTGGTCATCTCCTCTAGGTCTATAGGGTGCCGACACTTTTGGGGTCATCCCTCTTCCCTTATGCATCCAGAGAGTGCCTTCCTCATCTGCCCTTTGGGTCCCATGAGTTCATGAAGGTGATCAATCTCCTAACCCATGGCCCTCAGACAATGATAGTTGTTACCTCCCGACCCTATGGTCATGTGCAACTAGGGAATTAGGCAACTCTTACTCCCATCGGTCTTATCCCTACTTGACCCTAGGATAGACTTAGGATTCTAACATAGTACATGTCCAACTTAGAACCTTACCCAAGTCTCCATCATCTCTCTCTACATTCATGGTCTGACTTACATCCTTTTGTAGGGGTCATGGTTACCTACCTACCTTGGTCATGCCTCATACCAGTTACCTCCATGGTAACACATCCACATGCACTTAGAGATGATTATCTATGGGTCTATAAGTTTATTCTTATACTATGTATTCTCCACTTAGCTTCTCAAGATTCTATGAGACCTCTTAAGGTTACCTCAAACCCAACAAAAGTTGATTCATACCCTACAAAAGGGTCCTCTCCCAAGATGGGAGGAAACTATCTCTTGATAGCAACAAAGGTCACAAACGTCCTTATGTCTAGGGTTTACATCAACATGAGCATGCTTAACCCAGTCAAGCTACTAAGGCACATAGCTAACCAACAGACCACCTACTAAACCATGTTAGGTCTTCACGGTAGGTCATACCTATTTATTCCTCAACATTGGACCATCATCATACATATATATGTCACCAACCTATAAGTAGGGGGGTTCATCAAACATATACCTTAAACCAAGGGGTTCCCATTCCTCTAAACATGAGGAGTTCCATTCTCGAATCTATAGAAACTCAAATCTCGTCATGAGCATCAGGTACACTACTTCCTCTCTTAGGTCTAGGAACCCTAGGTTCACTTTTCTCGATGTCCAACTGCATGCTCAACCTTTTAACCATGAACCAAGCATGTATAAGGTATGGCATGCACTTCCTATTATCCTTCTACTCAAGCAACACCTCAGAGTTGAGTCCTCCTCAAGGACAACCAACTAGGTATAAGGCCTCGCAACTTATTACTAAACCTCCTCAGGGTCTAAAGAACTCTTCTTCCTATCCTTAGAAGGTAAGCACCTATATCATCTGCACATAGGTACTAGCAGCCTCATCCTTCTTCTAGGGTTTAGTTCCTCTAAAGGCAACCAAGAACCACAAGGACCATGCACGAGGCAACCACAACCATCCACTTAGGTCGTAACATACTCAACTTCTCAGGGTTCCTCATATACCGGAGTCTAAGCTTCCATCCTTCTTGCTCGAGTCTTGCTCTCCCTCTCTAGAGATAGCCCTACAAACAACCTTGCCACTGGAGGTTCTCTCTCTAAAGAGGATCAAGCTCATATGCATACACATACATGGGTGAAAACTACATTTGCTTGAGATTATCTATGGCTCTTTATGCTAAGATCATAATCTATCCAACATGCCCTTCTGGCCTGGGTTGCAAACTACTGCCAGCACTACTGACATACTCAAGGTGCATACTATGCCATGCTCATATCAGCCCATAGGGTTTCTATAGGGTCATCACTAACCTCATCAATGAAAGAGTTATCCTTCACCCTAACATGCACGACCCTTTCCAGGTTGGGTCACCCAAACGACACTAAGTTGAACAACCTCACATAGCTCATACTATCATAGGTATCCAAAACCAAAAGCATGTCAACCCACACACATGATCGACCATGACCTCCATCTCATCATGCCATCTATCTCTTTCCAACCACCACTCAGGGTTAGGGTTAGCACCATCCTCAAAGGATATGTCAGGTCTCTACCTTTAATGGAGGTTTCTTCCTCCGACACTAACTCTCTACTTCATCCTCCTGACAAGAAGGTCTAACCTCAGGTCTCTCCTAAGGGCATGACAACACATGTCATACGACTTAAGCATGCAACTATTCTTTAGTTTACACTTAAACTATTAAGCTTATGTCCATGACATCTTATTTACATGCTTTTAATTAATTTAGTGGAGGATTCCTTAACCTTATTATACATACCCTGACCTCAAGAGGGTGAGGAATAGAGAGAAAATCCCTAAACCTTAGAATCTTAACATAATTAGGGTTGAGAAGGGATGAAAATAGATGAGAGAGTCCTAAAGGTATCTTATTTCAAGTCAGATCCTAAGACATTGGCCAGGAAGTCACACAGATCAGGGAGTCCTCGTATTCTGACTAGCGGTGCAGAGGAAAATATTGCCAGCCCCTAGACGTGATCCTTTTCTAGACACCTCTATCTTACAGAAAATCCTCTAATAACTCCCTCGGTTCTATGGAATTTGTAAAATTTAATAATTACTAAAGATTAAATGAGGAACCAATGCTCTAATACCAAATGTAATGACCCTACCTCCTGGTAACCCCCAATTAAGAGAGACCAAGAGGTCCGAGCCGTTATCCCAATTTCCCGGATCAAAGGTTCGACCAATAATCAGTAATAATTATTTAATTCTACCATGACTATACTGAAAGCTGGAATAAAAACAAAACTTTGCATACCTTTTTCAAAAACTTGGATATCTAACTTCTATCCACCTCTAGACTCTATTCTAACTAAATCCTCCTTGCACTTTATTTATTAATTTCACAATATGCCACTTTACTGTTTGTCCTTTTCAATTTGTACCTAAAATGCCGACAAACAAAACGTCGGTCAGCATAAATGAATATGTCGGTATGTGGGGACAACCAAAATTGAGCAACTATGGTAACGATGTAAGCAAAAAAATATCATTTAACAATCAAGGTTACGTTTTAAGCAATACTACTCAATCCATACTTATCCCCTATCTCTGTGTTGTCCATGTAGTGGACTTGGATACTACCTCTCACATATGGTAGATCCTTACCACCATGATCCTACCTCACAGGTAGCCATTACTTAGGGTTGTGGAGTCGCATGGCCCTACCCAAAGGTAGCCCAATCTCTAACTCATGGTGACTTGATGGACCTATCCCACAAGTAGCCATGTACTAAGTCATCCAATGACCCGATGGACCTACCCCATAGGTAGCCCATGTACTAAGTCAACCTATCAAGCTACAGAGGGGACTAGTATCTGAGCTAGTAGGCATATATCTTAGGTGATAGTCATATCCACATTATAGTATGCATGAATTAAATTCATCCAATAGTTTAATTCAAGCCACCGATGAAAACTTCAGAAATCCTCAGAAAACTAGTTCGAGATATTCATAAGCGTAACCACATACCTGATCTAGAGGTAACTTGATGTCCAATCAATGCAAGAAATCCAATAGGCAAGCAAGCACACAAAGAGATATTGAAATATGCATATAATTTCCTATCATTGATCATGCCATCAAGATCTATTAAACCTAGCTCGCTTCCTAGGGTTTCTAGTCCACTTTTAGGGTTTCCATTGCAATTAGGGTTTTTCTTATACTTTTATTACTACAAACCCTAGTTAGGAAAAATAACTCTTAAACCCTAATGATTCTAACCTATTTCGTTCAACAGGCTTAAGATCATCTTACAATAGTATATTATCACATATCTCAAAATAAAAGTGATATTTTCCTCTTTTTCCCTAAATTATGGTTTCTAAGTGCTTGATCATTCTTATATGAGGTAAAAACCCCTAAATCATGCAAGAAACATCTAGATTAGGTTCAAGTTCATCATTAACTATTCAACATGTTGCAATTACTCAATTTCATCAACTAAGAAACATGAACTTAACCAATATGCTCAATTAGGGTTTCTTAATCTAATACATAAGCAATTTTCATTAGATTAACACATTTTTGCAAATAGGAACAGATTCAGGTTATCAAACCAATTTTATTGTGTTCGTCATATTTTTCTAAGAAACTTTCATATATAACCTTTTCTCATCAGGATTTCCTAGCAATTTCTATGAATTTCACAAAAGGTATTACCTTTGGGCCAATCGTGGCCTGCCACGTCAGCGCCTTCGCTTATTTTTAATTTGATCCAGCTCATGGCTCCCGGATCTTTGCCTAGTTCCAACTCCCGTCTAACCCGGCTGACCCGCTCAGCCTTTGTCATCTTCACGTCGTGCGCAACCCGCCCTCTGTTTACTCAGTAAAACAGAGCATGGTTGAGCGGCGACCACCTGCCCACCGCGGTGCTCCCTTCTTCTCCTCTGACTTCCGCACAGGTACACAAGGCCATGGCTCCTCTCAGTCGAGCCTTCCCTCCCTTAGCCATGTCTCTCTGCCTCGCAAGGGTGGATGTTCCTGGAGCCATCCCGAGTCCAATGGTTTGCAACACCAAGGGACTAGGGCCCCTCTATGCCCACCAGTCCCTCCAGAACTGTCGTGCACTCGGGCTAAGGTATTTGTGGGATTGTAAGGGCGTCAAGATCCCTCAAGAGGCCACCTATATATATACTGGTTGTCAAGCAATCGCTTCCCACATGACTTCTATTTGTGAACAGAGTGGGATTTGGGGTAATCCCAATCTCACACGACAACTACGCAAACAGGGGGTGTAAAGGTATGAATTAATCTCCCGAAATCAACTATTGCCTTTTTAGAACTCGTGGATGATCAAGGAAAACGATCTAATGAATTGATTTCACATTATACTATTCCCTTTTTCCTAATCTGAAATGAAAAGTAGCTACTGTTGGATCTTGATCCAACAGCTAGCAAGCCTCGTATTAGAACATCAATTGTGACATTTAATGTTATCCTTTACACTTTAGGAAACTTGTAAAGTTCATATATCCCAAACTATTTATTCAATTAATCCCAAATTTTTAAGAAAAGTCCATAATGACTTAATCCACGTATGTTCCAAATTTGGGACTCAAACTCGAAAGTATGAGATGCTTTTATTTATATGCAAGTTATCTCTTAATAAGGCATATTTTAAGCATATTTTCTCTTTCATAATCTTTTATTTTCTTTATTTTGCTTCCTTTTAGCTTTAGAACCCATGTGGACTCGAAATGACATCTAATATGGATCTATTATCCATGTTTCCACATATTTCTTGTAATTTCATCATTATCTCATATTTCCTTCTTAATAAAGCAATCTTTAACTAATCTTTTCTCTTTCTTGTTGCATTATATTTGCAACATGGACTCCCTGGAACTCAAGGAATCCTAAAGGAACGAAATCCCCTCTTGGAGGATATCCTCTAGCCTTCTAGAGGCTTCTACCTCTTTCTTTTCTCCTTTTCAAAATAATTCATTTATTAATTGAATTTTCTTTTTCCTTTCTTATTATTGGTCCCAATAGCCAATAAGGCCCATTTAGCAAACAACAATGCTATTGTACATGAAATCATTTTATTCAAAACAAATCATACCATCATTTGTACATATATCTTTAATAGGCGAAATTACATTTCTCACTAAAAGAATCCAAAAATTGGGGTTATAACATTAGCTACACTACCTTGGCCACTGGACTGACTAGTATGCGTTGGGGAATATAAATTTGCAGTATGAATTCTAGGTATATCTACAAGAATAGTATACAAAGTTAGGACCATTCTACACTATTGAGAGATGGGTGTAGGACACAAACCTCCACTGTGTTATTTCTAGTATTGTTGATATTTGTTGTTCTTCAAGTTAGGATATGATAGTGAAACCCTATCCTTAAGAATTTCTAATCCAATTTGATCCTTAATAAAAGTGATTTCTATTTTCGATCGTTTTCTTCTAAATTGCTTAGTTCACACAACAAATCCTCTCTTGCCACAAGTTCTAGATTGTTGAAGTGTATTTCTCTTGTGCCTAACAATACCTTACTTCTTAGATGACCTCGATAATACTACACACATCCGTTTACTTGTGGAGTAGTGTTCGAGTTTATAAATTTAAGACATACACACAAAACTAACATACAACGTCAATTATTTTAGACAATCTGACGATTATAATTTAATCTTTAGTGGCTGATGATTATGATTTAATATTTAGTGTCAGTTTCTTTGCTTAGAACTGACAACATAGATCTTATATTGTTGTTGATATCTCTTTGCATTGTTGGTTTTTATTTTCATAGCAGTTGACATTGTCTCTGTGTCTGCGATTTAGCTTTCATTAGAAACTGACACGGAAGGTCCTTAGTTGTAGTGTCACCCACTTAGGTTTCATTACAAAACCAACGTTATAGGTCTAATATAACTGATTCTATATGTAATATCTGCACTGATGATTAAAATATATATTATATTGCTAAACTAAAATTAGGTCATAAATAACATGCTATACTTTAAAACAACCGTACTTTCTCAAGTACCATCATATGCACCCTATTTCCAGTTGACGAGGTATGTTCAATTGGTCATAAGGCATGCTTAGACACTTTTAGGGAGCATATAGTTCATTCCAAGGAGCTCTTAATTTTCAACTACAGACACAATCTTGTTAAAGATTTCATTTGTGATGTACTCAAACATGCATGTGTTGTTGATAAGAAAGAAACTCCTATAGTATTTTTGATTGATCTACAAGAGGGAAGAGTGACACTTAGACCAATTGATATCTTGATTTTTTGTTGGGTTGGAAGGAAGCATGTGTATGTGAATCTAACATGGGTTTCCCACTGGTGGGCTTGAAAGGTGGAAGTTTTATTGTCGGATGATTGCCTTGAAAATTGCCTCAGCCGAAGTGGCAAAACATGAGAAAGCATGTATACAAAATTAACATGTTTTTATATATTAGAGTTTGATACCTTTGAATTATTAGCACCAAAAATTCGTAGATCTTCTCAAAAGGGTCCAAAAAAATGTGCATATTAATGTCATGACCTTCAGATTGACAAAGGATTGATCATTCCATCCAAAAGGAGCTGGCGGTACAACTTTTTACCTATCTACCTTCTATATTGTTGTGTGTGTTTTTCTTGAGTTTTATGTGTTATAAACATGTACTAAGTACATAAATTTTAATTGAGGGATTATTTAGTGCAATGGTCTTGGAGCAAAAATTAAGTGTCTAAAGTGTAAATATCAAAAAATTGTAGTATGATTTCACCTTTCATTTTTAAAAGAAGAAATTGAACTCGTTCTTTTTTCCCTTCATATATGGTATAAGATAGTTTAAATGATCAAATAAGATTCATTGGTGATGATATACTAATGCATTTATTTTGTTATCATTTCAGAATATAGAAGATGTATGGCCCATTTGTGTAAAAAACATGTTGTAGTTTCATAAAGGTTTTAATACTAAATCCATAGTTTTCAAGAAGGAAAATGATATGCACCACTTGTTTAACATCCACTTTCAGAGGAACTATGCAATATTCATTACATACAAGCATGATTCCCAATGCATGCACAAACTTTATAATAGTGACACACAACAACATATATGATAAATGAACTATTGTAAGTTGTTACTAAATCTAAAAATCACTTGTAACATCCCAAATTCTAAGTAATCTAATGTACATAATTTTATCCTTATGAGGCCCAAGTCAAATACATGACACATATGTTAAATTGGATCTAATGATAGATAGATTCATTTTGATCCCATTAATTGTCCATAATCACAACACAGGTAAAATGGTATTTTGGTTATTGGTGTATGTTAATTAATTTCAATATATAGACTTGATAGGTTTTTGGCGGACAGAAAGTGGTGTGATATTTTCAACATAAGGAAGGTCAAAAATTTTCCTATTCTCAACTCTGACCATGGGCAAATTCTTTTATGGGCCGAGCAGAGGAAACAAGAAGGGAGATAGTTGGATAGGAGGTTCAGATTTGAAACATTCTGGCTATCTTCACCCGGAATGCAAGGAGGTTGTCACACATGCATGGGACAACAATCAGGCTTTGGGACTCAAAGGGCAGACATATAATTGTGCTGTGAAGCTAGCTGGGTGGGCAGAGGATAAATTTGGGAACATCAAGAGGAGAATACAGAAGACGGAAAAGAGGCTTGGTCATGCTCAAAATAGGCCACCATCTAATGACATGTTACGGGAATGCGAGTCGATAGCAAGAGAACTACATGATCTCCAACGGATGGAAGAGAGCTTTTGGCTGGCTAGAGCCAGGACTAATGAGATGAGAGACAGGGACAAGATACAAATTACTTTCATCATAAAGCTAGCCAGAGGAAGTGACGTAATACCATAGAAGGGCTTTTTAAGGAGGACGGGAGCTGGCACACAAAGGCAGATTCCATTGCTGAAGTTATCTCTTCATATTTAAATTCTCTCTTTTCCAGTTCAAACCCATCTGGGATGGATGAGTTCCTGGAAGGCATGCCAAGGGTGGTTGATGAGTCTCTTTTTTCAGATCTGGAAAATGATCCCACGGAGGCAGAAGTGTGGAAAGCTCTCCAACAAATGCATCTGAATAAAGCACCCGGACCTGACGGGATGAAAGCAATCTTCTACCAAAATTTTTGGGAGGTTATTAAAAGTAGCATGTTGTCCTTTATTTCTAAATGGTGGAGAGGGGAGACTATCCTTGCAGACATCAATGATACTGATATAGTTCTCATTCAAAAAACAAACAACCCGGTCCGCCTTTCTAAATATCAGCCTATAAGCTTGTGCAATGTATCCTATAAGATTATTACCAAGGTCTTGGCCAATAGAATCAAACCGCTGATGAATATGATTATTTCTAAGAATCAAAGTGCATTCATAGGAGGAAGGATGATAAAAAACAACGCCTTGGTTGCTTATGAGTTGTTTAACACTATGAAACACCAGAAGAAGGGTAGAGAAGGTCTTATGGCACTAAAGCTGGACATGAGCAAGGCGTACAATAGGGCCGAGTGGTCTTTTCTGGAGGGGGTCATGGGGAGGTTGGGGCTTCTGGTCATATAGAGGAAGAAGGTTATGGAGTGTGTGACTAGCGTATACCACAAGTTCATCATCAACGACAGTAGGAGAGGATCTGTAAAACCATCTCGAGGACTTTGCCAAGGTGATCCTATCTCTCCATATCTTTTTCTTTTTTGCATCGAAGCACTTTCCTTCTCTCTGTCTAAGGCCGCGCAGGATAATAAAATTCACGGGATAAGAATTTGTAGATGAGCGCCACGTATTACTCACCTTCTTTTCGCAAATGATAACATTGTTTTCACAAGGGCTACCTCAGAAGAATGCTCCGCTTTAGTTGAAATTTTCAGCCAATACGAGAGGGCATCTGGGCAGAAGATCAACTATGAGAAGACAGAGGTTTCTTTTATTGCAAACATCACATGCGAAAGAAGGGAGTTGATCAAGAATCAGATGCGTGTGAAAGAGGTGGACATGCATGAGAAGTATCTTGGTCTTCCTACGGTGGTTGGGAGGTCAAAGAAGCAGGTGTTTGCTGCTATAAAGGACAGAGTGCGGAAAAATTACAGGGGTGGAAGGAGCAACTCTTATCTAGGCCGGGAAAGGAGGTCTTGATTAAGGCGGTAATCCAAGAAATTCCTATGTATCTCATGAGCATTTTCAAGCTTCCAAAGGGGCTTATTGATGAGATCAATTTGATGATGGCCCAGTTTTGGTAGGGTTCAAAGGAGGGGAAATGAAGATCCATTAGATGAGCTGGGAAAGACTATGCATGCCCAAGGAGTGCGGGGGTATGGGGTTTAGGGATATGAAGACTTTTAACCAAGCACTTCTCGCTAAATAAGGATGGAGGTTGGCAGTACATGGGGGGGTCTCTTTCTGCCCGGATTCTTAAGGGAAAATATTACAACTCCTCATCTATCCTACACGTGGAGTTAGGGGGTAATCCCAGCTATACTTGGAGGGGTATATGGGGGGCACTACAAGAAGTGAAGAATGGCTTCAAGTGGAGGGTGGGGATGGGAAAGATATACATATCTATAAGGAGAGGTGGATACCACACTTGGGGGGCACAGTGGATAGATATTTGATTCGGGGCCAGTGGAGTATAGATGGGTGAGTGACTTGATTAGCAGGGGGCCGAAGAGGTGGAATAGAGATGCGGTGGAGACATGTTTCCCTACACATATAGCCAGGAGAGTCCTTGACATCCCTCTATCACAGCGGAATGAAGAGGACACCCTATAGTGGGAAAAGGAGAGCAATGGGATGTTTTCAGTCCGGAGCGCTTATTTCTTCATCCGAGCAGGCGGGGACTTAGTAGATGGAGCGGACATGGAGCTTTGGAAGAGAGTATAGAAACAAGGATGGCCACCAAAGTTGAAGCACTTCATTTCGAGAGCACTCAGAAACATCCTTCCCACTAAGGCTGAGTTACAGAGGAAGCAAGTGATACCTGATGATGGTTGCCATCACTGCGGACAGTGGGAGGATTCTTTTCATGTACTAATGCACTATGATATCACCAGACAGATTTAGGTAACGAGAGAGTTTGATTGGGATGGACAACTGGAGGCTCATGACGTGGGGACCTTTGTGAGGGGTTTACTTGATGACGAGGAAAGCAGGCATAAGGATGAGGGCGCTACTCTTTTGTGGGTATCATGGACAGCGAGGAACAAAGCTCTTTTCGATGATCACCCTCCTTATCTTCTAGGTTTTGTGGCTAGTTACATCAGCCTGGTTGCCGACCATGCACGATACCACGGGGCTGTGGGACATGCTGCTTCTTCTACCACATCGCCGGGGCAAGCTTCATGGTGCCGCCCACCGAGGGGCAGCGTGAAGATCAATACAGATGTGTCCCTTATCACAGCGGAGGAGAATAGCTGTGGGGCGGCTATACGGGAAGAGGACAGACAGCTTTTGTGGATCTTCCAATGCCAGTTAGAACAGCCGTACTCAGTGCTTAGTATGGAGGGTATGGCTGTCCTACACGGCATGAGGCTAGGTCTTAGGGAATGCTACATGGATATTGTGGTGGAGACAGATTGTTTGCTGCTGGTGGAGGTCGTCAAGAAGGGCTACGATGGACGTGGCTACGAAGACATCATCACACGCGAGATTGTTGATCTGTCTTATAGTTTCCTATCTTTCAATTTATATTTTATTAAATGACAAGGTAATAGAGTGGCACATGCCTTGGCCGTCTCTGCCTATCATTTTGTTAATTCTCACCTTGTGGGGGAGGGTTTTGAGGATCAGATCCTTGTACTTGCTGCAAATGATTTGATTACTTAATAAAATGGCAGACACCTATTCTAAAAAAATATCATCAAAATAATGAGAAATACATTATGACTGAGTTTTAGAATATAACAATGTTCATATAAAAAGATATATATTATTTACCCAAAAGGGGGTTATGAGTGATTAAAAACATTAACTGATTTTATTTTAAAATTCTAAGACCTTATTTTTATTCCTTAAATAAATATACAATAGTTATCAAAGTTTTATGATCTTTTGGTTAATTTTAGATAAGAAAATAAATTCAAGAAGGATAAAGACAGATGTGGTTTATTGAGATATAAACCAAATATTTTTAGAGATATAAATGAAATGTTTCTAGAGATTCTACAATGATAATGAAACATATATCAAACTTTTAGGAAAACATCATGATATTGAGATTCTATCATTTCAGTAGTTTTTTTTGGGAGATATTTCATTGTTGTTTTGAGAGTAATTGATGATAGGAACAATTTTGAAATGATATATTTAATTTATAAAGAAGTTAGGTGCCAAATCTTTTGAGGTAATAAATACATGAACTATTTTATATAATATTTGTTATGATTTTTGCAATTGGAAATAAATGTTAAGAATTCATCAAAATTTGTTTTTGAATTATTATTTTAGGAAATTTGGATAAAATAAATGTATACTAATTAAAATCTAGTTGATATTGAAATAATATATTGGACATAGTACTAGAGGGAACTTTGGATTATATTCTTTTATTTTGTCAACATTCAAGTATTGGATAAATTAAACATAGTAGAACTAATTTTAGAAAGAAAAAAATTGCTATAGTAATTGAAGACTCTAAGAAAGTGTTGGCACTGGACCACGACCTCCCCAATACAATTGTCAACCTTAATATCAAAAAGGAAATTCAATAGTGGGTATTTGAATAAGATCTAAAAAATGGAAATATGAATTTGATATGCATAATTGAATATTGTTTATTGTTTTGTAAGTATAAGATCATGTGGAACAGATATAATTTAATAGGGGTGAGTAATCCTGAAAAATAAACTTTATTCTTTTGGCCATATCACTTTTCCTTAGAAAATATTTATGAAAGTTAAATGAAATGTAATCTTATACTCTTTTGAATGATTTTATTGGCTTTCCTAAATTGGAGAGATTGATTTGAATTTCTTTGGTAAGAAACCAGAAGATAGACACATTTTGTACCTAATGAAGTTAATGGACATGAAATGGTTAGGAAAACACATAATTTTGATTAGTTATTAGAATAAGAGAAACATGGTATTGTAATAAATAGTAGTTTGTTTGATATTTATAGGATGTGTAATACATTTTTGGTGTTTCTAGTGCTCAAGGTTTGAATAAATAATTGTATTAAGATCAGTTTTAAAAGGATGCTATATTAATTAAAAGTGGAAGGTGTGAATAGGAAAAGACATACAATAATTTAAGAATGAAAGGACACAATGTAAAATAGAAAAGGAAACATTGTATGCAATATGTAACTAAAGATGGTTTATTGTCTTGTAAGTATACATTCCCTATTGCACCATGTTAGAAATATATTGTCCCCATCCTAGTAGAAGGAAAATGAACCAATAACAAAACACATAGTGGTTATGATGATTCATTTTCCACATAAAAGGAAAAAAAGTTATTTTATTTGTCAATGTCCTGAGATCTGAATAATAGACTACATGGGATCAAATTTACAAGAGTAGTATATTGATCGGAGACCATAGAAAAGTATGGATTTTGACCTGTCCCCTTCCGAACACAACCAAAAAGCGTGATATGGAAAAGTAAATCTAATTGTAGGTGATTGAAGATGAATGAAATCAGAAATAAAAATAATGTAACTTGACTATTTTGTAATCATAATACCAAATTAAACAAATAGAAGTTCACACATCCATGCTTTAAAGGAAAGCGATAAGTTATTATCTTAATTTACAATGTGTATTTTGACACTAAATAGTTTTCAAGGAAACATGGGGTTAATATTGAATGTCGAGTCTCTTAAGATATATGAGACGTAATCTCAAACCTCTGACTTATATGAAGCCGATGACAACCATTTCAAGATTATTGATCAATGCCTATTTTCTCAAGATTAAGACGAGATAAGAGGACAAATTGATCAACCCTACAAAAAGAAGTCATCTGACCCTTCCAAAAACCATAAGGCACATACAAGGGAGATTGATCCATCCTTCTCACCATTTATCCACTGGTACCACATAGAAGAGGCAAAGATAGGAGAAACAATAGAGGTGATAAGGAGACATCTAGAAAAGAGGGATATGGATCCCACCTCCATGCCATCCCTTACAACTATAAAATACATGAGGGATTTACCTCAATCTTATGAAGTCTATATCTGCTTAAGAGACAAGTCAGAAGCAATGGTCAATGTGATTCTCTTATAGGAGGTATAAGTCATGGCACCGTCCTCGTCATTCTCTTTAGATTTAGATTACATTCAAAGTTTAGTACATGTTTAGTTATCAATATTCAGTTTTCACATAAGATAAGTTCAGATCCAAAATCTAGTTATTTTATATTTAAGAGAATTAAGTCGGAATCTTCACATAAGGCATTATAGGATAAGTCCTCATTTAGTTAGTCTTTGGATGATTCAGAGGCATGTAGTGCCCATTCAGAGGAGTGTTTACTCCAATTTAGAGGTAGTTCCATACCAACTCAAAGACACTTTAGTGTCATTCAGAGGCATAGAGTGCCAATCTAGAGATACATTGATACCAATTCAGAGATGACTTGTCATGTAATAGTAGCCACAAATAAACTAAAATACATAAATAAAAGGCACATTGATTTAGTATTAGTTTACATCTTTCGGATCTTAGTTTAATTTTTTAGTTATAGTGTATTCATATTTATCTTGTTAGAAATACAATGTCACTTAGTACAATAGTAGTTCTCCTATTTATGCATGACTGAGGAGGAGATGTCCGCATGTAATCATTTTCAAAAAGATCCTTCAAAAGAGAGGACACATCAACAATTATAAGAGATTTTGCTTGGCGGGGCGCCATCTAAAAGATCCAAGTTATTAAGATAGAGTGCATGATTAACATCATGTATTTACCTTCTTTTAAAATTTTATGTAACTACATTTCTTTTCTAAGAATTTATGAGAATATATTGTATACCCTAAACTTTGTTAATTTCTTTCTATTATTATTGTGATGTATCATGTTTGTGACACTCTCAAGTTAGAAAAAAAACTTCCACTCATATGATATGAAATTCGAGATGCTACATCACTATTGGCTGATGATAAGTATCCTATGATTTACATTTATATGAAAGACATTAATATAAAAAATATACATAGCAATCACTCAAGTTGTTACACAACAATACACAAAATTAGACAATATCTTGTTCATTGTGGAGTTTTTACTAAAATTGACTTGTTGGCCCACAGTGAATCACAACTATCATTTATATTTAAAACAAGACACAAATCACAGAATTAGCATACACAATACTACACGACACTACACCACACAAAATAGCGAACAATTATGACTCTTCATGGATTGCTATATGTGATTTGATCGTTTTTCAAAACCGAGCCATTTAGATTCATCTAAGGCTGTGCGCCATCACCACGACCTCTCCTCCGTTGTCGCTTTCACGACCCCTCCTCTAGGCTAAGGCTGAAACCCCTACTTTGTTAACCGCTCCTCATCTCCACCGCAATCACCAATCCCTCCTTTAGCTTCAAAGCCTTCGCTCGTATTCCTTCCACCGTCGAGGTACCACCTTGACCACCAACACCACCTACTCTACTAGAAGCACCGCCAAGCCACCTCTTAGAACACCACTTCCACCAACATTTCTTCATCAAATCCTTTTGCTCGACTACCACCACTACCCAGCCAGCCGCCTAAGCCTCCGCCTTAACCACCACCACTGCCAAGTCCGCCACCTGTTCCACCGGTACAACTGCCGCCTTGATCACCACCACCGCCTGCTCCTCCACTTACTCTACTCCTAAACCTCCTCTCAAACCACCTCCACCACAAGTTCCTCAGCCAAAGCCTCCTTTGTGTGTACCTCCACCACCAAAAGGCTCTTTTTGCCGCTAATTCAAAGTTTACAATGTCTGTTCCAGGATCCTTTTCAGAATCAGATCGATGGTTGAAACGAACATTTTTCTTTACACCCAGCTCCGGTACCGCGAGTAATTAATCATTTCGATGCGTAACCAATGGGCCTGCGACGTCGAATAGCGCCCCTCTTGCTATTTAAACGGCTACATTATCTTTCAAAGAAAATCAACGCGACAAAATAAAAAGTAAAATAACGCGTTAGATTAAGCATTCTCGGTCACCTGATGTGCTCCCTCACTCGCCCGCCGCGCGAACGTCTCGATCCACTGGCGCAGAGTAGACGAGTACAACGTACGCTACCGACGCCGTCTCCCGCCTCTCGTCTCTCACCAACGCAATAAATTCGACCACCGACAACAGTGACGAGTAACCAGAACGAGCCCTCTGGTGCTATAGCGCGTGTGCTCTGACAGTATATCCTCCCAACAGGAGGGCTCCATTGTTGAATCTTGTCGCTGGCGGAGGAGGAACTGATCGGCATTAGGTCTCAGCCCCGTCTTCGCAGATCTAGCTCAGTGAGCTGGTGGGGCGGTTAGCAATGGCGCTCACCACCCCTATAACACCTAGCCAGGTAAGCTCTTTAGATCTCGACCGGAATGGGGGTCGGCGGCGGCACCCCGTGGGATCTGCCGAGCTTGAGGGGTGATGGAGCAGTGCAGAGGTGTTCGTTACTTGTGTTGTGCTGCTTTCTCATCACTGATAGTTGTGGAAATTGCTGCTGTTGCAGATGGCTTTCTTCTTGGGTATCATCCCGATATGGGTGGTGTACGTATACACGGAGTGGCTGGAGTACTGCAAGAATTCAAGCTCTTCCAAGCCGTATGATGCTTCTTACCTGCATATATATTCAAATTTCTTGGGGCTTCTATGTTTCATTGCTCTGTTTAAGTTGAAACTCAACTGACGAATTTGCTGGAAAAGGTCCAGTGTACTCAGTGTTAGATGTAGTCATGTAGACATGGCAGACTAGTTAGACACATCCACACCTCCATTTAACTGTCAAGTGTGCATCTTATTAGCTACCCAAAAACTGGCCATGATTCCTTATTGTCATGGATTATACACCCATCATACTGGCTGTCAAATTTGTTGTATTTTGCCATAATATGTGTGGAATACATAGTTGTTTAAACATGAAATGTGGCAGGGATACACACACATTGTCTGTTATACATCGTAATTTTGTCAAACATCTTGTATCGTACCACAACATGGCAAACATCATTGCTCCGTTTTCCTATGAGAAATGGTAGGAGTAGCTCTAGTTTATTTCATCTTGTTCATCTGTCATTTGGGGACCATGCCATGATACTAGTCGTACCAGCGCATGCGATTTTGTCACTTTTATTGATGATTGTTATCCTGCTACTTGACTCCAAGAAGATTGTTTTGAAATTTTGAGTGTTTTCTCTAATTTTCTGAATGAGATCAAAAACCAATTTTCCGCTACTCCCAAATCTGTTTGCAGTTCACACAAATATATGTGATGCACACGAAATTATCCATCAATTTTCTTGTCCATACAGTCCACAACAAAATGATGTTGTCAAGCGCAAAAACCGAAACCTTTTAGATGTTGCCCGCTCTCTCATGTTTGAGATGTATGTTCCAAAATATTTATCAGGCAGATGCTATCCTCATTGCCAATTATTTGACTAATCATATTACCATTATCGTTTTTGCGTAACATAATTTCTTACCAAATGCTAAATTTCACGAACCTAATTTTACTCTATCCTCCAAAATCTTTGGTTGTACAATTTTGACTCTATCTTGCGACTCCAAGGAGGTATAGAGTATAGACAACATTCATTAACGAGAGGTAGTTTGATCCGTTCAGCTTCAAAGATGGCAATTATTGCTTGGTCAATATAGACTATAACAAACTGAAGCATAGGTCTGTCAACCCAATTGAGGAAGAGATAACACTACCAGAATGAGACATAGGGAAAACAATACCACATGAAGAGTGATATACTATAGTAGGAAAGAAAAACAACCCTAAGAAAAATATACACTCATCCATTCATAGGGATTGGCGTTGGGAAGGAGAAAACTATTGTCTGGAACTTGTGGAGTTTTAGAGAAGCTTATAGAAAAGGATGCTCTAGAGAAACTTGCTTCAGAACTCAGAATGACACACTATAGCATTTTACAATACTGAGTAACCTTAGGAGGGGAATCTAATTATTGTTAGAAGAGATGTCAAAAAAATTACAAGGTGTGGAGTTGACTTCTAGTGGCCCATTGGTATAATCTTCATATTTAAAACCCTAAAATGAGGAGAGAAAGCATCCAATCTTCTTTTAGTTGACAATTTGGACTGACTCTGTTGGAGGAGTCACCCTTCTCTTCACAAATCAACATGTGAAGGGAGAAGATCACCCCTTCCCAGGATACTAGGTCCAAGGGGAACCTCTAGGACTGGAGAACCCGAGGGAAAAGATTGGAGGGAGGTGTATGTGTCACTCCCTATCTTGGTGTCGACACAAAAATGTACTAGTGTAGACTAGTTAAGGGAAAAAGGAAAGGGAGAGAAGGAAAAGGAAGAGAGTGAAAATCAAAGACTAGCATGGTTATGGTTCACAATGACTGCCTTGATACCATGTTGATAATTGGTTTTTTGCTTAACGACCAAAAAGAGGAGCCCTACTTATTTATATAGAATTATGGCAGTGTAGAAACCCATGTACACAGTTGATCTACATAGAAGTCTAGGAGGAGAAAGTATATAATAACATAGATATCTCTACAAACTTGGAGGAACTTGCGTATCAATGTAAACTCTTTTAGGTCATCCTTAAGAAGGCAATTTTGACATTCAGTTGGTATAATATTCTTGAGTAATAAGTAGCTTTCACAAGTTGGTTTGGTAAATTTAAACTTTGCAATGGAAGAAAAGATCCATGAATCTCTAATGCTGTAAGCATGGGTGAAGCCTTTAGCAACCTAGGAATCACGGACACAGACACGAACATGTATAACGACACATACACAAACATGGACACAACAACTTAAAAAAATATAGGACACATACACAACAAAAAATACATATACATGTATATTATTTTTATATATAAAGACAAAAAAGAACAAGCACATTCAAACACAAGGATCATCTCATACACTCTATATCCAATTTCATATTTACATTCAAACATACATTGCATACATCATGAAATCAAGCCATGAAAGACATACTATCAAACAAGCCCACACTATAATCACAATAACAATCAACCCTATAGAATTTTATTCACAAATAACAAAATGAGTTAAATACCACAAAGGATGAACTCGCAATAAAATATCTTGCGTATTAAATTATAGAGAGTAAAAAATAATTGTTGGTGGTGGTGGACAACGAAGAGGGAAGAGGTAGGTATGTTGTTATTTGTAGAAAAGGAGAGCAAATACAATGATGGAGGTGTTAGGTGTTTCCCCTTCTTAATGTTGGGCCATATCCTGGCTTTTTCCGAACCGTGTCTGGGCTGTGTTCAACTCCTCATGACACAGCGGGACTTGGACACGTCTGGGCCGTGTCCACCAAGACTCCATGTTGGACACGTGTCAGACAACACAACAGCCTCCGAGAAGTGTCCATGCTTCCTAGTTAGCAACCAACCTATCTTTTTTATGTTTTAATGTTCCATTTTTTTACTATTGATGGTATATACCGACAAAAACTTTTCACTTAGGTATTGGTTAATCTCAAAAGTATTATTGACGGGGAACTAAATCCGTAACACTCATTTCATAATAGTTTGCGTGGACACATACCCCAAGGTTGATATTTATAAGAAAAGTTTGAAAACCTATTTTTCACAATGATTGTGACTAGAAATCAAATCAACAACTAAATAAAATAACAGACCTTGAAGCTAATAAATAAGTCACTGAAATTACACATAGGTCCTAAATTTTTTGAACGATTGCATAATAAAAATACAATCAAATAATGAAAATACTAATTAAGCCTAATCAGATGCGCTATTAGGCTTCTGGAAGTGGGACTTGTCTTATCTATTAGGGATTTAGGGGCCGTTCAGTTTTCACCTTTAGAAATCCCTGTTGTTATGTAAAAAATTGTTGTAAGCTGATATGTAATATATACTGTTAACATGTCTTTTATTATGTGTTTTTTATTTGTTATGTTATTTACTTATTCCTGCTGTACTCATCTGTAATTTACCCATATTTATAAAAGACATGAGACGGCTGTTGCCGATCTCACACACGCTGCATCACGCAGCCGTAACTCTCCCGTGCGCTTCCCTTCGTCCGCTCACATGGCATCAGAGCGTCGATCGACCTAGGCGTCACTTATCCTTCTCCCTTCCGCCGCTTCCCCTCCTCCTCCTCCTCTCCTTCCTTCCCGCCGGCAGCGTCGTGGAGAACAGCAGCAGCGGCAGCGGCAGGTGCCGCCGCCCGGCCTGCGACCATTGTCCGCCGCTGGGCGTGAGGCCGCTGGGCTAGCAGGCCCTCTCCGTCACTACGCTGGGCCTTCGGTATCCCTCCACCGCTGCCCTAGGCTCAGCCGCGAAGACCCGGAGGCGACTTTCCTTCCCCGACGTTTTTCACAGCAGCTGCCGGACAAATCTTTGGACGTTGGAGCTGCTGTTCGGGGGCCTTCGACTGATCCGACGGCCGTCTAAAGCCTAAACTGGAGGACTCGCCTCTCTACTATTGCACTCCTAATCACACCCCCTCCATGTGTGATTAGGAAAATCGTTTAGAGGTTGTGGATGCGTCAGTAACACATTTATCTCATTTTTAAGTTGTGACGTGTATCTCTCCGTCACTTCAACCTTCATTGTGACGTGTATCCGTCCGTCACAAAGCCCCATTATATCATGAGAGACACCAAGATATCTACGATCTACAGTGAGATGTCGCCTATCCCCTCCATCAAGCTAAACGGGAAGAATTATCTCCTATAGATGAATGCTGTCCATACTGTTTTGAAGTCTCGCGACAAGGCGAGATATGTTGACTCTGCTCCCCTGGCTGCTACTGACGAAGGACACGCTGGGTGGAAGCGTCATGACAGTCTTGTGAAGACCTGGTTGTGGGGTAGTATGGAACAGGCAATTGCTGCAAGGTTCATGTTTTATTCTACAGCCAAGGAGATATGGGACACAGTGAAGAAGCATTACTCTCACGAGAAGAATGCTCTTTGCCAGTTCATGATCTATGATCGCCTTTTTGCAGAGAGACAGGGTGACATGTCATTAGAGGAATATTTTGGAGCGATTCAGGCCATTGCTCAAGAGCTGAGTTACTATCATCCTGTGACAGTTACTGAATAGGTCAAAGACAGAGATGACTTGATTACTGCCAAGTTCTTATCTGGACTCAATTGTTCTTGCAGTTCTACCCAGAGTGTCATCCTTGCTTCTGATAAACTGCCTAGTTTTGAGGAAGCCTACTCGAGAATTCAACAATCCAATTTAGAGTCTGCTGATCCTATTTTTGTTGTATCTTCTGGGGAGTCTCATGCATCTATAGCTGCTGCAGTGAGAGGAGGACGACCTGGTATGGGCAGAGGACGCGGGACCCGTCCTAAGTGCACCTTCTGTGACAAACCAGGACATACAGTGGATAAATGTTGGAAGAAACATGGGAGACCTGCTGCACCACCAGTGGGGGCAACACATTATGCCACTACTACTGAGCCCTCTCCGTCTTCTACTGTGGGCTCTAGCTCTTCAGGCATCACTCTCACTCAGGAGGAGTATGATCGGTTCATTCAGGCTACACAACACATGAGTATGGGATCGTCATCTTCAGCAAACCTAGCATCTACTGCGGGTAATCCGGCTACATCTCTTATAGCTTCTGGTTGTACCTCTTCTTGGGTGGTTGACTATGGCGCATCACAACACGACTGGTATGAGGAGATTGCTCCACTCTATTGACTCGTATATCCCTCACCAATCTGTTACACTGGCAGATGGTTCAGTGAGGAGAGTGTTAGCTAGTGGATCTATTTCTCTAACACCCAAAATTGATCTTACATCTGTACATTTTGTGCTTGAGTTTCCATTTAATCTTCTCTCTGTTGCAAAGCTGATTGACATTGTAAAATGTACAATAACATTTGGGCTTTCTTGTTTTGTATTACAGGATCTCAAGAGTATGAGGATGATTGGTGGAGGGCCTAGGAAAGGTGATCTCTACCTTTTCCATGGTGATAGTCTGCCTCGCCAAGTATCTGCTCCTGCTCCAGCCGTCCTTTTGAGTGGTTCCCCCTTACTATGGCATTGCAGAGATGGACATCCTTCTTTAGAGAGCCTGCGGAAGTTGGAACCAGAGTTGTCCCAAGTGTCATCTTTAGAGTGTCAGTCATGTCAGTTGGGAAAGCATCATAGATTATCGTATCCCAGTCGTGTCAATAAACGAGCATCATGTACTTTTGAGTTGGTTCATAGTGATGTATGGGGTCCTGTTAAAGACCAGAGTTATAATGGTTTTCGTTATTTTATTTCCTTTGTGGATGATTTTTCCCGAGTGGCATGGATCTATTTACTCAAAAGCCGAGAGTCTGTGCCATCTATTGTTAAACATTTTCATAAAGAAATAAAGGTTCAATTTGATTGCAATACCAAAACTCTTCAATCTGATAATGCTTTAGAGTATGTTCAAAAAGCCATGTCTGATTTCTGCAGTTCTATGGGCATGATCCATCACACATCCTGTCCTCACACCCCTCAGCAAAATGGGGTGGCTGAGAGAAAAAATCGCCATCTCCTTGATGTTGCTCGGTCTATCATGTTTCAGTCTAATGTGCCTAAGAAATTATGGTCTGAAGCTCTTTTAATTGCCTGCTTCTTAATTAATAGACAACCATCCTCTGTTCTTAAAGGGCAGACCCCTTTCTCTATGCTACGTCCCTCGGATCAGCCCTTCTCTGTCTCCCTTAGAGTGTTTGGCTGCACTTCCTTTGTCCATAATTTTGACCCTAAGGCCGACAAACTTTCTCCTAGGTCTATTAAAACCTTGTTCCTTGGGTACTCTGGTACTAGCAAAGGATACAAGTGTTATTGCCCTAGTCTTCGTCGCATGTTTGTGTCTAGGGATGTTACCTTCCATGAGACCACTCCATATTTTTTTGATGCTATGAGTAAGGGGGAGCAGTTGAGAGAGGGAGTGCCATCAGCTTTTCAGAGTGAGAGAGTGGCACCATCTGTGCAGAGTGAGGGAGCGCCACCCATCATTCCTGATTATACTATTATTAAGGAAGAGCAGGCAGCAGATAGATCTGTTATTGAGCACTACCCACATGTTTATAGTAGGCGAGGCAGACAGGATCCAGAAGAGGTAGCGACACCAGTCTCTGAGCCTTCCTCATCATCATCTACTCACGAGATTCCTGCAGAAGCATCAGATCTTGATATTCCTATTGCTGTCCGGAAAGGTACTCGTTCATGTACTATTAGACATCCTATTACAAATGTGTGTTGTCTGTCCCACTTATCTAAACAGGCTCGCGCATTTGCTATTGGGATTGATTCTGTGGATATATCGAGAAATCACTATGATGCTACGAAGGCTGGAAACAGGCAATGCAGCTTGAGATGTCGGCTTTATGGAATAATGGCATATGGGATCTTGTTGATTTACCTGCAGAGATGAAAGCAGTGGGCTGCAGATGGGTTTTCACCATCAAACACAATCCGGATGGGTCAGTTGAAAGGTTGAAGGCCAAATTGGTAGCAAAAGGCTACACATAGACTTATGGAGTTGACTTCTTTGAGACCTTTTCTTCAGTTGCTCGTCTGAATTTTGTGCGGATTATTATTTCTCTGGCTACTACCTTTGATTGGCTTCTGTTTCAGTTTGATGTCAAGAATGCATTTCTTCATGGTGACTTGTAGGAAGATGTGTATATGGAGCAACCTCCTGGTTTTGTTGCTCAGGGAGAGTGTCAGAAGGTGTGTAAACTAAAGAAAGCCATATATGGACTGAAACAGTCTCCTCGCGCTTGGTTTGACAAGTTCAGTGATGTTGTTCTACAGATGGGCTTCTCTCGTTCCATGACTGATCACTCCTTATTCTACTCTAACTCTTCTTGTGGATCAATCATTATTGCTGTATATGTTGATGACATAGTGATTACTGGCAGTGATTCTACAGGCATATCACGTGTGAAAGAAGGATTGCAGAGACACTTCCAAACGAAGGATCTGGGTAAACTGAGATACTTTCTGGGCATTGAGGTACTTAGATCTCATGCAGGTATCAATCTATCTCAGAGAAAATATGTGCTTGATTTACTACAGGAGACAGGCATGACTGAGTCTAAGCCGGTATCTACTCCTATGGATTATCACATCAAGGAGACGGTTGATGATGTTGAGTACTCAGATCCAGGATATTACAGGAGGATAGTTGGTAAGTTGATATACCTGACTGTTACACGACCTGGCATTTCTTTTGCTGTAGGCGTAGTGAGTCAGCACATGAGCTCACCACGACAGTCACACTGGACAACAGTTTATCGGATTCTGAGATATCTGAAAAGTGCTCCTGGAAAGGGGATCACATATTATAGACCTAAGGTGCCCCCTTCTACCTTGACTCTTACAGGTTATGCAGATGCAGACTGGGCTGGTAATCATATTGATAGGAGGTCTACATCAGGTTACTGCACTTTCCTAGGTGATCATTTGATTACTTGGAAAAGCAAAAAGCAGCATGTGGTAGCAAGATCCAGCACCGAGGCTGAATATCGTGCTATGGCTCATGCATGTTGTGAGCTACAATGGGTTAAATCTGTTCTTTCTGAGTTAAAGATTCCTATTTTATCTTCCATGGAGCTCAAGTGTGACAACCAATCAGCCATACACATTGCCAGGAATCCTGTCTTTCATGAGCGCACAAAGCATATAGAAGTTGATTGCCATTTTATCCGAGATCAGATCAAGAATGGTACTATTGTGACGCCATATGTCAAGTTTGAAGAACAATTGACAGATATCTTGACAAAGCCATTGGGTCCAGCAACATTTCAAAATCTATGTGGCAAGCTGGGCATACACGATGTGTACACTCCAGCTTGAGGGGGAGTGTTAACATGTCTTTTATTATGTGTTTTTTATTTGTTATGTTATTTACTTATTCATGCTGTACCCATCTGTAATTTACCCATATTTATAAAAGACATGAGACGTTGCCGATCTCATGCACGCTGCATCATGCAGCCGTAACTCTCCCGTGCGCTTCCCTTCGTCCGCTCACATATACTTTCAGTATATGCTGCTGTATTTATGCTAACAAATCTACGAGATTCAGAATCACGCCCGTTTTAGCGCAGTAGCAACTGACACGTCTGTTCTAACACTGACAGTCCAACAGGCACACTTGACGCCGGGTATAGCTATCTTTTGCTGCGCACAACCGCAATGCTCCCCACAGAAAACACCACTAATGTGTATGACTACCAGCATTTCTAACATCTTCGGCCAAACGACCCCTTAGGCTTTTGGAAGTGGGACTTGTCTTGCATCAATTGTGCTTTTCCACTCTAGCTCCAATTTTTAAGGAACAACTATTGGAAATATTGGTAACGAAGTAAGGTGAGAAAGGACATAGTATTATTTAAACGTTTGATTTATACAATGTACAGTAAACGAATGCATCCCCTTTCTATGAAAAATAGGTAGATGGGAAGAAGCTACTCTTAGGCCATTTGTGATAATAAGACCAATTCTTTCTAGACATGACAACACATGTCTTATTGGGATTGCCACCTGTTGGTTCATGTCTCTTTTGTAAGTGATAGTGGGACTTTGTCACAGTTATCAAGGCACACACCTACATGGACGCCTTGGCATCAAGGCGCCCCAAGGGGGTGCACTCTGGCTTGCGCTTTGCCTTTTTGGTCTTTGGCATGGGTTTATGTACCTGTTTACGGGTATTAATACCCTGATTGTATCCTGTTAAAGATTGTTCTCCATGTGAGATGCCCAATCCTCTATATTTATAGGCTTAATACCCTCAAATTTGATTTTCAGGTTTGTCTAGGTCTATGTTTTGAATCAGACTTCCATGTTGAGGACTATTTCATCATTGATGGAATTATTGTAGTGAGTTTGGTATGGGCCTACTTACTCTTCTTGTAATACTATACTGAACCCGTGGTAGAATGTAATGTAACCACGAGGAACGTTCTTGGAATATTCCTCCAGATGTTTCTGACCTAGTCTATATAAAGGTATTGTAATCGGCTTGGTTACTCGACAGGGAAATTTTTCTAAACATCATTTTTTTACCTTGTTTCGGAGCTTGAAACCCTTCCAATCCCTAATTTCTCCTAGGACTGGTGCTAAGTACTAGTACGGTACTTTACTGTATTGGTTCTGCCCCTTGGAGAGAACGAATGGCTTTGGCATCCTTCTCCCTTCCAAAAGGCCACATTCATAGGGCGACCACCTTCCTATCTGCCTCTAGGAGAAGGCTCGCCTTCTCCCATGGTCAAATCTGTCCTACAAACTTTACTCATAGGTCGTACAACACTTGTTATATATTTGTAACTTGTAAGTATAATCACTAGCAAGTTCTGATTAATGTTTCTTAGAAATTTCTCATGTTTGAAAATTCTCGCTAATATATTTGAGAACCCGGATGCCTGTTTAATGGAAGTTTTGTTGTAGTGGTAGGAATTCAGAAGTCAACCTCGTCGACTTAAATCTGCAAACAGTAGACCATGACCGGATTACTCTTTTGGAGGGTGGAATGCATGCGACTACCACAAAATCATCTAATCTAATAGTACTAAATAACCTTACCAGGTGATGCTTCTACTTTAACTTGTGTTTTTTTTTGCTATATGAGGTTATGTTCTCACGAAAAGTTGTGATTTCAGATTTTTTTTATTGGATGAGTCATTTTTTTTGGAAAATCGCTTGATAATGAGAGCTCTGTAAGTCAAGTATATTTTTCTTTCAACCTCAATTTTGGATGCCCCAGTTTCTTTGACGATTGCTTCTTTCAGATCAGAATTTGGCTTCTTGTTGACATACTTTTATCTGTGTGACCGTACTGATATCATTGGAGAAGATAAGAAGGTAATACATATAAAGTTCTTTTGCTTATATACTTGGACCCGCGTTCTTTTTGAAGACTTCCTCTTAAAACATATACAGAACTATGTTATTAAAGTAATAGTTGTACTATGTATTAATGGAACTGAACTGGTTTCTGTTTGCTGACTGACAATGCTTTAGTATAAAATGCTATAGATGATCAGTATGTTATAGATACAGAATGGCTTTAAATTTGGTAATTAGAAAAAGCTGTATAATAGTGATGGAACTAATTTCACTTAGCTTACCTTGTTAGCATAATCATTATCATTACGCCGACACCAATTGCTCTCAGCTTATGTTTCCACTGCAAGGACCTTCTATTTCTTCCCAAAAAATTCAATACTGTTATTTCTGGTTATACTTCATTGTATATTTAGTTTTATATTCTTTCCAAATAGAGGGTATCTGTTGGGGGAAGGGGTAATCTCAAACTACGGATTAAGTACACTATTTCTAGTTTTTCAGCTGCTTCTGCTAGTGACCAACCAATCTGTTAAAGAGTATATATATATATATATATATATATATATATATATATATATATATATATATATATAATCAGAGCACGTTCGCTCCTAGGGAACCCTAACCTAGACGCTGCCCTTCTTCCCTCTCCTCTCCGGCGCGCACGCAACCCTAGCCGCCGCCTCCCTCTCCGAGAGAGAGAGCAACAGAGGGGGCGCCTTCGCCTGCGGGCGGCCGCCGCCGCCGTTGCCATGGCTTAGGCCGGTTGCCCGCCAGGCATATTTCGACCTCCAAGGCTCATCCTCCTCTTTCTTAATTGATCTAATCTTCTTTACGTACGTCAACGTCATCCTTCCCGGCTATCTCCTATCTATCCATCTATCCATCCATCCGCCGCCGCATCACGCGACCGCCGTATCCAGCAGCAAGCAGCCACCAACCACAAGCAACAACACCACCGCCGCCGCAATCGCCGCCAGACGTAGCAATTAGCACCACCGGCTAGGCCAGCAGCCGCCGCTGTCTGCCCATGTGCCGCCGATAACCGCCGACCCTACGCCCTGTGCCGTTAGCGTAGGCTATCAGCGCCACCGCCAACAACAACAAGCAACCATCATCGTCGATCCCAAGAGCAATAGCCGCCGTTATTGCCATCATATCCGCCCAGCCGACTTCGTCTCCGTTACCATTGTCTATCCAACCTTCTCCGTAGCTAATGGAGAAGCTTCGTACATGGCTCCGCATGCAGCCTCATGGCCTGCAATATCTCTGGAGCCGCGCAGGAGCCCGTTATCATCTCCTTCGCTATTGCCAAGTCCTACGATAGCCGGTCATCATCTTGTCGCCGCTGAAATTCAACAACAACATTAAAACAATCGTCGTTGCCATCATCCAGGCCCCTGGCTTCTGCTCCATCCTGCTGCCGCTGACATCCATTATCCATTGCCATCATTGTTGAAGTCCTCGCTGTTGTTGCCCCAACGCCATCACCTATCCCTGGCCAAGGCACTCCACCATATTCAACCATGCCATCACCCCCTTATCAGTTTGTCTTCTCCCAAGTATGAGTGACGTCCTCTATATTTTTTTTACTGCCCCCAACTTCTCTATCTCTATTGATATTCAGATCCTTACTCAGATCTATCTTTAGCTAATTGGATCCAATTTTAAGCCTAATCGGATTTCTCGCGGGGCTCCGCTCCCACACCCCCGAATTTGTTGTCCTAACGGGCCAAACAAATCCCCTTTTCAGGTCAGGATGAGATCCATTTATTTTCTACCTGAATCTTACATTGACCCATTTTGCATATTCTTTCCGGTTATCGGTTTCTCCGCATATTACACAACTCCATATCACAAATTCCTCTCAAATCCACTAACTTTCCCGCCCACCCATCATGTGTGTAATCCTTTTTTCCACGTGCGGGGGGGGTCATATATCCATTTCTCCACACCAAACACTCACTCTCGTCGTATTTGGTGTGCGAGGGGATAAAGAGGAGAGGAAGAGATGAGAAGAGAGAGAGAGAGAGTGAGAGAATATGTATGAGAGAGAGTATGAGAAGAGATGATATATGTATTCCAGGCTACTATGGAGCTTCATATTGTTCATCACATTTGTTCTCCACTTCCAGACAACATTGAAGGAGCACTGCAGCGTTGACACCGAGCTTCTCGCATTCTTACCATATTATGTACGTCAGGACAAGAGTTTGCTACACATATTTCAGCCCTCTTGGTTCCTCTTCCTTCGGTGTTAATGGTGGTTCAGTTGATCACTGTTGTTGCATTTTTGAGAGACATATGGATGCTTTTTTTAGACTTCTCAGAAGCCCAGTAATTTCAAGCCTGCCAAGTCTACATCTGCAAGGTTGATTCATCCATTTTTATCGTTACCGAGCTATTTTTATCACGTCTTCTTCGAGCTGCATCTGCTGTATTAACATCGCCTTCCGCTGATCTTCTTGGGACTTTCCTTGATGGATGATATCTCCTTCCTGTCAAGCCCCCAAGGTTCATGCGACAGAGTTATGGTACCTGCATCGTATCACCAACATATCGTCCGTTCGTGTTCGTGCCACGTTATACACGTCTTCCCAGATAATTTGAAGATTTCGCTACTACTACATTGACACTGTGTATCCGCGTGCATGTCGCGTTAAGTACGTATTCCAATGAAGTTGGCGTAGTCGTGGTATTGATGATCGTCTGCTCCAAGTGGTGAATTACTACTGCAGTATTCGTGTTCCATTTCAGATGTTCTTCATTCCAGATGCACTTCGGAAGATCTTCATCAAAGCTCGAGGATCTCCAGCCTACAAAATACAATTTCAAAGAAAAGAGGCGCCGTCATATGATTCAGGGGGAGTTTTGTTTAAGGGGGAGTATCAATCTTTTGTATGGGGAGTGATATTTATCTTTTATCATTTCTATATTTTCTTTTATCGAGTCTTGTAACTCCAAGCTTGGACATGTGTTTCACCCATGATCCAGCTTGAGAGGGAGTGTTAAAGAGTATATATTAGCCTATTTAGTTAATAGGTTAATTGGTTATTGGGCTTTAGTATCTCGGCCCATTTAGATTACTTGAGTCCCAAGTCTCAGGGTTTCTCCCTTGCTCCTATATATAGGACAGGGCTGTACCTCTTTTATTCATCGAATCGTTTCAATACAATATTATTTCACACAATCAAACTATCATGACATGGTTAAAAATTGCATCATATTTATATTCCAACTGTCTATCTGGGGATCTATAGAATAATAAAAACATGGCAATTGACATTACTATAATTGTTTTCTGTTTTAGTTGAAGTATATCTTATATGTTGAAACATATCTATCTTAGGACGAGACATGTTAATTCATGCGTAACTTAAGATCATATTTTGAACTTTTTAATTACAAAATTAAAAAATTTATACGTGGTTTCAATGTCAAGCAGTTGCTCTTATTGTAGTTGTTGTGTCTTATTTCTGACATTTATACCACTTGTGGGCTGATTTTGGCAAAATATACTAAAATGTAGTTAGCTTACCTTATATTGCAATGTTGTACCATTTGTATCATAAGACACTGCTCTCAGGAAATAGAGTTAAGGCTTTCCCAGTCTCTTTAATATGCTTGCTTCAATCAAATCTTGTCCTAAGCTAGATTGTATGTAAGTTCATGATATAGAATTAAATGTCCAAATTTGATGCCGTTTCTGATGGCTCAGAAACATTAACTTCGATCGATGTTTCGTTATTTACTGCCGTAACGATTTTTGACGCTCAAATAAGCGAATTAAATCATGAAAATTTACCAGGATGATGATCTAAACGCCAAGATCTCTACTAAAATATGCAATAATATTTCATATTGGATATGTGTGTGGGGGGGTTTCTCTCAATTTGTAAGTGAAGGAAGCTGAACAATTTTAATAGAATTTCTATGGCAATTTTGATGGTAAAATGAAGGAATTAAGATGTGAAGTTATGCAAACACAATGTTTAGACATAAACACACTAGACTATATAATAAATTTATATGTTTAGAGGTCTAAGTGGGATCCATGTCTTGATAAGCGAGTGCACAAATAAACTTACACACAATTTCCCCCTCTTTGGCAAAATTTTGCACCTATGGGTGATTACATCCCATTGCCTGCATTTGTACGTTTTGATGTCTGATCGTACGGTTCAAATGACATATGGCCAAAAGAAAAGAGAAATTTTGAGCGAAATTTCAAAAAATTTCAATCAAATTTTTGTACCATGGTTCGTGTGATAACATAATTACAAACATTAGTAAGTAGTCAATGCTGGGAAGGAATACATAAAAATGACAACTAAGGTTAGAGTAATTATATATGTACCACGGTTAATGTGCTTGAAAACTAACTCGTAGAGAATGATTTGATGTTTGATGGTTTGATGGGCTTGGACGTTCTCCAACAATAAACAACCTCATCTGTCTTGAGACACTGTCTAAATCCCTACTTTAGTTTCAGTGTTGGTATAAAGTTTGAAGCCTCAAAGCTAAGAATGGTACTTTGGACTCTGTGACAAAAGTAAAAGAAGGCTTTTTTATATTGACAAGAGGAATCCCCCTCCTTATATAGGAGAAGGGGGAAGCATATAGGCTCAAGACTAAACCCTAAGGGCCAAAACACACTTGGGCCCATATACAAATAGACTAAAGTAACTTAATCAACTAAATTAACCAAACTCTCTAATACTCCCCCTCAAACTGAAGCTTAGGAGAATCCCAAGTCAACTTGCAAACAGAGAGACAAACTAAGAAACAAAGATACACCAAATAATACAAGAACATTTCCCCCCCTCGAGATTACAATAAAGCACTCATCACTCAAATACCCAAACGCTCCCCCTCTGGTAGATACTTCATAGTAGGCAAGTAGGTCGCAGAAGCTTCTCGATCATAATGGTGTTATCTGGAGCAGAAGTAAGAGCAAAACATCATGGTCTTCATCATAGTGAGAACCGCAGATGCCGCAAGAGGAAACATGCAAGAATGTGCTCCAAGAAGCATGTGCAGGATTTTTGCAACCATATCATTATTTATGCGACCACTTACGTGAAAGCATGTGTAAGATGCCGTTGTTGTCCACCGCTTGGGACTCATTTAGGGACCAATGAGGAGTCAATGTTGGGATTGGAGAACAAGTAAGAGAATACTTGACAAATTACCTCTAGGTCCTATGTCCTTAGTATCATGCCCATGTATATCCACATGTGTTCTCGACAAGAAAGAATGAGACTTGATTACAAAAAAACGTTACTAGTAGATTAATAGCAGACACATTGTGCAAGAATAATTAATTTTCCGCCTTTTAGATTCTGCTCATTAGATGTGTGACAAGAGATGAGGAGGACAGGAGACGAACACCGAGAGATTTGTCGGCTATAAGGAGTAGCTTTCTTGAGAGGGCAATAGCCGTCTCTCCTTGTTTTTATATATTAGGGTAAGATACATTGTGGTACAAAGAAGAAAATAAGAGAAAAACAATAAAACGAATAATATAATAAAGATAGAACCAGGAGACGGGTCGTCGATTTCCGCCGTTGATCAACTCTCGATACCATCGACAGGACTGTCGATGGTATCGACGGAATGCTCTTCTATTGCTGTGATAAAGTCGATACCATCGACCTCCTGTCGATAGTATCGACGGGGATGCAGGTTGTTTCACACTCCCCCTCAAGCTGGAGAGTACACATCGTGTATGCCCAACTTGCCACATAATCTCTGAAAAGCTGCTGGACCCAAAGGCTTTGTCAAGATATCCACCAGTTGATCTTCAGACTTGACGTATGGTGTCACAATAGTACCATCTTTGATTTGATCACGAATAAAATGGCAATCAACTTCTATATGCTTTGTACGCTCATGAAAGATAGGATTCCTGGCAATGTGTATGGCAGACTGGTCGTCACACTTGAGCTCCATAGAAGACATAATAGTGATTTTTAACTCAGAAAGAACATATTTGACCCATTGTAGTTCACAACATGCATGGGCCATAGCACGGTATTCAACCTCAGTGTTGGATCTAGCTACCACATGCTGCTTTTTGCTTTTCCAAGTAATCAAATGATCACCTAGAAAGGTACAGTAGCCTGATGTAGACCTTCTATCAGTATGATCACCAGCCCAATCTGCATCTGAATACCCTGTGAGAGTCAAAGTAGATGGAGTCACCTTGGGTTTAGAATAAGTGATCCCCTTACCAGGAGCACTCTTCAGATATCTCAGAATCCGGCAAACTGCTGTCCAGTGTGACTGTTGTGGTGAGTGCTTATGCTGACTCACGACGCCTACAACAAAAGAAATGTCAGGTCGTGTAATAGTCAGATATATTAGCTTGCCAACTATTCTCCTGTAATATCCTGGATCTGAGTATTCAACATCATCAACCGTCTCCTTGATGTGACAATCCATAGGAGTAGATACCGATTTAGATTCAGTCATGCCTGTCTCCTGTAGTAAGTCAAGCACATATTTCCTCTGAGATAGGTTGACACCTGCATGAGATCTAAGCACCTCAATGCCCAGAAAATATCCCAGTTTACCCAGATCCTTCGTTTGGAAGTGTCTCTGCAACCCTTCCTTCACACGAGATATGCCTGTAGAATCACTGCCAGTAATCACTATGTCATCAACATATACAACAATAATGATAGAGCCACAAAAAGAGCTAGAGTAGAATAAAGAGTGATCAGTCATGGAGCGAGAAAAACCCATCTGGAGTACAACCTCACTGAACTTGTCAAACCAAGCTCGAGGAGATTGTTTCAGCCCATATATGGCTTTCTTCAATTTACACACCTTCTGACACTCCCCCTGAGCAACAAACCCAGGAGGTTGCTCCATATATACCTCTTCCTGTAGGTCACCATGTAGAAAGGCATTCTTAACATCAAGCTGAAATAGGGGCCAATCAAAGGTAGTAGCCAGAGAAATAATAATCCGCACAGAATTTAGACGAGCTACTGGAGAAAAGGTCTCAAAGAAATCAACTCCATAGGTCTGTGTGTAGCCTTTTGCTACCAATCTGGCCTTCAACCTCTCAACTGATCCATCCAGATTATGTTTGATGGTGAAAACCCATCTGCAACCCACTGCTTTCTTCCCTGTAGGTAAGTCAACAAGATCCCGTGTGCCATTATGCAAAAGAGATGACATCTCAAGCTGCATTGCCTGTTTCCAGCCACTGTCCTTCAGAGCATCATAGTGATTCCTTGGTATATCAACAGAATCAATCCCAATAGCAAATGCGCGGGCCTGCTTAGATAAGTGGGACAGACAACACACATTTGTAGTAGGATGTCTAATAGTACAAGAACGAGTACCTTTCCGAACAACAATAGGAAGATCAAGATCTGATGCTTCTGCAGGAATCTCATGAGTAGAAGACGATGAGGAAGGCTCAGGGACTGGTGTCGCTACCTCTTCTGGATCCTGTCTGCCTCGCCTACTATAAACATGTGGGTAGTGCTCAATAACAGATCTATCTGCTGCCTGCTCTTCCTTAATAATAGTATAATCAGGAATGATGGGTGGCGCTCCCTCACTCTGCACAGATGGTGCCACTCTCTCACTCTGAAAAGCTGATGGCACTCCCTCTCTCAACTGCTCCCCCTTACTCATAGCATCAAAAAAATATGGAGTGGTCTCATGGAAGGTAACATCCCTAGACACAAACATGCGACGAAGACTAGGGCAATAACACTTGTATCCTTTGCTAGTACCAGAGTACCCAAGGAACAAGGTTTTAATAGACCTAGGAGAAAGTTTGTCGGCCTTAGGGTCAAAATTATGGACAAAGGAAGTGCAGCCAAACACTCTAAGGGAGACAGAGAAGGGCTGATCCGAGGGACGTAGCATAGAGAAAGGGGTCTGCCCTTTAAGAACAGAGGATGGTTGTTCTTTAACAGGACCCCATACATCACTGTGGACTAACTCAAAAGGACAAGATGCCCGCTTATTGACACGACTGGGATAAGACAACCTATGGTGTTTTCCCAGCTGACATGACTGACACTCTAAAGATGACACTTGGGACAACTCAGGTTCCAACTTCCGCAGGCTCTCAAACGATGGATGTCCATATCTGCAATGCCATACTATGGGGGAACCACTCAACAGAATGGATGGAGCTGGAGCAGATACTGGGCGAGGCAGACTGTCACCGTGGAAAAGGTAGAGATCACCTTTCCTAGCCCCCCCACCAATCGTCCTCATACTCTTGAGATCCTGTAAAACAAAACAAGAAGGCCCAAATGTTACCGTACATTTTACAGTGTCAATCAATTTTGCAACAGAAAGAAGATTAAAAGGAAACTCAGGCACAAAGTGTACAAATTTAAGATCAATCTTGGGTGTTAGATGGACAGATCCACTAGCTAGCACTCTCCTCACTGAACCATCTGCCAGTGTGACAGATTGGTGAGGGATATACGAGTCAATAGATTGGAGCAATCTCTTCATACCAGTCATGTGCTGTGACGCGCCAGAGACAACCACCCATGATGAAGTAGAGCCAGAAGTTATGAGAGATGTAGCCTGATTACCCGCAGTAGATGCCAGGTTTGCTGATGACGAAGATGAAGATCCCACACTCATGTGCTGTGTAGCCTGAATGAACCGATCATACTCCTCCTGAGTAAGAGTGATGCTGGTCCCAGAATTGGTGCCCATAGCTGAAGACAGAGAGGAATCTGTAGAGGTGGCACAATGTGCTGCCCCCATAGGAGGTGCATCAGGTCTCCCATGTTTCTTCCAACACTTCTCCACTCTATGTCCCGATTTGTCACAGAAAGTACACTTAGAACGTGTCCCACGTCCTCTGCCCATACCAGGTCGTCCTCCTCTCACCGCAGCAGCTACAGATGCATGAGACTCCCCAGATTATATAGTAGAGACAGGATTAACAGACTCAAAAATAGACTGTTGAATTCTCGAATAGGCTTCCATAAGACTTGGCAATTTATCAGAAGCCAGATTGACACTCCTGGCTGAACCGCAATTGGGATTAGGCCCGGATAGAAATTTAGCAGTAACCAGGTCGTCTCTGTCTTTGATCTGTGCAGCAACTGTCACAGGATGATAGTAGCTCAGCTCTTGAGCAAGTGCCTGAATAGCTCCAAAGTATTCTTCAAGAGATCTATCACCCTGCCTCTCAGTAAACAGACGATCATATATCATGAATTGCCGAAGAGCATTCTTCTCCTGAGAATAGTGCTGCTTCACTGCGTCCCATATCTCTTTAGCTGTAGTATAGAACATAAACCTAGCCGCAATTGCAGGTTCCATACTATTCCATAACCAAGTCTTCACAAGACTGTCATGACGCTTCCATTCAGCGTATCCTTTATCAGTAGAGTCCAGGGGACCCGAGTCAACATGTCTCGCCTTGTCGCGAGATTCCAAGACAGTGTGAACATCGTTCATCCATAGTAGATAGTTTTTCCCGTTGAGCTTGATGGAGGGGATAGGAGACGCCTCGCTGTAGGGAGTCTTGGTGTCCTCCATTGTAGACGGGAACTTAGTGACGGATTGATACACGTCACAGAGAAAGCTGAGGTGACGGAGAGATACACGTCACGAAGATAGATGAGGTGATAGAGAAATACACGTCACAAAAAAAAAAAAACGGATAAATGCGTTATTGACGCATTCACAGCCTCTAATCGATTTTCCTAATCACACATAGAGGATATGTGATTAGGAGAGCACCCTAGAAGAGACGAGTTCCTCGGATTGGGCTTTAGATAGCCATTGGATCACCCATAGACTCCCAAACAGTAGTTCCGGCTCCCGAGAATTGGCCGAAAACTGCTGTAAATCAACCGGAAGCTTGCTAGCGGCTCCGGTCCTTGGTGGCTAGATCTACAACAGCGAGAGAAAGCTGCTATCGATCCAGCGATGAAGACGGCTAGCAGATGCTAGCCCAGCAGCACCTGCGCCGGCGACAGGCTGTTGTTCCTGCCGGCCCGACGACTGAGGTGGCCGCGACGCCTGGAGAAGTTGGGCAGTGGCGGCGACTGAGAAGGAGAAAGGAGACGGGGAGGCTGTGGCGGCGACTTGTTGAGGAAGCGGGGCGGCGGATCAAAGCCACTCTGATACCATGTGAGAAGAGATGAGGAGGAGAGGAGACGAACACCGAGAGATTTGTCGGCTGCAAGGAGCAGCTTTCTTGAGAGGGCAATAGCCGTCTCTCCTTGTTTTTATATATTAGGGTAAGATACATTGTGGTATAAAGAAGAAAATAAAAGAAAAACAATAAAACAAATAATATTATAAAGATAGAACCAACCAGGAGACGGGTCGTCGATTTCCACCGTTGATCAACTCTCGATACCATCGACAGGACTCGATGGTATCGACGAAATGCTCTTTTGTTGCTGTGATAAAGTCGATACAATCGACCTCCTGTCGTTAGTATCGACGGGGATGTAGGTTGTCTCACAAGATGAATCGCCATTTGGTCGTGATTGAATAATAGAAATGCCAACAGATGTTCGTCACACACATTGTCGACTACTAGACCTCTGTTGTTTTGATTTGCAGCCAAATTGATGCAATTAATATTTGCATTGATAGCGTTGGTTTGGTCTTTTAATTACGGAGGTGTTACCTTTTATGACCGTCCACCTATTCTCCACTTGACTATTGTCTGTTGGACTGCTATTGACGAAGATATTTAGAAAGTTTGTTGGTCCTCTCCCTCATTCCACAAATCAACTACAGTTATTTTATGGAGCGATGCACGATTACTTAGAAATAGATTCAAACGACAAAGGGGTGAATTCAAATGAGGAGCCGAGAGTTGGTAATAGGTGTGAGTGTAATGGGGCTTATGTAGTCCCTGACCCCGTCGTCGTCCCCGCAACTCAGAGTGTCCTTCATAGTTTATCCGGGTCGTCAACTCCTTTTTACATATTGAGCAAAGAACTGGCCTTTTTCATATCTCGAGGATGTTGGCTGACGCAAGAGATCTTTTGTTTCCAGTATACCCTGACAAACAGCAACAATCTCTTCGATCTAGTTACATTCATTGAAGACCGCATGAGGAACGACACCACGGTTGACGACATACTTGTTAAGGCGTCAAGGCGACACGGCGTTCGAGCTGAACGCCTTGTGACTAGGCGCGACTAAGCTTTGACTAGGTGACCTTTAAAAACATTAATTTATGTATAAGTTTTATGTATATATACATATGTGTCACAGTTTTTATGAACATTCCCCACTCATATACACACATTGTATAGTTATATATGTTATATACATATTTATGGTCGATCTCCCTATATATATATATTATGTATGACAAAATAACCAATTACATTTCTAATATATTACCATTAACAATAATGTCAAGAACAAGAAAATAATTATTGTAAAAAATGTAAAAGAGTGATCAACAAGTATATATAAGTATATATATATATATATTTATTGTCATACATAGCTACAATTATTAAGCAATGTAATCACTTTCCTTCATAGAATAGCTACTGAATACAATCTGAATTGAAGGTGCAAAATAAGAAAAATCAAAAGATGCGTATACTAATAGTATTAGATCCAGGTAAAAATAAAAGAGTATTAGATATAATTAAAAGTGATATTTGGCACGTAACATAGGCAACAATATTGATTTTGAACATTAGGATAGCCACATTAAACATTAAAATACATAAATATAGAACTAAACCCACAAAACTAAGTCAATGTTGTATTTAGGCAAGACGGCATTGCCTAAGCGCAACCCTTGGGCGCCTTGCCGCTTAGGCGGCCGCCTAGGCGAGCGCCTTGACAACTGTGGCTGACAGTTGCAAGAAGGGAATAGCCACCATCGATTCTACGGGAAGCTCCAGCAACGACGATGGGGGTAGCAACGTCGAACAGGTCATACGAGCAGATAGCAACGATGGCTAGGTGAAACACAGGCAAGAAGAAAACAAGGATGACCATTGAAAAAAGATATTTTTTTATGAAAGAAGCAGGGAGGAGACGGCCGTGGTGGTCGGAATGATGCCTGGCAGGTGGCAAGCCAAGATGAGACGGCGGCCGCCTGCAAGTGGAGGCTCTCTCTTTTCCTCACTAGGTTAGGATCGACGCTCTGATACCATGTGATAAAGTAAAAGAAGGCCTTTTTATATTGACAAGAGGAATCCCCCTCCTTATATAGGAGAAGGGGGAAGCATACAGACTCAAGAGTGAACCCTAAGGGCCAAGACACACTTGGGGCCATATACAAAAAGACTAAAATAACTTAGTTAACTACATTAACCAAACTCTCTAATAGACTCCCTATTTTCTGTTTGGATGACATGTAACAAATCTGGTCACTGCCATTTTTTTTTTGTATATTTCCAGTCCATCACAATTGAGGCAGTAAATGTATGGAACTCAAGTATGCTTACTGTCTTCTTGGTTGAGTATTCTATTTGATTGAATGATCTCAATTAGAGTCACGTTCAGATACATGGCAGTTACCTGGTCTAAAGGGCCAAACAATTGACCCATTATAGAAGCTGACTTGTAATTCTGCCCAAAGTGAATATAAAAACCACCACTCAAATAATTCGGTGTTTTTTTTCCTTCAATTGTAGTCCTATGATTTTGGATACAGAAACTGATACCGGATGCAACATTTTTAGAAAATATAAGACTTTGGTATGGCAATGGACACAAGAAAAATAAATAATTTAAAACTGTCTATCTAATTTGTATGAAAAAATATAATTTAAAACGATGTATCGAATATGTATGTAGCGTCATCAACTTCCAACCTCACACCAGTGATGCTCCCTAATAGATATCGTTGAAAGAAAATATGACATGTTAAAAAGGTTGCAATGTGACTGCATCCATTGTGTATCAAGACTATTTCAAATCTCATATATTTACATTTTCTTTGTTTTATTAGAAATTTAAGAAAATTTAATCAAATCTGCAGCTACCAGAAAATGTCTAAAATACAAAAGAAACCATATGCGAAATTCAAGTAATAAAGATCAAGAACGTATAGGGGAGTGGGCTGGGTAGATGGATGATCAGAAATAAGAAAAATGATCAAAAAGTGTCAACATCCACAAAAGAGTGAAGTGCACCTTCTTTAGTCTTGCACTACCCCTTAAGTGTATCCAATGGGCCATGACCACCTATGTAGTACATACTAGATACTTTAAGGTAGTGCCTCGGTCGAGTCACATCTCTCAAGGCCATTGAGGTCTTTTCTCACCACCGAAGAAACAAAGTGCAAATGATAGGGGATGGGATTTTTTTTTGTCCATATGCATTAGGTGCAGCATCCACTTATATCTAATAGAGGTATAGGAGTTCTTACCTAGTTGCAGTGGCGGACCCAAAGTTTAGAAATGGGTGAGGCACATTATTTCGCTATAATTGTTGTCAATGTATAAATGAGAAATACACACATGCACTCCAAATTTATCAACATGCAAACAAAATGATATGTAAAATAAATATAAGAAAATCTTTGTGCGGTTCACATATTATAAAATCATCACATAATAAACATATATATTATAAATGTTTAAGATATTACCTCAACAAAACCAACCAGGGACCCTCTCTCTCTCTAGGGCGCTCTCGCCTCTCTCTAGATCTCCTCCGGCGGCCAGCGCTGGGGGGAGGGAGCGGCGCCTCGTTGCTTCCTCCCCCTGGATTCATCGGCTTCATCGGTGTTGGGTCTAGTCAGATCAGCAGGGTCCCTGGAGATGGAGAACGAGGAGATGGAGAACGAGCGATGCTCCTGGTCGGAGTCTTTGGGTCGCAGGCGATGGATTGCGGTGCGTCGGAGGTCGATCAAGGGGTGCAGTGGTGTGTTCGACCTGGTCGACTCCACCCTGTTCAAGAGCGACGGGTGGAGAGGAGCCACGCCCTAGGTCTGACTCTCTACGTTGCTGATCCGTCCGGGCGAAGATGAGGGGTTCTCGACCTCCTCATTAGATCCTGCGATCCTCCTTCCCCGAGCTGTCTCCTGGAGCAGTTCCAATTATGGCGAACATTGCTTTCGATCTAGAAGCTCTTGGCGGTGGCGGTGAAGGCAGGGCCCTGTTCCCGATGGCGTGTCTCCCCCAGCGTTCCGTGGTTGCTAGGCCTGTGGCTTAGGCGATGGTGATGGGCGGCTGTGGCTTCAAGCGCCCTCAAGTTCGGTGGCTCGTTGGGCGGCTGGGTTGTTCTTTCTGCTCGTTGGGCGAAGGGATACCCCCAAGGTGTTCGACGAACAACCCCTGTTCCGAACGCCCTCTAGGTGTTCGACGGCGAAGCCGGCGGTGCGCTAGTTGCTTCTGCGTGTCGTCCTCCTGGCCTCTGGTTGATCAGACACGGCCATGGGTTTCGGGGCTTCCTCTTGGGTGCCCTCTGTGTGCTGTTTGCAGGTCTCCAGCTTGATGGTTGACGATATGTTGTTGTGCAAACAACAGCTGTTCCCCATAACTAACTGGAGGAGATCACAAATTGTTTTTCATTCCGGGCGTTTCTTTCTAGCTGTCCTGGGGATTGCAGGTCCATTGGATGATGTTTTAGTCCTCCATGGATCCTATCTGGTCCAATATACATCATATGGTTGCTGTTCTGAAGTCACTCTGCGGGTTTTGAAGGAGATGTTTGACTGTTCTCTGTCTCCTCTTTTTCAGAGCACATCAAATGTTGATTTCTTGATTCTACAACCCTTTCAGCCTGGTTACCAGTCTGGTGTGCTTATTGGATATTTGACATCTCTGCCGACTGGGGGGTTGTTTTTCCCCTTATGTCCTGGTCTTTGAAGGTCTCTGTTCGTGTGCAATAGGGTCTAATCCCTGTCTGACCTCATCCGGTTGGGTTTGATCTGAAAGCTTTGCTCTGTTTCTTTATTTCTAGGTGTTCTTCAGGGTGAACACAGGGTAATGTTTAGGCCTCATGCCCTCTGTTTGTTTGTTTGACGGGGCTTATGTCGTATTCTACATAGGTCAGAGTTTTTGTTTCTTTAGTTTCTTGATCACTCATTAGTGAGTATCAAGAATTTTGTTTTGGATGAGTTTCTGGTGTGTCCCCCAGCGTGGGGATTTTGACCCTTGTTGAGCTTCTTAGCTCCTGTCTATGTAATGGGGTATCCAGTACCCTAAGTTTTTGGTATTAATAGTAACACGCTTTTTGACCGACAAAAAAAAAAGATATTACCTCAACATAATCGGGAAACAATCTTTAAGGTGCATCATGTTTGATTCACATTGTGTTGTGATCATAAAAGATGTTGCCTATTTTGGGTGACACTAATTTATTTGCAACAACAACTTAATTAAACCAACATGTTATAAAATAATATCTTTTAGATTGAGGACGTATCCATGAAAAAACATGGCAACATAGTTGCAAAAACAGTTTAGGAAATGTCCTTTAAATTAATCAACGGTAGAGGACCAAAAAAAAATAATCAACGGTAATAATATGAATTAAAAGGTAACATTAGTGATTTAAAATCAAACCCACCTTTACCACATTGAGACTTACAATTAGAAATTAGACTTCCACCATATGTATCAAAATGTGCGGGGTTCACTTTCTTCTTCACCATATTATAACTCAAATGAGCATTTCTTCTCTCAATAAAGATTTTCTCTATTCTAGACCTATTCCAATTTAAATGTATATAAGAAGTATATAGCTACATGAAACGAATAAAAGAGAAGCACAAAAGAAAGACTAGTCGACTTACATGTTTGTAACTTAGACGAGTATTGCAAGTGCCTTTGAATTGTAGTATTGGTAGGTGACGTAGTAACAACAAATATTTACACAACAAGCGGCAACCACAACTCGGATGAGGAATCAGATAAATACAAGCACCCGCCTTTTCTCAAAAGAATGGCAACCATCCCATGGCCTTTTCTCAATACCTTATTATAAATGGTTGTGCATCTAGCTGTAAAGAAAGCAACACAAAAGGAAAACAGAATCAAAGATGCTAATCAATAAACTATTGTTGGCAATGATAAAATAGAAAGTATATAAGTGTAATACTTTCATAAAGAAAGTGATACAATCAACATACCTTGAAGGTAATGAAAAAAGAACTGTTCAAATAAAAGTAAGCGATTCAATGAAAGAAAAATGTAATAAATAACCCTTTCATCTAATAGAAGTATGAAAAAATTGTAACGATCGAAGGAAATCCAATGCAGTACGATGGAAATCTTCTCGAGATTATGAAAGCAAGACTTTGTATCTAGCTTCGTAGGCACGATGCGTACTCAAGTTTTCAAGATCGGGTAACTCTGATGGGATGGGCCCAACATAACATTCGTGCTTCTCTGGCCCATTATATGAAATCCGGCACCGACGTGCATGCTGCGAGACGGCTTAGGCAAAGTGAGGCACCACCGTTTATTCAGTACTATCCTCCAGATTAGTTTGATACAGTTTGGGGTATTCACCATTCAATTTTTGAAAATCGGGTGAGGCCTGGGCCTCATGCGGCCCAAGTGTGGCTCCGCTACTGCCTAGTTGCCTCTTTATCTCCCAACCTTCGTCTCCATAGAAGGAAGGAAAAAGGGTCACAACTCAAGAAGTGTCTAGTACGTATTCAACATCCAAAAAGAATATGGTCCAAACTCCAAACCATGGTGGACTTCAACTTCGTGTCGACTTCGCCAGGTGTGGAAGTGGAAGTTTGTGGAAACATCAGGGAAGTTTCGAGGAAGTTCAAATGCAAACTTCGACAAATATCGGTAAAACTTCAACGCCATTTTTGAAAAAAATGAAGCTAACCCATACTGAACATCGAATGAATAAACTTCTAATATTGTTAGAACTTAGAACTCAAACCTTAAAAATGTCAATAATAACATAAAATCATGAGTTCACAACACAAAACAAGATTCACAAGTCAAAAAGTAGAGAATAGAACTATAGAGAGTAGATTAACTACATAATAGCAGCTTTCTTCTTCAAATACAAGCACAAGGGGTGCCTCCTCCAAGCACTAACACTGGAATGAGTCAAAACACCAAGTTCCTAGCACACACCACTCTTCAATTCACTATGGAGTGAATTGGGAGGCCAATTCAAGGACTCCTCTTGCTTAAATAATACTCGAGTAGGACACTTGACTGGGCTGACTTCAGCCGTCTAAATGTCGGCTTGATGTCGCCAACATCGAAGATTAATCGACAACATCGACGACGTTGTGACGGAAAGGAACTGTGCCAAGCCAATAAAATCGGGTTGACTCTGTGACTGTTGAAGACTGCATATCTCGATACTATTGAAATATCATCGGTAGTACCGACTTGGCTATAGCTGGCAATTCTGTAGTTAGTGGACCTTTAGCGTCTCAGCCCGTTTAGATTACTTGAGTTCCAAGTCTCAAGGTTTCTCCCTTGCTCCTATATATAGGATAAGGCTGTATCTCTTTTATTCATCTAATCGAATCAATACAATCATTCATCATTATTTCTCACATGGTATCAGAGCGTGCTCCGTCCTAGGAACCCTAACCTAGCCACCACCCCTCCTTCCCTCTTCTCTCGGCCGTCGGTTCCAACCCTAGCAGCCGCTGCCTCTCTCTCCTAGAGAGAGCAATAGAGGGGGCGCCTTCGCCTACGGGCAGCTACCGCCATCTCCATGGCTTAGGTCGGCCGGCCGGCCGCCAGGCACATCCCATCCTCCATGACTTCTCCTCTTTCTTAAAGATTGAATTTTTTATTTCCATACGCCGACGCTATCCTTTCCGGCTATCTCCTATCTATCTGTCATCTCCTGACGCCATTAGCCACCATCATCAAACCACCGTTGACAACAATCACCATCAGTCACGCACCGCATCACGCCGCCACATCATGTAGCTGCCGATCCCTGGCTACCAGCCACAGTCGCCATCGGTCAAGACAACAGTCGGCAAGCAGTAGCAGCAGCCACCGCGGCTAGCCGCTAATCAACGCCATCAACAACAACCACTGTATATGCCGCTGCACTGTCGGGTTAGTACTATCGACAAGATGTCGGTACTACCGAATCCCTCGATGACTGCAGCCTGTGACCTCGTCGGTACTACCGATCGACAGGTCGATAGTATTGAGATATCTTCAGTACATCAACAACAATCATCGTCTCTACCGCTGCATCGCCCTGACGTGCTCAACACCAACCTTCGCCACCGCTCATGGAGAGGCTTCACACTTGACTCCGCATGCCACCTCATGGCATGCAATATCTCCGGAGCCGTGTAGGAGACCGTTATCATCTCCTCCGTTGCGGTCAAGTGCTACATCAGCCGAGCGGCATAATCCAACCATCTTCTATGTCAGTTTGGTGTAGAGTTGCTACCTCATTTTCCATCAACCATATCCCCAGCTGACGATCGCACTCTTCAGCCGCCGTCACCATCATCCAGGCCCCTAGGTCATTGCTCCACGTTGCTGTCTTGCTGCTATTTTTCTCGCCATCGCCACCCATTATTATTGTCCTATTGCTGCCGTCTTGCTACTGCTATATTGGATAGAGAGATGCTCCATCACTCCCAATTGTTCTATCTTCTCCCAAGTTACTGACGTCCTCCAATACTTATGATAATCAGATCCTACTCTACATATTTGGATTAATTGGATCCTTGTTTTAGCCTAATCAGATTTTTTTGCCCTAACAAGCTAAACAAATCCACTTTTCGGGTCGAGATTAGATCCATTTAATTTTCCTACTCAGATCTTACATTGACCCATTTAGCATATTTCTCTCCGGTTATCGGTTTCCCTTCTCCACATATGCATCTCGATTTCACATATTCCTCTCAATTCCACTAATTTTCTTTCCCACCCACCCATCATGTGTGTATCCCCTTTCCACGTGCCGGGGGGGGGGTTCATATATCCTTTCCTCCACACCATACACTCACTATCGTCGTATTTGGTGTCCGGGGGGATAGAGAGGAGAGGAAGAGTATGAGAAGAGAGAAAAAGTGTGTGAGAGAATATGTATGAGAGAGAGAGTATGAAAAGAGATGATATTCATATTTTAGGCTACTATCTTCATGAAGCTTCATATTGTTCAACACATCTGTTCTCCACTTCCAGACATCATTATCATTCTTGCCGCATTTTTGAGAGAAGGATGGGTGCTTCTTCAGACTTCTCAGAAGCTTAGCAATTTCAAGCCTGCCAAGTCTACATATGCAAGGTTGATTCATCCAGTTTTATCTTCATTGAGCTATTTTTATCACGTCTTCTTCGAGCTGCATCTGTTGTATTAGCATCACCTTCCGCTGATCTTCTTGGGACTTTCCTTGATGGATGATATCTCCTTTCCTGTCAAGCCCCCAAGGTTCATGCGACAGAGTTATGATACCCGCATCGTATCACCAACATATCATTCGTTCGTGTTCGTGCCACATTATGCACGTCTTCCCAGACAATTTGAAGATTTTGCTACTGCTACATCGACACTGTGTATCTGTGTTCGTGCTGCGTTAAGTACATATTCCAGTGAAGTTGGCGTGGTCGTGGTTTTGCTGATCGTCTGCTTCAAAGTGGCGAATTACTACTGCAGTATTCATGTTCCATTTCAGATGTTCTTCATTCCAGGTATACTCTATCATACCTTCTTCAAAGCTCGAAGTTTTCCAGCCTACAAATTACAAGTCAAGAAGAGAGGCGTCGTCATCATATGATTTAGAGGGAGTATTGTTTAAGGGGGAGTATCCATCTTTTGTATGGGGAGTAACATTTATCATTTCTATTTTTTGCCATTTCTTCTATCGTTCTATCGAGTCCTGTAACTCCAAGCGTGGACATGTGTTTCACCCATGCTCCAGCTTGAGGGGGAGTGTTGAAGACTGCATATCTCGGTACTACCGAGATATTGTCGGTAGTACCGACATGGCTACAGTCGGCAGTTCTGTAGTTAGTGGGCCTTTAGTGTCTCGGCCCATTAGATTACTTGAGTCCCAAGTCTCAGGGTTTCTCTCTTGCTCCTATATATAGGACATGGCTGTATCTCTTTTATTCTACTAATCGGATCAATACAATCATTCATCATTATTTCTCACAGTGACCAAGTCGACTTATCCAGACGCCGACTTCGCTACCCGTCGACATCGACAACATCGGTGAAACATCGCCCAACATCACCGATTTATAGAACCATGCTCCAAACAATCGACCCATTATAAAAAGTGACTCGTAATTCTGCCCAAAGAGAAAATAAAAACAACCCCTCAAATAAAATTCTGTGTTATAGTTCAATTGTAGTCCCACGATTTTGGTCATAAGACACATATACGGAAATTGACACAGGATGAAACATTTTTAGAAAATATAAGACTTTGATATGGCAGTGGATACAAGAAATAAATAATTGAAAACTATGTATCTAGTTTGTATGAAATATATAATTTAAAACTATGTATCTAATTATCAACTTCCAACTTCACACCAGCGATGTTCCCTATTAGATATTGTTGAAAGAAAATATAACAAGTTAAGAAAGTTGCAATGTGACTGCATCCATTGTGTAAAAAGACTATTTTAAGTCTCATATATTTACATTTTCTTTGTTTTATTAGAAACTTAGGGAAATTAATTAAATCTGCATCTACCAAAGAATGTCTAAAACACAAAAGAAACTATATGAAAAATTCGAGTAGTTTAGAGCAACAACGATAGGGGAATGGGTTGGGTAGATGGGTAATCAGAAATAAGAAAACATTGTCAAAAGTGGCAACATCCACGAAAGAGTGAAGTGCACCTTCTTTAGTCTTGCACTATCCCTTAAGTGTATCCGATGACCACCTATGTAGGAGATACTTCAAGGTAGTGTCTCCGTCGAGTCGCATCTTCTCTCAAGACCATTGAGGTCTTCTTTGACCAACGAAGAAACAAAGTGCAAATGAGAGGGGAGGGGACATTTTTTCTCCATATGCATCTGGTGCAACATCCACTGATTGCTAATAGAGGTATAGGAGTCCCTACCTAGTTGCCTCTTTGTCTCCTGACCTTCGTCTCCATAGGAGGAAGGAAAAAGGGACACGGCTCCAGAAGTGTCTAGGACGCATTCAACATCCAAAAAAACCCTGTCGGACACGGGTAGGAAGTATCCAATTTGTATTTATGTGTGTCCAAGAAGTGTTAGTATCCATTATATGACCTACAAGTACATGGACTGTTTTGAAGTAGCTGTGCTTCATAGGTTATACTACCGTCAGCCAGGCCTGCAATCAGTTTAGCTGAAGTATGAATGCAGTTTCTATTGACGACTGACACTATAATACCTAGCAATCATGGTAGTGTAGACTGTTAAAATAAAAGATTGCTTGAATATGAATAGATTGTGATTGATACAAATACTGGACACCCCTGTCCTATATATAGGAGCAAGGGAGAAACCCTGAGACTTGTATCCCAAGTAATCTAAACTAGACGGGCCGGAATATAAAGGCCCACTAAACTAATTAGCCTATTTAACTAATAGACTAATATAGACACTTTAACACTCCCCCTCAAGCTGGAGCATGTGTGAAACACATGTCCAAGCTTGGAGAGTTACAAGACTCGATAAAAAGAAATGATAAATGAAAGATGAAGATAAATATCACTCCCATACAAAATATGTTACTCCCCCTGAATCAAATAGTAATGATGACTCTGCAGGCTGAAGATACTCGAGCTTTGAAGAAGGTCTTCCTTGAAGTGCATCTGAAATGAAGACATCTGAAGATACTCTGTAGGCTGAAGAATGCGCCACTGGAATACGTGCTGAACGCGGCACGAACGCGGATATGGTGTGGACGAATGGACCTGATACTACAACAAGTCGCCACTGGAATACGTGCTTAACGCGGCACGAACGCGGATGGACGATCTGCTGCTTGATACGATGCAGGAACCATGGGGGCTTGACAGGAACGTAGATATCATCCATCAAGGAAAGTCCCAAGAGGATCAACTACAGGCGATGTCGATACAGCAGATGCGGCTCGGAGAAGACATGATGAAGCAACTCGGTGAAGATAAAATTCTGAGCTTCTGAAGAAGCACCCATCTGTCTCATGTGAATGCAGCTGAAGGAATACATCATCAACAGCGGATATGGTGTCGACGCTGGATCTTCACTGCTGGCTCAAGTAGAGAACCGGTGTACTGAACAATGTGAAGCTTCATGAAGATAGCCTGGAATATATATAATCTGAATACATATATCATCATCTCATCTCATCTCATACTCTCTCTCTCTCATACATTCTCTCATATATTCTCATGCTCGCTCTCTCTTCTCATCTCTTTCTCTCCTCTCTCTCTTCTCATCTCTTTCTCTCCTCTCTCTCTTCTCATCTCTTTCTCTCCTCTCTATCCCCCCCGCACACCAAATACGACAAGAGTGAGTGTTTGGTGTGGAGAACTGGATATATGACCCCCCCCGTAATGTGGAAAAGGGATGCTGACAAATTATGGGTGGGTGGGAAAGAAAAAGGCTGAAAAGAGAAAAATATGTGAAATGGAGATGGGTAATATGTGGAGAATGAAACCGATAGCCAAGGAGAATATACTAAATGGGAAAATCCGATTAGGGTCAAAATAGGATCCGATTAGCAAAAGATAGAACCGATTAAGGATCCGAATAGAGACAGGGATAATGCATATGGGGGTAGTAAACATGGTTGTTTGGTAGCGGTGGAGAGTGATGGGTGATCGCCTACTGTAGATGGCAGCAGTAGCATGATGACGCACAACGCAGCAGCAACTTGCGGATGAAGATCGTTGGGATGATGATGAAGTGGAGGAGCAGCAGCTTGCGGATGATGGCTGGATATGACGCTCGGCTGATGAAGCACTTTGTCGCAACATAGGAGATGACAAAGAGTCTCCTGTGTGACTCCGGAGATATTGCATGCCAAGAGGATGCATGCGGAGCCAAGGCGGACCCTCTCCAAAGCGGCGAGGAAGGCTGATTTGAAGACTTAATGAGATGGAGCGGACGGTCGATACCGTTTTACATCGTCACTGATCAACTGTCGATACCATCGACAGTATGACACTCGGCTGATGAAGCACTTTGTCGCAACATAGGAGATGACAAAGAGTCTCCTGTGTGACTCCGGAGATATTGCATGCCAAGAGGATGCATGCGGAGCCAAGGCGGACCCTCTCCAAAGCGGCGAGGAAGGCTGATTTGAAGACTTAATGAGATGGAGCGGACGGTCGATACCGTTTTACATCGTCACTGATCAACTGTCGATACCATCGACAGGACTGTCGATGGTATCGACAGACGCTCTTCTTGTTGCTGTGATAAAGTCGATACTATCGACCTCCTGTCGATAGTATCGACGCCGGCGATGCAGGTTACGTCACGGATGGTCGGCGGCTGTTCCTTTGGGATAGCGGCTTGGATGATGGTCGTTTGCTGGAGATGGCGACTGCTAGGGGCGGTGCTGCTCCTGTTGGCTGCGGCGGCGGCGCCTGCTGGTGCTGCTGCTGATAGAGGCGGCGGCTGGTGCTGCTGTTTTCGGATGGCGGATGGAGATTACCGCCGTATATTGCTGCTATGATAGGCAACGAAGGTGTTGTATGGAAAGAATGAAAGAATAGAGAATCGAGATGACCATGGAGGCCGGGATATGCCTAGCGGGCAGCCGGCCAAGCCATGGAGATGGCGGCTGCGGCCACCCGCAGGCGGGCGCTCGCCCGGTTATCCTCTTCGGAGAGAGAAGCGGCGGCAGCTGCAAGGGAGAAGGAAGTTGGTGGCTAGGAGAAGGAGAGAGGGAAGCGGCGGCGCTAGGGTTCTCTCAGGTTGGAACCCGCTCTGATACCATGTTAAAATAAAAGATTGCTTGAATATGAATAGATTGTGATTGATACAAAGACTGGACACCCCTGTCCTATATATAGGAGCAAGGGAGAAACCCTGAGACTTGTGTCCCAAGTAATCTAAACTAGACGGGCCGGAATATAAAGGCCCACTAAACTAATTAGCCTATTTAACTAATAGACTAATATAGACACTTTAACACAGACCACAGATAAGATAAAAGTTGATATAGAACACATTAAATATGGTCAGTTATGCTCAAACATCGGCTGTTGCTCTCAACTTACTCACCACACTTGATGGACTTTCCAAGCTGCAATATGTAATTCTGTTTGTAATAATAATATGTTAATCTAAGCAGATTGTGTTTTGCTTGCTTCATGATATTTCTCTAGCATCACCAAGATCTGGTTCATCAAAATTGTATGAATAGGGGCTTTTCCCTTGTAAACCATAAAGTTGAACATATCTTTGCTTCAGTTTTTCTTTAATATTTCATTGTACATATTTCTGATCGTCAACACTAACAATAATTATCTGTTTTGTAGAGCTATAACAGGGACCTTTTCCTTTTCTTGTACTTCCTTCTGATAATTGTCGCAGCCATGACTTCCTATAAGGTACACAACGACTTATCAACATTTTCTGGGAAGTCCATACTCTATTTGAATAGGCATCAGACTGAAGAATGGAAAGGGTGGATGCAGGTCAGTCATCATCAATATGTGAAGAATAAGATCTTTGACAATTTGATTCGTAATTTCTCCATTTATGTTCTGTATATACTTAATATTCCGCCTTATGCTAAAAGCCTAAATCTGACAACCTTGTTTTGTAAGGTTTCATTTTATATCATGTTTCTGTATCATAACATGCAGTTTTTGTAGTTTATTAGCTTGCAATGAATGTTTCATACCAACTTTTATGGCAGTAGACATGGTAATATATATATATATATATATATTCAATTATGATGATATAGATAGATATGATACATTTTCAAATATTTGAAAATGCGATGTCCAAAGGGCGCATATGCATTGTATATATAGATAGTGTGTATATATTATCCATATATGTAGGGGTTTAGTGTGTATCTATTATCCATATATGTAGGGGTTTTGTATAAACTTTCTTATGTAACTCTGTGTATTATCAATAGAATATCATTGATCAAGTTAGTTGACTCTTCCCACTGGTGTTCTGTTCTTAACATGGTATCATAATCTCTGGGTCTAAAAACCTAGAGGGGAGCCACCTACCTCCATATCTGTCCAGGTGCCTCTATTTCATCCTCTAGGCCTCCACCCCTAGTATAAGGACTGCTGCGACAGCGATGATTCTTGGTCCTATGCGTTTGTCCATGTTAGCGGCCAACACCATTCTTGGGCCTCCTTGCTCCTCTATGACAATTGCTGCCCTTGGGATCGCATAGGAGCTGTTGAATCGCTCCTCCCTTGGATATTGCTGCTGTCTAGGGCAGCCACCACTGCCTCCTACAATATGGGTTTCCGGCATAGGTTGTTCCTATAGCTATCATTGCTGCCGTCAACACACCATGTCTCTCACCCATGGTTAATGTCTAATGTCAATGTTGTTTCGTAGTCCAGAAATAGAATTTTGCGGAATTTTTGACAAATCTGGTCATGTTTCAACACTATTTTGACGACCAAATAAAGAAATTCGGTCAATAAATTTTGCCAACATAATCTACATACATACCTACACATATTTGTGCAATAATATCATATGTTGATTTTTTTTTTGTGGGGGGGGGGGAGGGTTCTCTTACATGTGTGAGTGAAAAGATACATAAATGTTTCGATGGGGATTTTGATTATGTAATCTATACATAGAAATATACTTATACTATAATATATAATACATAAAAATTCTCAACGTTCTATTCTTTTAACTAAATTATATACCTGCATTTGACTCACTAGGTACATGCATTTCTAGTTTTGGTCCCCATAAAAATGGAAGTTTCTTATTTAACAATTTTGGTCAAATTTTAAACCATGATAATGCCAAACCATGTTAAACTCTGGGTTCACCTTGTTTGTTCTTCAAATCTTTTTTGAACAGTCTTCATTCTTAATGCATATCATTTGACCCAGGCCTCTTTCTTTTTCCCTGTCATAGAAACCATTATGTATACATCTCCAAAAAACCTATATGAGTCTTGTTGTCTGCCTTTGTAGTTTGCTAGTATAGAGAAAGGAGTCTTTTCTATTTAATGAGTAAAAGAGTTTACAATGCCTTCTCTTTTATAGGACAAGAGAATAAAACAATAAGCAAAGCTCAACAATATGGGATAAATAACAAGAAGAGTAGAGTACAAAAATAACATATCTCTTTACTCCCCCTCAAGCTGGAGCATAGATGTCGAACATGCCCAGCTTGTCTACTAGAGTCTTGAAACGAGCTTTAGGTAGAAGCTTAGTGAAGATGTCATCCACTTGCTTGTCAGTGCTGAGATGCGGGTACAGATGCGGCCAGAAAGAACAAATTCCCGAACAAAGTGGCAATCAACCTCGATGTGTTTTGTGCGCTACTGAAAAGTGGGGTTGCTTGCAATGAAAATAGAAGCCTTGTTATCACAGAACATCAGAATAGGACTAGAATCAGATATATCAAATTCTTTCAGCAAACTTTGCACCCACAAAAGTTCACAAGCAGTGTGAGCCATGGCTCAATATTCTACCTCTGCACTTGACCTAGCTACCACGGTTTGCTTTTTGCTACGCCATGTAACCACGTTGCCACCAACAGAAGTGCAGTATCCGGAGGTAGATTTGCGATCACATCTACTCCCTACATAATCACAATCAGACAATGTTTTAAAAAGCGTGAAGCGGGAGGCGTGCGGACGGGACCTTGTAGCCGATTAAGTGGCAGGCGGGCGATTAAGCGGGCGATTTTTGAAAAAGCGGATGCTTAAAATCTTATATATTTATATACAAAATTACATGTATGTGTATATAAAAAATATATTTCTAAGGAAATCAATAATACTAACCAGTAGTATCAATTAGTAATGAACGAAATCTGCAAGAAAATCAGTAAAATCAGTAAAACCATTAGAAGTATAAATGTATAATAGAGTAATACGATATTTACTTGGATATATTACAGCAGTACCCTATTTATACAGCTTACATACAAAGTTTGCATTCTAAAGTAGGACTACGTATATCATAGAACATTTAATGTATACAAGCTTCATATATTATACTCAATACTACGTGGATTATATATTTAATTAACATTACATGCTTACAGCAGCATTTTTTTCAAAAAGCGGAAAAAAGCGGGAAATTAAGTGGGCAAAAAAGCGGGAAAAAAGCGGGAAATTAAGTGGGCAAAAAAGCGGGCGCTTTTCTTCAAACCGAGTAAGCGGGCGCTTAAGGGCAAAATTAAGCGGATGGGTGTCTTGGCCGATTAAGCGGCCGCCTGGGCCGTTTTTTAATACACTGCAATCAGAGAATCCAGAAAGATGGCAATGTCCATTTTTCTTATACAATAGTCCTTTCCCCGGAGAGCTTTTGAGATATCTCAGAATGTGACAAACATCATCCCAGTGACACTGTCTAGGCTTATCAAGGTATTTGCTTACAAACCCTACAACAACAGTCATATCAGCTCTCGTGACAGTAAGGTAATGAGCTTACCAACCATTCGTCTGAATTGGTGGTGATCAACATAAGGTGGGGAAGATTCATCATCCAAGTCAGTGTTTGGGTCTAGAGGAGTGCTGGTAGGTCTGCAACCAAGCATACATGTTTCCTGTAAGAGATCTAGAACATATTTATGTTGAGAACATGGAACAAAATTTCGATCAAAACTGCGAAATTTCGCTCGAAATTTCTTTTTTTTGCAATCAGACATCGAAACGTCAGTACGTATGAACTGGTCCGCATTTTCACGAAAATTTCATAGCTACAATCAAAATTTTGCAAAATAGGGAGTATTTTAGTGCAAAAAGTCCAGTTTGGGCCTTGATATTGTGAAATCAGTGCGAAGTGCAACACCTATTTCACGAAATAGTGTTCCATTGACTGGATTTGCTGGGACTTTGATCTTTTAGCGATTTTTTGTGATATCTTGCTCTCGAAGGCTGCTTTACTTGATTCTAAGGTATGTAACCCCTCTCCCTAGCCCATCTACTCCTATTTCTACTCCCTTTTAGACATCTTTATTAATACTCCGAAAATCCTAAATTTCTAAGTGACATTTCTCTTAAAATTCTCAAGATCTTGAAGTGAACTTGTAAATCTAAGAAACAATAGTGTGAAATACGTATATCTATACTTATTTTGAGAATCTAATCAGTATATTTTATATTTATACACAAAATGGCTACAAAAGCTTTTTTAATGGAAGTTCTTATATTTTTGTATTTTTCACTTATGTAACCCTATATATATTATAATAGCAGCCTTATACAAAATGCTAAGTGTAAGTTGTAACTTGTAACCCTAAGTATTTTTATTATTATTCACTTATGTAACCCTAAATATAGTATAATAGTAGACTTATACAATAAATATACTAACCTACAATATTGTAACTTGTAAGTTGTAACTCCAAGTTATAAAGTCTAGTACTCTAGTTGTTTTAACTTGAAGTTTGCAAGTTTGTAACAGTCTAACTGTCTAACAAACTTGACATTTCTGTTCATTTGTGCACCCACTCATCAAGACGTGGATCCCACCCTAACCTCTAAACATATAAATTTATTATATAATCTAGTGTGTCTATGTTTAAACAATGTGTTTGCAAAATTCCATAACTTAATTCCTTCATTTTGTCATCGAAATTCTGTTGAAATTGTTCAACTTCCTTCACTCACAGATGTGAGAGACCCCCCCACATATCCAATATGAAATATTATTGCATATTTGAGTAGATCTTGGTGATTAGATTGTCCTGGTAAATTTTCATGATTCAATTCGCTTATTTGGTCGTCAAAATTGTGAGGGCAGTAAATATCGAAATTTCGGCTGAAATTTTGAAAAATTTCTGTTGACAGGCAAAAGGACGATCAACTAGATCCCAAGTCTTGCAATCAGAGAGTGCCTGCATTTTAGTTTCCATTGCTTGTCGCCATCCAGGAATTAGAAGAGCCTCTTTAGCAATTTTCAGAATGGTCACAACAGAGATAGCAGCAGTAAAGCACACAAAACTGGCACCCAAATTAAATGATGAACAAAAATGACTAATCATATGTTGAGTACATGAGCTGACACCTTTCCGAAGACTAATAGGAAGGTGTAAGTTAGAATGTACCTGAGTTGTGTTGTGATCAATAGCTGAAGGAGGAATTGGTTGTTGCGGGGCCATGGAGGGGATAGTTGGTTTTGGCCTTCTTTTGTAGACTTGCAATGGTCTTTCTTTAGTTGGCAGTTCAGAAGGTGGATCAATGTCCACAATGTTAGACAACGGGGTCGGTGCCAAAACGTCACTGGATAAGGAGGCCCCTTTATCTAAAAGATGGCGATTTTTGCGTTGTGCAACCCCATTTTGTTGTGGGGTATAGGGGCAAGAAGTTTGATAAATCGTCCCACGGGATGAGCAAAAAGAGGTGACCGATTTTTGCATGAACTCAAGTGCATTATCGGTGCGAAAAACCTTAATGGGTTTGCTGAATTGAGTTTGAATTTCAGAAAAAAAGTGGTGATGGTTTCCAAAATAGTGCTTTGATCTTTTAATAAAAATAACCATGTAGTGCGAGAATAGTCGTCAATGAAAGTCATAAAATATTTAACTCCAGAATGACTAGGAACAAAACACGGGTCCCATATATCCTCATGAACTATATCAAAAATGCATTTAGATCCAATATCATTCTTAGCAGGAAACACAGACCGTGTTTGTTTGCCAAATTGGCAAGAAAAAGCAAAAGTTTTATCAACTAAAACAGGAAATAAATGTTTCAACCTCAAAGCAGATGGGTGGCCAAGTCGATAATGCCACTGAATCCCTGTCAAAGATGTCGATAGTAGAGCAGTCACTGACATCGGTCCATCCAAGTAGTAGAGCTCATCTCTTTGTTCCTCTCCCATACAGTCAAACTACTTTGTTCCTCTCAAACCTTTATTGAAGGCAAGAAAGTTTTGGACGAAGGAGATCTTCTCTCTTTTTCTACCCAACCGCAACTACAACTATAGAATAGAGAAGAATGGCATTCCCTTCCCTGGAAGCCTAGAAGTCAGCTATAACTCTTAACGATGCAAGGAATAGCTCCCTATGTATACAGTCAACGTAGCCTACTCCCGCGTACGGCCAACCATCCACCTCGATGTCCAACCAGCAACTCCAACCATTGTAGAAGTTTCCGATCCCACAACAACAAGAATCCATCGGTCGAAGTAGGTGGCCTTGTGGGGAATTGACCGACCTAGGACCTCAGTTGGAAATCACTGCCAGAAAAATGAAGAACAATGCTATTGAATTCCTCAACAACATGGCTAGCAAGTTTGTTGGCAAGGCTATGGAGTGCAAGAAACCTACTGGGGATGAAGTGGCCCTCCTGAGGGATGAAGTGATTCGACCATATGGGAGAGGGACAAAGTAGCTCGACTGCAAGGCTTCGACCCAGACTCGATACCAAAAAGTGGATAAGATGGCTGCGCTCCAGCTCACTCAAGAATGGGACGACAGTGGTCCGCCAACAAGCTCGTTCTGATCGTCGGACGCAGTACATTGAAATCTTGAAGCACCACCACAAACGCTACCGCGCAAGCCTGCGACACGGTAAGGTACCAACCTGTTGGTCCCTCATGGCCCGAACCAATCCTCGTCTTTGTGTGGAGATCCTTCAAAACACAACCAGAGGGATCAAACTTAATTGAGCACCGAAGGCTTTTCACAGTTTTACCAACAGAAAGTAAATTAACAGGAAATCTCAGAATATATAAGACAAATTTTAGATGCAAGTTGTGAGATAATGGAACTGTCACAGTGCCATGAACAACTGTCTAAGAGCCATCAGCTACCGTAACCGGAAAAAACCGAGTGGATTTAGTAATAAAAAATTAATTAATGTTACCGGTTATATGAACTGAAGCACTAGAATCAATAAACCATTTTTGTTTACCAGCAGAAGGAGCTGCGAGCAGGGCAGATGAACCAACCTCTAACGTAGACGGGATATGGGACATGCGTTCTTAGAAGAGTTTCTCGAAATCAGAATGGAGCCAAACAGTTGAGGGTGTAGCAGGGGGTTATCGGTAGCAGAAGAATCATTAATGGCTCATGCAGTGACCTAGTTAGCCCAGGAGGGCTTGCCGTGTTTGATCCAACACCGATCTTCATTATGATTGTCATGTCCACAAAAATTGCAGAACCGAGGGCCAACAAGCTGACCCTGACTTGGTGTAGTAGAAGAAGTGCGACCCAGTGCAGTAGGAGGGCGACCACCACGTCCTCGTCCACGACCACGGTCATGGCCATGGTTATAATCAGCAGTGCGTACAACAAGAACAGGATGCTAACAACAGGGGAAGGAGTTACAAATGGTAAATGTTGAACACGTTTAAGTACATCTCGAAGGGTCGACAGGGGATCACTGGACAAAATCTGATCAATTCCGGAAAATAAGGACGGGAGAGCTTCAAGAAACTGGACAAGTTGTAGTTCATTGCGATGTCTCTAGGTTTCTTTCATGTCAGTAGATAACATGTGATAGACTTCATACTCATTCCAGAGGGCAGAACACTGGTTGTAGTAATCTTCAACAGAGGTATTAATAGAAAATTTCTTCTTGATTAGGCTCTTGAAAATCTCAAAGACCTTTTTGGGATCTTGCTGGTGAGAGTAGACACGGGCAAGCTGATCCCACATGGCCTTGGTATCATGAAGGCAAAGGAGGGACTAATAGATCCGTGGCTCGGTGCTATTAACAATTCAAGACATAACACCTAAGTCATCTTTACTCCATTGAGCATACGCTTATTTGGTCTTGTCATCCACTGAGGCATTGGGAGTAGATAGAGGGTCGATTGTGATATGGGAGTAGCGACTTGCGCTTTCACATACAGGATAAAGGACGCCGACCAGAGGTGATAGCTGGAGCCATCAAGTTTCACCTTGGTGACACACAAAGAACGAGGAGGCTTGGTGGATGCCATGACGGACAGAGCAGCAGGCAGAGCAGTCAGCAACAACAGATATCAGAAGATCGCAGAAGCCGGAAGGCAGGAGAGAGCCAGAGTGTCCTTGTGCACAGGTAGAGGGCGGCCGAAAGCAGTAGAGCTAATAAAACCCGCAGCTGGGTTATACTTGTCAAGGCGCTCGCCTAGACGCGCCTAGGCGGCCGCCTAAGCGGCAAGGCGCCCTAGGGCTGCGCCTAGGCGAGGACACTTTATTTATAATGCTATAGTGACCTAGTTTTGTGGGTTTGGTTGTATATTCACTTATTTTAATGTTTGATATGGCTAAACCAATGTTCAAAATTAATAGTGTTGTCTATTTTATGTGTCAAATATCACTTTTAATTGGATCTAATACTCTTTTTTGGGTTTGACTGGATCTAATACTCTTTTTTTGTTTGACTGGATCTAATACTCTTAGTATACATTTGATTTTTCTTAGTTTGCACCTTCAATTCAGATTGTATTAAGTAGCTACGCTAGGAAGGATAGTGATTACATTGCTTAATACTTGTAGCTATGTATGACAATAAATATATATTAATTTGTTGATCACTCTCTTACATTCTTTATAATAATTCTTTTCGTGTCCTTGACATTATTGTCAATGATAATATATTAGAAGTGTAATTGGTTATTTTTTCATACAATAAAATATATATATATATATATGGGGAGATCGACCATAAATTTGTAGATAACTACATATATAACTATACCATGTGTGTATATGAGTAAAGAAAAACCATGACACATGTATATAAACATAAAATATATAGATAAATTATTTGTTTTAAAGGTCGCTTAGGCGACGCCTAGGCGCAAGGCGTCCAGCCATAGTAACAAGTTCGGGATTCAGCGACTTTTCGGCTGGTTGGAAAAAATCAAAATTCGGAAAAAATTGAGAAAAGTTGTGAAAAGATCGATAAATTTCGGTCAACTATTCGGAAATAATCGAGAATAAGTCGGCTACATAAGTATAAACATATATATGTATGTATATATATGTATGTATGTATGTGTATATATATAGATAAATGTTTGTATGTACATACATATATGATGCATGTAACTGTTACAGCCACAAGACATACAATCTTAGTGAGTGAAAAAGTAGGAAAAGAAGTAAAAAATAGTTGAGTAATAACATGAACTGTCCAGAGGAGTGGGGGGGGGTTGAGGTTTAGTGTGTATTAGGAATTTTGTGCACATGGTTTGGTAAAAAAAGAGCAAGTGACTTAAAAGAAAAAATCGTGAAAAGTCATGAAGAATCGTAAAAAATCGTATAAATCGCGAAAAAGCGGGATTAATCGTGAAAAGTCGTGAAAAATCGGCGATTGGCGTATTAATCGTGATGAATATTCGGGAGCCTATAACATCGTGAAAAATCGCCGATTTTTCGTAAAATTCGGAGACTTTTGTTACTATGCGTCCAGCCCCAGCGCCGTGTCGCCTTGCTGCCTTAACAAGTATGAGCTGGGTAGAACCAAATAACAGTAGATCTGACGCATCAGATCGCAAGAACCCATACACAAGGGGCAGAAAAGAGTGTAGATCATTGTTTTAAAAAGCGTTAAGCGGTAAGCGTGCAAACAACATCTTGTAACTGGTTAAGCGGTAAGCGGCCGATTTTTGAAAAAACGGGTTTTGATTTTCTATACAATTTTATAAAAAAAATGCACATGTATGCGTATATATACTATACTTTTTGGAACCTTTATACATATCTAAACACCCTAAATAACAATACTAAACACCCAAATACTTTATAACACAACTATAAAACAATGATTTTAGCTAAACTATTGAACAATAGACTTGTCACACATAAAACACCCTATACAACTATAAAACAAAAAAGTATTAAGTATATATACATGATACAATAACTATTTTGCATCACATTATAGCAGACTTATCATTGATACCTTACTAACGTATTGCTACATTTACATATCATCATTTGATCATAAATTACAGCAGTACATTTAACCAAAGTATGCATTCTAAAATCTATATCATGATTAGTTACATGTAATTTACTTGGATATACAACAGTACCCGATTACTATGGCTTACATACAAAGTTTGCATATTAAATTAACTAAGGCTTATCATAGAACATGTGTTGTATATAAGTTTAATATATTACAGTCAATAATTATTTTACTTTAAAAAATTACTTAATGTTACAGGCTTGCAGCAGTTTTCTTAGAAAAACGGGTCTGCGCGGCCGATTAAGCGGCTGATTAAGCGGGAAAAAACGTCCGTTTTTTGGAAAACGATTAATCGGGCGCTCAGGGGGTATTTTAAACGGGTGGGCTGCTGAGCCGATTAAACGGCCGCTCAGAACGTTTTTCATTTCACTGGTGTAGATAGACCTACACCATCATAGGGAGAGATCTACTCCACCATGAGGCGCAAGCAAGAGAGAGGCGTAGCCCGTTTAGACTGTTAACGTGCTATATTGGAAAAGTCACCGGAAGACATAGCAGGAAGAGGATGGAAGAGGGTAGTGAAGAGATGGAGGCAAGGATGAAGGGTGGTGTAGGGAGGATGGGAAGGAGGAGAGGAAGGGCTGTCGTGAGAGGGGATGGGCGGTAGGCTGCTTTGGTGGAGGGTGGTGGCGGCGACAGAAAGAGGGGGTGGCAACAATGACGGCGGGGTTAGGGGAGGGTTGTGGCGGCAGGTTTGGGGGGGGGCTGTAGGCGGCGGGAGGGTGAGATGGAAGGGTGGTGGCCTTAGGCAGCAGGGGAGAGGGGAGGCGGTAGCGGTAGAGATGGGAAAGGGGGGGGGTGACGGCTGCTGGGGTTAGGGTGAGAGGGGAAGCATTAGGGTGGATCGTAGCCGTCTGATACCATATAGAGAAAGGAGTCTTTTCTATTTTGCCCAGCGGAAGCGTGGTGGGCCCATAACCCACAGGTCCAAGGATCAGAATCTGGCTCTGATACCATATAGAGAAAGCAGTCTTTTCTATTTAGTGAGTAAAAGAGTTTACAATGCCTTCTTTTTAATAGGACAAGAGAATAAAACAATAAGCAAAGCTCAACAATATAGGATAAATTAACAAGAAGAGTAGAGTATAGAAATAACATCTCTTTAGCTAGCTTGTATTTCTTGGAATGGTAGGGTCTCCACATTTTGGTAGGCTCCTATAATATCCCCCCTTTTATATAACTCTTTGTACATCTTCATCCCACTACCATGTCACTTTTGGGGAGGTCCTTTACCTTTTCTTTTATTCAAATTTTATTTTGCAGCTTCCTTCTATTCACAAATCTTGTCAATCCACTTGGTGTTAATCATAGAATCGGAACTCCAAATGCCATCTTGTAAAAATTTATCATAAAACATCCCTTTATTCTCTCCTCTTAGGTTCCACCTCCTGATTAATCTGTAGAAAGGTTAAGAGAGATTTCTCATTGACTGAATAAGTGATTACAGAGGGCCCCTCTATATATAGGAGTAAAAGCGGACACACAATTAAGTCGTAAATGGATCCCAATTAAGTGTACCAAGAATTAAATAAAGAGAGCGCACATATGTGGGTTTACACCCACTACCCAAAGTACCAATAATGGAAACACCTGCTCAAGCTGGAGAGTACACGATGTGGTCCCAACTTGTAACTCAAATGTTGGAATATAGCAGGGGGCGACAATTTGGTAAGGATTTCAACGACCGGCTCGCTGGTTTTCACATGTAGCTTCACGATCTTCTTTGCTTTGAGGAGACCTTGATCAACCTAATAATGAACCTCAATGTGTTTTGTATACGTTTGTGGAAGATCAAAATTTTTGGGATGTGAATGGCTGCTTGATTATTGCACTAGGGATTTGTAGGAGAATGATAAAAAATTTGAGCTAAAAAAGTATGTATAGAACCCAGTGTAGATCACAACAAGCGTGTGCATTGCTCTATATGATCCCTTTATGCTTGACCTAGCAAAATATGTCTGTTTCTTGTACATCCATGTGACTGGATGTTTACCAAGGAAGATGCATAATCCATTTCTAGATCGTCGATCATGAGCATGACTTGTCAGAGTTGTATCAACATATGTAGAGATGGATAGTCTTCTCATGAGGGTGTTCATAGAGAAGACCTTTTCCTGGAGCATTCTTTAAGAAATCTTAAGATGCACTATATGTTTCTTCAATGAAACTATAAAGGCGAACTCATATGCGGACTGACTAGAACCACGCAATAGATGTCTAATTGTGTAACCATGAGATAGATTAACTTACCAACAACACGTCGATATTGTTTCGGGTCAAGAAATGGCTCTCCTGTAGTTTGATGCTATCAATAATCCATGGGCGTAGAAATAGGTTTTGCATCATTCATTTTTGTCTCTTTCAGCAACAACTGAACATATTGTCACTGAGAAACAATGATTCTAGATGTAGCCCTTAATATTTCTATGCCCAAAATATATTGTAGGTTCCCTAGATCTTTTGTTAGAAAGTAAGGTTGGAGAGCTTTCTTTAGATCATATATGCCTTGGATATCGCTCCTAGTGATGGAGATGTCGTCAAGATAGACAATAAGAAGAATATGACCCTGGGATGTCTGAGTAGAGAATAAGGAACGACCACTTGAAGAATTCTAGAAGCCAAGTTTTTTGAGGATCATGCCGCGCTTGTTGAATCACTCGTGAGGGAACTGCTTGAGGCAGTCGATAGAGCGACAAAGACGACAAACTTTGATTGAACACTCACCATCAACAACAAAACCTGGAGGTTGCTGTATATAGACTACTTTAGATAAGTCACTGTGGAGAAAATCATTCTTGGTGTCGAGTTGATAGAGATGCCTATGTAGATGAGCAACAGAGAGACCAAAATGCAATCCGAGTGACGAGTGAGAACGTCTTGCAGAATTCGACACTATAAGATTGAGTGAAGCCCTTGGCGAGCAGACAATCTTTCAATCAGCCAAAAGAGCCACCGGAACAACGATTGCCTGGGAAGGCCCTTCACAACCAACTATGTTCTTACTGTAGGGTGGAGCAACTAGATCCGACATGTGGTTTGTCTGCAGAGCCTCCATCTCATCCATCATTATAACTTTCCAGCCCAGATGCTAAATGGCATCCCTATGATCGTTGGGACTGGTGATGTTGTTAAGGGCAGTGGAAAGGGCTCATGTATTAGATGAAAGTTGGGTAAGACAACAAGTTCTCAAAAAAGGTTGCTTAGGAGTACATGGACATTTACTTGTGGTGGTTTGCCCCGTTGGATTCTATTGGAGTTGAGGACGATGATGGAGCAGTTGCCTAGATCAACTACCGATCTCATGCGATACACATTGGAATAAACCTGGGATGGTGGTGGATTGTCGATATGGTAGTGGTGGCATGATCGAATGGAGAGGGGAACATGTTAATATTTAAAGGAACTGACACATACTGCAGTGGCTTGGATGTCAAGAATGCCGCAGTAGAGAAGATATCTTCTGGAAAGGTGATATCAGCAAAAACATATAAGCAATTATCAATCTGGTGAAAACACTTGTACCCTTTCTGACCTTGAGAGTAACACAAAAGAATGCATAATGTGAAAGTTTGTCCGCCTTTGGATCAAAGTTATGCATAAAGGTGACACACCTAAAAACCCTTGGGGCAAGAAGTTAGAGATTATTCAGGGGATGAAGATCCATGATTTGTTTTTCCCTTGAGGACATGCAATGGTTGATAGTTGATGTGAAAACACACTGTCGAAAAGGTCATCACACCAGAAGTATGTAGGTAAGTCAGCGTGAATGACCGACCGAGTGAGTATTGTATTGAGATGACAATTTTTTACATTTGGCAATTCCACTTTGTTGCAAGTGTGAGCACATGATCATTAAGCATCATACAAATGTCACAAAAAGAGAGGAAACATCTTGAATACATACAAAGGCATTATCAATCCCAAGAATTTTAACAAAAGATCCATAATAAACAAAGACCATTTTATGAAAAGCCTTGAGAGTAGGAAAAACAACCTTTGGGAAGATAAATCTAAGACATGTGTGAGAAATCGTTGACAAAAGTTATAAAATATATGTAAGTATTGTTGGCAATAGTATAAAATGGGCTGCATAGGTCACTATGTATTAACAATAAGTAAAAAAAGTACATATAATTTGTAAACATGAGTAGGTGAAGTACGATGATGTTTCCCTAAATGACATGTCTTATAAGGAAGTGAGGTGAGGGAGTAAACAAAGGAGTCTAACACTTTAAGTATCTAAAGAAGGATGGCCAAAATGAAGGTGCTGCTGTAAAAGGGTAAGATGTATAGGGTGTGAATCGTAGAGGAGAAGGCACATAGAAGCAATAGAGATCACCAAAGCGCTCCTGCCCAATCTTCCTCAAGCTCCTCAAATCACGAATGACAAAACCAGCCAAACGCGAATGACATTTTAGGGAGTCAACACTTTTTTCTATAGAAAGTAGATTATGAGGGAAATTTGGGATATAATCAATAGAAGGTAAGGTGACAGTGGAGGTAAGTGGAACGAATGTGTTAGTTTTTACAAGTGATATGCTAGATGGAGGTGTGAGAGATATGGGGATCAAAAGTGGGGTAGATGTTGTATAGCAATCATGTCTTGGATAGCATTGGAATCTGCAATCCAATTGGGGTGTGCGACAAGCATGGATGACTCAACATTATCGTGACGTGCAACAACCTGCTGCACCCCTACCTACTACCAACCTCTAGCCACCCTCCCCTCCTCTACCCCAACCCGCTGCACCCCTGCCACCGCCAACCTCCACCTCCACGCCCACTCCCTAGATCTACCAACCGCCCACTCCCACTCCCACTCCCACTCCCACTCCCACTCCCTAAACTTGTCACTGCCCACTCTCACCACCACTTCCCCTCACCACAACCCCACCTCTCCCATCTCCCTCTACAACATGCTGCCCCTCCACCTCTCCCTTCCTATTGCTGCTTGCCGCAACACTCCCTCCTCTTTCCACCACTACTGGTCTCTTCCTCTCTCCTCCCTCTACATTAATAGCTCGTTGAAAACATAAAGGAGCCTCCTTTCTTCTGCCTACGCCTCATGGTGGAGAAAATCTAACACTGTGGCGTAGGTTCTTTGTTATTCTCTTTGCTGCCCCTTTGCATCGAATAAAATTTTGATCAAAATTGCAAAATTTCGCTCAAAATTTTGTTTTTTTTTGCAATCGGACATTGAAACTTACGATCGGACTTGCGAAACACAAAAATGCAGGGAATGGGACGTAATTTTGTGAAAATTTTGATCCTAGGTGCGAAATTTCGCCAAACAGGGTGAAATTTCACAACAAAAAGTCCAGTTTGGGCCGTAATTTTGCGAAATGGTACAAAGTTTCGAGATTTTTTTTCCAAGACTATTAATGCTACATATTGGGTATTTTGGCAATTATTTTAAATTTCTTGCTTCTAAAGGCATTTTCTTAATTCCAAGGTATGTTTCCCCTATCCCTAGACCACTATACATTACCTTCATGAATTTCTACACTCTTCTATAGAGATATGGAAAAATACTCCAAAAATAACAAAGTTCTTTCTTGGATATATGCATAAATGTCCTGTTTAACCTAGTTAAATGCTAACACTAGACTTATACAAGTTGTAGTTTGTAAATTTGTAACTTGTAACTTGTAAATGTAAGTTTTAAATTTTAAGCTGTAACTTGAATTTTTAACAATGTAACTGTTTAGCAGACTTGATATTTCTGTTCATTTGTGCACTCACTCATCAAGACATGGATCCCACCCTAGCCTCTAAACATATAAATTTAGTATATAATCTAGTGTGTTTATGTCTAGACATTGTGTTTGCAGAATTTCATAACTTAATTCCTTCATTTTGCCATCGTTGCTGTCGAAATTCTGTCAAAATTGTTCAACTTCCTTCACTTACAAAATTGTTCAAAATCCTTCACATATCCAATATGAAATATTATTGCATATTTGAGTAGATCTTGGCGTTTAGATAGTCCTGGTAATTTTCATAATTTAATTCACTTATTTGGTCGCCGAAATTGCTAGGACTATAAATCTCAAAATTTCGGTCGATTTTTTTTTGTTTCTGGGCCATCGGACACGAAATCAAAATCGGACATTTAATTTCTTGCCCCTATGGGTTTCTCTGATTCACTGATACAGATCCTGTTGGTGTTGCTTAGTCTTCTTTTATCTTTGTGAGCGTCATCACCCCGTCTCTAATGGCGACTATAGATTCTCCTCGGTCTCTCTACGTTACGATCGTGAAACTTGACAGATCAAACTATCATCTTTGATCGGCTTCGTTTGAGTTCTATGTTAAAGCCTAAGGGCGATATTCTCATCTCTTCTGCTGCTCCGATCCCTCCCGATGCATCGACGATAAAAAAGCTAAACATGCCTACTCTCAGTGGACCAAAGATGATTCAGGCGTGATGACATGGATAGTTAATAGCACCAAAGCGAAGATCAATCAGTCTCTACTCCACCTTCCATGTGCAAAATCCATGTGGGATCAACTATCCCATGTGGGCTCTCACCAACAGAAACCAAAGAAGGTCTTTGAGATCTTTAAGAATATGATGAAAAGGAGTATTTGACGGATGGATCTATTGAAGATTATTACAACCAGTGCTCGACCCTCTCGGATGAATACAGAGTATATCATCCCCTCTCTTCTGACATCAAAGAAGTAAGCACTAACGCAATGAACTTCAGTTAGTTCAGTTCTTGGCTGGACTCCTTCACTCCTCTGGTGTTGTAGACCAGAGTTTATCTAGTGATACCTTGCTTACCCTACGGGATGTCCTTAAGCGCGTTCAACGCCTCCCATCCTTGTCATCCCTACTATAGATACATGAAAGCTTGTTTATTGAGTGAGTAAAACAGTGTACAATGCAATCTCTTATATAACAGAAGAGAGTAGAGACTAAAGCAGAGATGAGCAATATGGGACTAAACTACAGAAGTAAACAACATAAGTGAGGCACATGCTATGCACATGACATTCAACAAGACATAACAGAAAACAACATATCTCTATACTCCCCCTCAAGCTGGAGCGTAGATGTCGAACATGCCCAGCTTGTCAATCAGAGTTAGAAAGCAAGCTTTGGGAAGTATCTTTGTGAAGATGTCTGCAACTTGCTTGTTGGTACTGAGATATGGCGTGCAAATTTTTCCAGTGAGAACTGCTTCTCGAATAAAGTGACAGTCGACCTCGATATGTTTCGTCCTTTCGTGAAATGTGGGGTTGCTCGCAATAAAAATGGAGGCCTTATTGTCACAAAACATAGGAATAGGGCTAGAATAAGATATGTCAAACTCCTGAAGGAGACTCTGAACCCATAACAGTTCACAAGCAGTATGAGCCATTGCTCGGTATTTCGCCTCTGCACTGGATCTGGCGACAACAGTCTGCTTTTTGCTTTGCTAGGTGACAAGGTTTCCACCTACAAAAGTACAGTAGCCTGAAGTTGATTTCCGATCAGAACGACTTCCCGCATAGTCTGAATCAGAGAACCCGGATAGGTTGCAGTGGCCATGCTTTTTATACATCAAGCCTTTTTTTTGGAGAGCTTTTAAGATATCTCAGAATATGGCATACAACATCCCAATGACATTGTCGGGGTTTGTCAAGATACCGACTGATGAATCCGACAACAGCAGTAAGATCAGCTCGTGTGACAGTCAAGTAAATAAGCTTGCCTACCAGCCTCCTGAACTGGTGATGATCAACATAGGGAGGATAGTTTGCATCATCCCAGTCCATGTTTGGATCAAGTGGAGTGTTAGCCGGTTTGCAACCAAGCATGCCAGTTTCCTGCAACAGATCAAGTACATATTTCCTATGAGAAAGACACAGTCCAACAGATGATCTGGAGACTTCAATGCCTAGAAAATATCGAAGTTTTCCCAGATCTTTAGTGACAAAATGCTTCTCTAAGTAAGTTTTAGTTTCCTGTATGCCCACTGTGTCACTGCCAGATAATATTATGTCATCCACATAAACAATCAAAATCACAAGTCCGGCTACTGTCTTTCGAATGAAGACGGAATGGTCAGAATGAGAACGACGAAAGCCAAAGGTAACTAAAATTTGACTAAGCTTGTCAAACCAGGCTCGTGGACTTTGTTTGAGACCATAGATAGCCTTATGCAGCTTACATACTTTGGAGGCAGACTCCCCCTGAGCAACGAATCCAGGTGGTTGCTCCATGTATACTTCTTCCTGTAAATCTCCATAAAGAAATGCATTTTTCACATCAAGCTGATAGAGTGACCCATCTTTATTCACAACTACAAAAATCAGAATGCGAACAGAGTTTCACCGTGCAACATGAGAGAAAGTTTCAAAATAATCAACACCGTAGGTCTGTGTGTAGCCCTTAGCAACAAGACGGGTTTTGAGACGTTCAATAGTACCATCCGACTGATATTTAATAGTAAAGATCCAACGACAACCCACTGTAGGGCAAGAAGTTGGACGATCCACAAGCTCCCATGTCTTGCGATCACATAGTGCCTGCATTTCCTGGTCCATTGCCTTCTTCCATGCTGGAATAGTAAGAGCCTCTGTAGCATTTTTCGGAATACTGACAGCAGATAGTGCAGTAGTAAAGCAGGCAAAGTTGTTATGCAGATTATCAGAAGTGCAGAAATGACTGATAGGATGCTTAGTACAGGAGCGTACACCTTTCCTTAAGCTAATAGGAAGGTGCAGATCAGAGTTTACCTTAGTGTTTATTTGATCATCCGCAGAGGCAGGAATTGGTTGAGGAGGGGCCATGGAAGGAGTGCTTGTCTTCGGTCGACGTTTGTACACTTGCAGTGGATGTTCTTTAGGTTGGTCAGATACATACAAATTTTCAACAATGTCCGGTAGAGGTGTTTGTGCCAACACATCAGGAGTTAGGCTAGCTCCATCCTCAGAAAAGAAGGGCATATGCTCAAAGAAGACAACATTCACACTGACAAACCACTGTCTAAGTATCGGATCAAAGCAGTGATAGCCTTTCTGAGTTCGTGAATAACCCAAGAAAATGCACTTAGCAGACCGAGGGTCAAGTTTCGACATTTCTGGGCACAGGTTTTTAACAAAACAGGTACACCCAAAAATGCGAGCTGGTACCGGAAACAGAGGTGCATCAAGAAACAAGATAGAGTATGGGATGCGATTTTGTAAAATAGAGGAGGGCATGCGGTTTATAAGAAAAGATGCCGTAGTGACAACCTCAGGCCAGATTCAGTGAGGGACTTTGTAATGGATAAGAAGAGTGCGAGCAACCTCTAAGAGATGGCGGTTTTTGCGTTCAACAACACCGTTTTGCTGAGGAGTATAGGGACAAGTGGTTTGGTGTATGGTGCCATGTTTAGAACAAAATGAGGTGACAGACTTTTGCATAAACTCTAGGGCATTGTCAGTACGAAGAATTTTGATGGTTTTATTGAATTGGGTTTTTATTTCTGAGAAGAAAACACGGATATTGTCCAAAATAATACTACGGTCTTTAAGTAGAAAAAGCCAGGTAGCACGGGAATAATCATCAATAAATGTTAAGAAGTACTTAACACCAGATTGACTCAGGACACTACATGGACCCCAGATGTCAGAGTGAACAATGTCAAACATATCTTTAGACCCAATATCATTCTTTGCAGGAAAAACATACCTCGTTTGTTTACTCAAAACACAAGTTTCACAAGAGAATTTATGTTCAGCTAAAGCAGGAAATGAAAGCTTCATCTTTGCAGCAGACGGATGACCCAACCGAACGTGCCATTGCAGTCCTGAGACAGATGTAGATAAGAGAGCTGACGCCGCAGGTGGTCCATCTAAGTAGTAAAGTCCATCTGGTCCTTCATGGCCCGAACCAATGCTCATCTTCGTGCGGAGATCCTTCAAAACACAACCAGAGGAATCAAATTCATAGAGCACTGAAGTTGTTTGAGAGTTTTTTGACAGATAGTAAATTAACAGGAAACTGAGGTATATATAAAACAGAGTGAAGATTCATCTTGCGAGATAACGGAACCATGCCAATGTCATGTACATGAGCTTTCGAGCCATTAGCAACGGTGACAGATGGAATATGTGAAGTTTTAGATAGGGCAGAAAATAGGTGGAGGTTGACTGCCATGTGAACAGACGCCCCAGAATCAATACACCACTTTTGGTTACCAGCAGAGGGAGACACCAGCATAGCAGAAGAGCCTCTCGTGGATGTCGAGGGTAGTTGAGTCATTCACTCTTGAAAACGTTTCTCGAACTCAGAGCGAAGCCAGTCAGTGGATGGAGGAGCAGCTGGTGGATCTGATGCGGCTTCTATAGTAGCTTCAGTGGAGGCCTGGTTTGCCCAGGTTGGCTTGCCGTGCTTGATACAACACCTATCTTCAGTGTGATTATCACGACCACACCAGTTATAGTAGCGAGGTCCATTGACGAGACCTCGCCCAGAAGCTGTGGAAGTGCCTCTTCCTCCAGAAGGTGGTGGACGTCCTCCACGACCACGTCTACGACCGCGGCCACGTCCAGAATCAATAGTACGAGCAACCAAGACAGGATGCTCAATTGCTGGTGTAGATGAAACAGAAGGTAGTCACTGGACTCTCTTTAGAACATCGCGAAGAGTCGGTAGCGGATCACTAGACAATATTTGGCCAACCACACCGGAAAAAGAAGCGGGAAGTGCAACCAAGAACTGAACCTGTTGGAGTTCATTGCGCTGCTTCTGAGCTTCTTTGATGTCAGCAGTCAACAGGTGGTAGATCTCATACTCATTCCAGAGAGCGGAACACTGGTTGTAAAAGTCTTCAATGGACGCATCTGAGTACTCCTTTTTGGCTAGGTTTTTGAAAATTTCAAAAACCCTCTTCGGATTTTGCTGGTGTGAGTAGACATGAGACAGCTGGTGCCACATTGCTTTGGCATCATGAAGGCACAGGAGAGACTGACTAATGCGCGGCTCGGTGCTGTTGAGAAGCCATGACATAACGCCCGAGTCGTCTTTAGACTATTGGGCATAAGCCTGTTTGGTCTTGTCGTCAGCAGTAGCATCAGGAGCAGGAGATGGATCAGTAGTAAGATGAGAGTATCTGCCTTGAGCCTTCACATATAGAACAAAGGATGCCGACCACAGATGATAGTTGGATCCATCGAGCTTGATCGTGGTAACACAGAGAGATCTAGGAGGCTCTACAGATGCCATACTGGGCAGAGGCAGACACTAGCAGAAAGGTGACGTAGCAGCAGCAGGCAGCAAGTAAATAACCCACGACGGGCAACAACAGACATAAAATAATAAACCCGCTATGTGGTAGTAGCAGCAGTAGGGATCTGACGCATCAGATCAGAAGAACTCGTATTCGGGCAGAGATCTGATGCTTCTGAAGATCCCTCTACTACTGCCTCCAGTTCTACCCTGCCCACAGTTGAATGGATCTACTAGAGTTTGGAAAACTCCTCCAGTCTCGCTCGCCCTTGCACCTTACTACTCAGAATGGAGCTTCTTCTATACTTGCTTCCCCTACAACTTATGGTAAAAATAAATGGGTCATCGACTCAGGTGCTTATGCTTGTATATCTGGACGTTCTGAACTGTTTCTACTCTGTCTAAAACAACTAGAGTTCCACCAGTAACAACGGCAGATTAAATACAATTCCCTGTGCACGACGTTGGGGCAATTTCTCTTTCTCACAATTTCCCCTTAAAATCTATATCATATGTTCCCAGATTTCCTCTCAATCTTTTATCGGTCAGTGAAACTTTCAATGCTCTATAACTTTTGATCCCGAGGGCTGTGTTTCAAGATCTCCGCACAAAGACGAGGAATGTTTCGGGCCATGGAGGACTGGATGGACTGTACTACCTTGACATGCCACAACTTGTTGCTGTGCTATCATCCTTGGTAACTGGACTACAATGGCACTATCGTCTGGGACATCCATTAGTTGCTAAACTGCGATGCTTTATACCTGATAAAACTTCTTTGTAATTCTTGTCAATTTGGCAAACAAACCTGGGTTGTGTTTCCATAAGAAAAAAGACATTAGTTCTAAAAATGTGTTTGATATTGTTCACGTTGATATATGGGGGCCATGCTCTGTTACTAGCCTCTTTGGCTTTCACAATTTTGTGACTATTCTCGGGCGACTTGGCTATTTCTTTTAAAAGATCGTAGTAACATTTTGGACACTATTACCACCTTCTTTACTGAAATCCAAACTCAGTTCAATAAAACTGTCAGAAATTTTCAAACTGATAATGCCTTAGTTCATGCAAAAGTCCGTTGGCATGTTGGTACTGCTCGCAGTATTATCCATCAAACCACCTGCTCCTACACCACACCAAAATGGTGTGGTAGAAAGGAAAAATTGCCATCTCCTTGAAGTAGCGTGTACTATTCTTATTCACTACCATGTCTCTAAAAGTTTTGGCCTAAAGCAGTCTCTACAACATCCTACTTGATTAACCGCCCGCTCTCATCTGTCCTGAAAAATCAAGTCCCCTTTGCTATACTATATCCAGATGTGCCTTTTTTTTCTGTACCCCCTAACATCTTTGGCAACACATGTTTAGTTAAGAATCTTCACCTGGGATAACTAAAAATCACCCCAGATCCACTAAGTGTGTTTTTTGGGATATTCTAGAACTCAAAAGGGTATCAATGTTATGATCCTGCCAATCGACAGTGGTTCGTTAGTGAGGATGTGATCTTTTTTGAACACATGCCTTACTACTCTGAGAAGGGGTGTGCTTTATCGAGTGATTTATTGGATCCTACTACACTCCCTTAGGTTGTAGAGGATGTACCCAATGAAGTAACTGATGCTCTTGCTCCTCCTCTAAAAGTTCACAAGAGAAGACCCAAGGTTACAGTTCCATACATGGTCCTCAACAACCAAATCCTCCTTCAGCAGATCACAACACCTCCTAGGTAAGTTGTGACCTACACCTTCCCATAAATCAAAGGAAATGTGTTCGTTCATGTACCCAACATCCAATTAGTAATTTTTGCTCTATTACTAACCATGGTGCTAGCTTTACCTGCTTTGCTGCTGCTATCTCTGTTGTTTCTATTCCTAAGATTGCTATGTAAGTACTCAAACATCCTACTTGGTGTCAAGCTATGTAAACTAAAATGACTGCTCTTTGCGATCGACAGACTTGGGATCTTATTGATCGTCCCCATGATTTCTCTACAGTTGGATGACGATGAATATTCATCTTACGAGGGTTTTAGGAATCATTGAGGACAATGTGTGTCCCCTCATATATTTATATAAAAAAATTAAGAGAATAATTACATATAGGTCCATATAGAATAGAGAAATAACAGGAGAAATATAAAGGAGACTAATATTTAACACCCCCTCAAGTTGGAGCATAGATATCAATCATGCCCAACTTGTCCACGAGAGAGCAGAAGTGCTTCTTGGCCAACGACTTCGTAAAGACATCAACAATCTGATCTTCTGAACGAGTGATTGGAGTGCAGATACGACCAGTCAAGATAGCTTCTCTGATGAAATGACAATCAACTTCAATATGCTTGCTCCGCTCATGATAGACATGATTATTGGATAAAAATAGCTGCTTTATTATCGCAATGCATGGGGATAGGATCAGAAGAGCTCACACCAAAGTCTGTTAGAACATATTTTACCCACAAAAGTTCACAAGCTGTGTGAGCCATAGCTCGATACCCGGCCTCAGTACTAGATCTAGCGACATTATGCTTCTTGCTCCTCTAGGTTACAAGATTGCTGCCAACAAAAGTGCAATAACTAGAAGTAGATTTTTTGTCAATCTTACTTCTAGCATAGTCAGAATCAGAATAGCCTTCAAGAGAGCAATGACCGTGTTTCCTATAGACAAGGCCTTTACCAGGAGATTTCTTCAGATACCTCAGAATATGACACAGTGCTTCCCAGTGACACTGTCTAGGTTTGTCAAGATACCTGCTAACAAGCCCAACTGTAGTAGAAATATCAGCTCTAGTAACTTTCAAATAGATTAGCTTTCCCACCAGTCTCCTATATTGTTAACTGTCAGGATATATGGGAGATTCATCATCATCCCAATTTACATTAGCATCTAGCAGAGTATCAGCAGTTCGAGTTCCAAGCATCCCTGTCTCCTACAGAAGATCTAGAACATACTTCCTCTGGGACAAAACAAGAGCATTAGATGTCCTGGAGACTTCAATTCCCAGAAAGTATCTTAGCTTTCACAAATCTTTAGTGACAAAGTGCTTGCACAAATGAGCCTCAGTAACATGAATTTCAGAAAGATCACTGCCAGATAAAATAATATCATCAACATACACAATCAAAACAACAATACCAGAGGAAGTTTTCTTAATAAAGACAGAGTGATCAGTATGAGATCTCAAGAAGCCATAAGTAGTCAGAATCTTTCTCAGCTTGTCAAACCAGGCACATGGACTCTGCTTGAGTCCATAAATAGACTTCTTGAGACGACAAACTTTATGCGACTCCCCCTGAGTAACAAACCCAGGTGGTTGCTCCATATAGACTTCCTCCTAGAGATCACCATAAAGGAAGGCATTCTTCACATCTAACTGGATAAGGGGCCAATCCAGGTTGATAGCAACAGAGAGAACCCACACAAAATTAAGCCTAGCAACAGGAGAAAAGGTTTTAAAGTAATCAAAGCCATAAGTTTGAGTGTACCCTTTTGCAACTAGACGTGCCTTCAGTCTTTCAACAGTCCCATCAGGATGATATTTCACAGTATACACCCAACGGCAGCCAACTAGCTTGCAACCAGTTGGAGGATCAACCAAATCCCAAGTCCCTCTATTGGTAAGAGCAGTCATCTCCATAGATGTGTCCAAGCAGTACTTTGTAAAGCGTCTGTAATATTTTCTGGAACGACAACAATAGGAAGGGCAGCGGCAAAGTTACTAACATGAATACTAAGATGTGCTTTAGAAACATAGTCATCAATACTATGAGATGTGCATGAGCGAGTGCCTTTGTGAAGAGCAATAGGTAGATGCAAATCAAAAATTACCTCAGCTGGCGCAAGACCTTCTGAAAGAGAAGATTGGTTGACTGTGGGAGGGTCTTCAGCAGGAGTAGAATGCGGTTGCCGATTCCTGCATTGGTAAACAATAAGAGGTGGAGATGTAGTCTCAACCAGATGTATAGCAGAAGTAGAATCACTGATAACAGGTAGCGATGCTGAAATAACATATGAACTAAGATTTTTCCTTGTAACAGAACAAAAAGGAGTATCTTCAAAGAAAACTACATCACTGCTCGTAAACTACTTTCTAGTAGTAGGACTATCTTCAAAGAAAACTACGTCACTGCTCGTAAACTACTTTCTAGCAACGATATCCTTTCCGAGTACACGAAAAAAAAAATTCATTTTTCAGCTCTAGGAGACAACTTATCATGATTTGGTCCAAGTAGACAAACAAAACAGGTTGACCCAAAAATCCGTGGAGGAACAGAGAAAAGGGGCATCTGGGGTTGGAGGACCCGGTCAGGAATTTTGTTTCCAATAACAGAGGAGGGCATGCGATTAATCAGAAAACAAACAGTGAGAACAACCTCATGCCAAAACTATTTGGGAACATTGGAGTGCAACATAATAGTTCTAGTAACTTCAAGTAAATGCCTATTTTTCCATTTAGCAACTCCATTCTATTGAGGTGTGTAGACACATGATGTCTGATGAATGGTACCAACAGATCGACAAAAAAATTCAACATTCTTTTGAATAAACTCCAAGGCATTATCAGTGCACAAAATTTTAATTGACATAGAGAATTGAGTTTTAATTTCAGCAAAAAAGAATTAAAGGCAATGCTTGTGATCTATCTTTCATTAGAAACAACCAAGTAGCGTGGGAAAAATCATCAATGAACATAATAAAATATTTATGTCCAGATAGGTTTGGAACATTACATGAACCCCATACATCAACACTCTAGAGAATAAAAGACGGCTAATTGATCTATTAGATAGGAGAAACCCTGCTCCTATAAACAGGGGAATAGGGAAGCGTACAGGACATTAGACAACCCTAATGGGCCAAAACACTTAGGCCCATATTACAAACTAATAATAAAACACTAACTAAATAACTCTCAACACTCCCCCTCAAGCTGAAGTTGGGAGAATCCCAAATCAGCTTGCAAACAGAGAGTTGGACTAAAAAAAGAAAGAAACAGAATAAAACTATAAACCAAGCCCATACAGAGTTTTCTCCCCCTCAATATTACATTAAAGCACTCAAACATTCAGACACTCCCCCTCAAGTAGATACTCCAAGCAAGCAGGTCACAGAAGCTTCTCGATCATCTGGAGCAGAAATAAGCAGCAACACGATCATCTGGAGCAAAAGATAAAATAGCTGATAGGCACTAGGTCTTCATCAAAGTCGTCGTCGTAGTAGCCAGAGAGTGCTGGGTCACAGTGGCAGAGTAGCAAAGCCCAGTGAGTGCTGGATCACAGTAGCAGTAGCAGTCAACGTACAAATAAAGTACGGACGGGTCAACGTGCGAAACAGAGCACGAACGAGCCAGAGAGTGCCGGTACACAGAAGTAGAGAGTCGATGTGCAAACAAGGCACAGACATGCCAGAGAGTGCTGGCGCACAACAACAAAAGTCGACGACGTAGGCAGATAAAAGACTAGTGTACAAAGTAGCAAGCAAATAAATAACTCCAGTATGCAATGTAGACAAAGCTCCATGTAAAGTCACAACAAAAGTCTTCATCATCTTCCCTCTTCATAAAATATTCATCACAGTAGTGGGCATCAAAGTCCAGAGAGTGCTGGTCCACAGTAGAAAGTCAACGTGCAAAATAGAGCACGGAAAACAGATAGTGCAAAAGCACAAAGCAACATGTAAAATGTGCTAATCATAGCACAAGTAGTATCAATGACGTCCAAATATGTAACTTCATAGCAGCGTTCGAGGTAGATGATGAATAATCAATAATAGCAGCAGAAAATTTCATATAACAACAACACAATCATGAACAAGCCACATAACAATAGACGGATCCACATAGAAGCAAAATGAACACACATATAGTAACAAAAGGATCCATATATCAGTAGTATAAGTGGCATGAAGATCCATGTAGCAGCATAACTGAATTCTTATTCTTCTTTCTTCATCTCTCCTCCGTTTCTCCCCCTCACACCAACCATGGAGAAGATCAACGGTTGGGGTGGACAAACACAAGTTCCAATGGATTTAGGAAATCAAACAAAAGAGTTGCAAGTGGTGTAAAACCTCACATAATCAAAATGTGGACCATGGTGTGTGGATTATCCGAGGCAGCCATCTTAGTCGCAATAGCATTCGAGCAGTAGCAGCGACAAATAAATGGTATTTGTAGCAGCAGCAAAAAAGAAAAACACAACAACGCAATTGCAGCGGCAGTAGAGGGCTGAAAGGCCAAACTATTCCTAACCAATAGCAGAAAACAAGAGAACCTCAGCAAGGAAAACGTCAAAACTTCAAAAAATGTGCAGCAGTACACGCTGCTACAGTACCGACGGAAGTATAGAGGTTAGAAGATCAAACTCCAGCTCATTCCATAGAGATTTGATGGTTTGGCAGCTAAGGTAGGAGATGCTCAAGACATAGATGACCTAAATGGAGCAGGTCCTAAGGAGAGGCAACACCTTGGTAGGCCGTACTCGAGCGAGAGATCAAGAGCAGGGACAAACCTGTACAGACGGCCAAAAAAAGATGCAATAACTTCTTCTCCAAGGCATGTGGAAGACTTCTCCCTATCCTAGAAGCCGCTAAGGTGTTGGGGAAGAGAAGGGGGGCACTGGAGGCTGGCAGAAACCATGAAGGAGAGGACTGGAAGCTCTCAAAATCCCGTCGTGCTACAGTAACATACTGTAGCAGTACGCCAGATCCGAAGGAAAGGGCGCCCGGAGCAACAAAAAATAAAAGAAATGATATAGAGAAGCATGGGGCAACAATCTCCAGTCAAGTAGAAACAATAGGAGCGTCAACAACAGAAAAAGGAGAGGAAGGAGCAGCAGATGCCTTGGATTGATGAGTGGACAAGGCCTGCGGGCGACCAAGAATGAAGAAGGGGCCGCCCACCGACTACTGCTCTTTTTTTTCTTTCTTTTTACTTGACGGCTAGGGTTTTGGGTCTCTGCTCTGATACCATCTAGAAAATAAAAGACGACTAATTGTTCTATTAGATAGGAGAAACCGTGCTCCTATAAATAGGATAACATGGAAGCGTACATGACATAAGACAACCCTAATGGGCCGAAACACTTAGGCCCATATTACAAACTAATAATAAAACACTAACTAAATAACTCTCAACAAGCACGAACCAAATAAAAAATGCTTTGACTACCAATCTGAGTCCTTCTAGGAAAAACTGTTCTAGACTGTTTGCCTAACCGAGTGCGTTCCTACACCAGAAATAACATTCTTTATTTTATCAGCAGATGGGTGCCCAAGTCGATAGTGCCACTGTAATGCAGAAACAGAAGAAGATAAAGTTGAAGCTATAGCTATAGTGCCAATCCTTTTCAAATCATCCATATAGTAGAGTCCATCAGGTCCTTCATGCCCCCCACCAATCTTCATCCTTGTGCGAATGCCCTGAAAAACACAAGTGCCTGGTACAAAGGTCAAACTACAGTTCAAGCTACGCACAATTTTGCTGACAGATAATAGGTTCAAAGGAAAATTTGTCACATATAAAGCAAATTTAAGAAGAAAGCGAGTATAAATATCACCAATGCCAGACACAACCAGATTTGGATCCATCAGCAAGCATAACAACAGATTTAGAACAAGGTTTAGATAATTTATAGAAAAGAGATCGATTTCTAGAAATATGTGAAGAGGCCCCATAATCAATCACCCATTTTGTATAACCATTACTATAAGAGGGGGCAGTCAGAAAAGTAGAATCATAACCAGTGAGTGTAGCAGCATGAGCCCCAGAGTCCGCAATAGTCGGGGAGGAAGCTCCAGTTCGTTCTAGCAGAAGGCGTTCCACTTCTGAGCTAATAAAATCAGTAGTAGAAGTGCTCGAGTCTGAGAACCACCCTCAGACGCAACATTGGCCCACGCAGGTGTGCCATGTTTCTTCCAACATCTATCTCAGTGTGGTTGGAGTGACCACAAAAGTCACAGTATCGCTGGCCAGCAGTACTCCCAGAATTTTCTTGTAGGTCCAGATGACGAACCACGTCCAAAAGGACCACATTCTCTACCAGAGCCGGGTGGAGGGCGGTTCTCCTGAGACCGACCTCGACGCGTCCACGTCCACACCTAGACATGGCAGCAAGGGCCATAGTGTTACTAGTGTCTGAAGTCAGGGCAGATGAAGAAGCAGGCGGGTGCTGAAACACACTCTCCAACGTCGACAATGGATCATTGGAAAAAAATCTGATCAACCACTCCAACATACGACTCTAGAAGTCCACATAAGAATTGAACCACCTGAAGTTCCTGCCGTTGTCGTTGCATGGTGGCTAATTCAGTAGATAGAGGATGAAGGTTTTCAAGTTCAACCTAGATTTCTTTGAAGGAAGAAAAGTAATCAGTAATGTCGGGCCCAGAAAAAGGTAGTTGAGTCAGTTGTTTGTTCAAGTCAAGCACCTTCTTTAGATTCTTGTTGTGAGAATAAGTACTGGCCAGTTGATCCTACATTTCCTTGGCAGTCGGTAGGCGAAGAAGAGTGACACTGATGCAATCTTCACTACTGTTGAGGATCCATGCCATCACAGTAGAATTATCTTTGATCCAATCGTCGTAGGCCTTTATATCCTTGGATTCATCAGTACTGGACGGAGCAGGAGGGGGATCACAAATCAGATGAGAATGCTTGCCCTGCGATTTAGCGTAAATCTCCATGGAGCAAACCCAGTGTGGATAGTTGCGCCGATCCAGATTCACGGTAGTCACCTGTCGACGAAAATCGTCATGGGAGGAAGCCATGACAGAAACCGAGCCCAATACAACAACAGCAGAGAACTGCCTAGATCCTCCTAGGCGGTAATAGGCACAGAAGAGATTGGATGGACTAGTTACATGAAGACTACGCCGAGGCGCAACAGAGAACCCGACGACTTAAAGGCCGACGCAGGCAGATAGAGGAGACGACTGCGGTGGTTTCAAGGCGAGCTCTTGGTGGCAGCGAACAACCCAGCTAGTTGCTATTAGCAGTCCGACGCCCGCAGCGGTGGCAGTTGCCGACAATGTTCTGAAATGCGTTATGCGGTATGCGTTCGGTCAGGGTACCGCATAGAGTATAAGCGGGGCATATGCATTTTTGGATTTTTTTTAATTAATTCTATATTTTATACATCGATTTATTTTAAAAAAATAGAATCATAATCATAAATTTCATGCTATCTAGTTTTGTAGCCTAATAGCCCAAAATGGACCAATGGATCATTACATTATGGAAGAAGAAACACATATTTTCCAATGATCAAGAAAAATCAATCAACAAAACCCTAAGTTTATATAATGTACTAAAATATACAAGTCACAAAACACACTAACACATGCAGTTCATAGCAGAACATTTATTGAATGAACACAATAAGAATAACCACAGTAACACAAACATGGTAGTTCAAAGTAGAAACAGAAAAAAAACATCAAAAACAAAATCAAAACATCAAAATGATATGAAGAAATCAAGTCAGTAATAAATAGAGAAGAAAAAGTTGTAGGGAATATAAATTACTCCCTAGGCAGCACACAAAATTTGAAACTTTGTAAAAGAAAATATCACATCCAATTAATATCTGCAATAGATTCCTCTTTTATACAAGACAAAATCAGAACTGTTGCATGTGCAACAGGCTCTAATCTTAGAGCAAAATAGAAGAGAAAAAGAGAGCAAAAGGAAAGAGTATAATGGAACATTGACAATTGTAAAATGTAATAATATATTTGCACCACTCATTCAAAATAGAATTATTTCTGAGGTAGCAAAATTTCAATATCTGATCTAAAACCAACTATATAGAAGTTGTCATTTAATTTGGTTGATTTTATTTGAGGTTCTATTTATTTATTTTACTTTAGTCATCAAATGAAATGCGGGGCCTAAGCGGCCGCATATGCGGACCGCAGGATGCATATTCGGTCCATGCCCAAAAATAGCACTGCATAGTTATATGCGGAGCGGCTGAGGGCCGCATAAGCATATGCGGCCGCATAAGCGGCCTCATGCGGGGCATATGAGAACATTGGTTGCCGGCGGCTAGCAGCCAGCCGTAGGAGGGGAAGCCGATGGCGGTGGGAGCAGGGAGGGCGGCGGCGGGGGGGGGGGGTGAGATAAGAGGAGAGAGAAAGAGAGAGAGAGAGAGAGAGAGAGAGAGACGACGGCCGCAAGGAGAGGCAACTAGGGTTCTTGCTTTGATACCATCTTACGAGGGTTTTAGGAGTCGTTGAGGACACAGTGTGTGTCCCCTCATATATTTATATTAAAAGATTAAGAGAACAATTACATGTAAGTCCATATAGAATAAAGAAATAACAAGAGAAATATAAAGGAGACTAATATTTTACAATTCAATATTAAATATCAGCTTGATGGTTCGTTGAACGACTGAAAACATGTCTAGTTGCAAAAGGTTATACTCAGACCTACGCGGTTGACTATTTTGAAACCTTCTCTCCAGTTGCTAGGCTTAACTTTGTGCATGTGCTTATATATGTTGACGTGAATAATGATTGGCCTATGCTACAACTTGATGTTAAAAACACTTTACGATATGCATGAGGAAGTTTGTGGAGCAACCACCTGGATTTGTTGCTCGGGGAGGGTTCCAAAGTTTGCAAACTTAGGAAATCGATTTATGGCCTAGGATAAAGCCTCTGTGTGGTTTGATGAATTGAGCTAGATTCTCCTTAAATTTAGCTTTCAGCGCTCACATTCTGATCACTCTGTATTCACTAGAAAAACCACTTATGGGCTTGTTATTCTTGTTGTATATGTGGATGACATAATTCTGTCTGGTAGTGATACAAAAGGTATTCAGGCTACAAAAAGGTACCCAAAATAACATTTTGTTACAAAAGATCTAGGGAAACTCAATACTTCTTAGGGGTGTTTGGTTCGGGACATGATCCAGATCAACAACTGTCTTTTTGTGCCATGTCAGCACTAATCCCGACTAACCCAGTCAGGATCCCGTCTTGTTTTGTTTGGCAAAAGTTGGATTGACGGAGTCCGTTTTGGATTCCGTAATCTTCTAATCCGGACCAAGTCAGTCCTGCTATGGGCAGGATTCCAGGATCCCGGTCGGATTTGGCTCTGTCTTTTGTGTTATTTTGTTTTATATGCCAGACTGAAAAACACAAGTTACAAGGCCAACCCAGTTTAATGAGTTCTTGCAATGGGATTTGGTTGCCAAACAAAAACAGGATCCACTCCAGATATACTAATCCGGATATATGGACTAACCCGGACTAACCCAGTCCAGATTTCGTAATCTCGATCTCGAACCAAACAGGGGCGATGTGTTCTAGATCTCAAAGAAATAGGCATGCTTGGTACTAAACTTGCTAGCACCCTATGGGTCCCAATACCAACTGGGATCGCCTCCTTAGCTTGACAACCACCAATACAGAAGATTGGTTGGTAAGCTGAGCTATCTCACTATCACTAGAGCTGACATTACTTCTGCTGTTGGACTTGTTATTAGGAATTTGGACAAACCTCGACAATGTCACTGGGATGCTGTCTGTCATACCTAAAAAATCTGAAGAATTCTCTAGGGAAAGGATTGTTGTATCGACGACATTGACACTGCGAGCTCTCTGGTTATTCTAACTTTGAATATGCTGTTAGTAGATCATCATCTAAGCGTCAATCCCAACCAAGTTGGGGTTTGTTACATGGATGCTTCTTTTCCAATCAACACTATTATGCTGGTAGTAGATGTGACATAAAATCTACCTCTGGTTATGTACTTTTGTTGGAGGCAAGCTGTTACATGACCCAATAAGAAGCAGAAGGTTTTTGCTCGATCTAGTACTAAAGCAGAGTATAAAGCCATGACTTATAGCCTCATACTGCTTGTGAATTAATCTAGTTCTAAGGACTCCTCAAAGAACCCTATTCCTATGTATTGTGACAACAAAGCCTTCATTTTTATTCCCAATACTCCTACTTTTTCATGAGCACACCAAGCATATAGAGGTGGATTGCCATTTTCTTCGGGCATCTATTCTATTTGTTGGAATCTGCACTCCTTATCTCTGGACAGAAGATCAGGTGACCGACATCTTCACCAAGCAACTTCCCAAGACTCGCTTTACTACACTGGTGGACAAACTGGGTATGTTTGACGTGTATGCTCCATCTTGAGGGGGAATATTGATATATATGTTATATGCTTTATATTTAGCTTGTGCTTTAGACTTGTCTTTGTCTTTAGTTTTTCTTTTATCCCATATCTACTAATTCTGTTTCTCACTTACTCTCTTGTCCCATAAAAGAGAGTGCCTTTGTATTTGTTTTAGGCACATCAACCTTGTGGCAGGTGGTTGAAGGCTGACTGTGTCCTACCCGATGCGAATGTAGATGCTTAGGTGAGGATGAACGATAGACTGGCTAACACCTCCCACCTTGTATCTAACGACGGTGGCCCTTACCTGGGACACTGTTGTAGCCATTGGGTTGGGGAGAAACACCGACTGTACTCCTACCGTATGTCGGCGGTGATGACCATGGTACGCTGTTGCTTCCACACAAGTTGTGGAAGGATGGAGTCTCCTTCCTTTGGTGGCAATGGCCCCTGCTTGGATGGGAAAGAGAGAAAAGGGGAGGGAAGGGGAAGAATGAGAGAGGAGCTAGGGTTGAAGAGGAGAGATTATGGTTCCAAATCTTATGGTTCTAATACCATGTAGAAGGTCTAAGAGAGATTTCCCAACACTTAACAAGTGATTAAAGAGGGATCATAAATTTATAGGATAGGAGATATGTAGATGCTTAAGTGGTAAATGAATCCCAATTTAGTATAACAAGAGTCGTATGAATATAGAGCACATGAGCGGGCTTAAGCTTAATACCAAAGAACCAATATTGCTAACATTTCCTATATTCAATACTCTTATCTTCTCTTTGTTGCTCTTAACGTTAACATCCAAAACCACCAATCTAAGTGGGGTGGTAAGTTCTTTAAAATCACTTTACAATCATTGCATGTTTTTGATCTATTCATTTGTTAAAATAATAGTCAATTTGTCTACAATTGTGACCACTCTTAAAAGTAATAAGGTGTGATTTTATTCTCCTAAAATGAATGTTCTCCAATATCATATCATAAGCAAATGCAAATTTCAAAACTGACTCATTTTCATCATTCCTGTCGCCATGTACATTGGTACTTCCTACATGGTCGTTCAAATCTTTCCTAATTATAATCTTTTCCTCTATAGGTATTCCTTGCATCAACTCATCCTTGTTATGTCAAATTTTCTCCTTAGCATAAGTAAATAGCCTCACTAATGTCTGAAATGGGAATAGCTGTTATAAATTATAATGCTATCACTCATCCATGTGATATAGAAAACGTCCTATACATCTTATCACCAATAATCTCACGTCAAATCTGCTGTAAAGTAAAAGAAAGCTTATCAATATATTAGATAAGAGGAATCCCCCTCCTATCTATAAGAGAAGGGGGAAGTGTACAGACTTTGGACTACACCGTAATGGGCCAAGACGCACTTGCGCCCATATACAATTAGACTCATGTAACTGAACTAGCCTAATTCTCTAATAATTCGATGTTTGTCATTAAATATATACCATATTTTCTACCCAATGGCCATAATCTCCCACATCTTCTTGTGGTCAATTTAGTTTCCGACATGCAGCTACAATGAAAGTTCTTCCTATTGGCATTCACTACTTCCACAAACCAACCAATTAAAGAGCTAATATTCCACAATCCCACTCTAAACTTTTGGTCTTGGACTAACTTCATTATCCACCTTTGTAGAAAAAGATGCGGACAATGATGCTACAGAAGTAAACTCTTAGCCATAGTTATTGAAGGTGTGGAAACCCCTGTCTGTCCCACGATACATCCGAGCAACAATACATCGAACTCCTTGCTCATATCGTACCACGTCCCAGTGTCGATGCAACCTTAATAGGAGAAGGGGGAAGCGTACAGACTTTGGACTACACCCTTGTCTGTCCCCCTTCTCCTATCTATAGGAGAAGGAGGAAGCGTACAAACTTTGGACTACACCCTAATGGGCCAAGACGCACTTGCGCCCATATACAAATAGACTCATATAACTGAATTAGCCAAATTCTCTAATAAGTTGATGTTTTTCATTAAATATATACCATATTTTCTACCCAATGGCCATGATCTCCCACATCTTCTTGTGGTCAATTTAGTTTCCGACATGCAGCTACAATGAAAGTTCTTCCTATTGGCATTCACTACCTCCACAAACCAACCAATTAAAGAGCTAATATTCCACGATCCCACTCTGAACTTTTGGTCTTGGACTAACTTCACTTTGTAGAAAAAGATGCGGACAATGATGCTGCAGAAGTAAACTCTTCGCCATAGTTGTTGAAGGTGTGGAAACCCTTGTCTGTCCCACGATACATCCGAGCAACAATACATCAAACTCCTTGCTCATATAGTACCACATCCCAGTGTCGATGCAACCTTGTCACCATGGAACAGAACTTCGACTTCGAGCCGACTTCGAAAGGTGTGGAAACGGAAGTTTGTGGAAATGTCGAGGATTTTTACAACCAAACTTCGACACAACTTCGACAAAAAAAGCTAAAAATAGTCATTTTGTGATGAAAATCGACAGATTTCATCAAATCTAACTAAAAAACACAATTTATGTTTACATATAGCCATCCATATAGGTTTACATATGTCGATAAATACACGATTATATTAAGTCGTCTCCGAACTACAGAGTTCTTCCATATATAAAGTTTATGACACTAAACAAACTACATAAAATGGTGTAAATCTATGGTAGATTTAGCAGAGAGGGGGTCGGTCTATTACTATTAGCTTAGAATAGTAAAAAAGAACATCAAAATCATCTTACCTCAACCTCCACCACTTTTTCCCCCTCACACAACAAACTCGACAAAACACCAGAAGAATGTCGCCAACTTCGACGACTTTGACAAATGTCGAGGACATTGTGGAATTTTTGAATGGACTTGGGTCAACTTCGTCGACATATGGGGAAATGTCGACAACTTTGATGAAATGTCGAGGATATTGTGGAGTGAGGATGTTTATGTGGATTCGACGTCGTCAGCCGTCGACAAGACATTATCGGCGAAATTTCGGCCCATGTCGAGGACATTTAGTACCATGCTTGTCACTTAGTAAGGACGCTTCTACGAGATAATTATGAGGATCATTGTCTTCAGAAGTGGCAAAGTAATGTGATTGTCAACCTACTATCAACCTCCTTTATCTTGGTTTAGGAATGCTACATGTTCAAGCATAGACAAAGTTACCATCTTTCTACCAAGAGAATGCCTGGCATTATAAGATAAGTAGTCTTTTACTATCTGCATGATATTTGTGTGTTTCATTTCTTTTTTGTTTCATGTCAGATCAAAAAGATCTAGTTATTAATATGATGTTGAAGAAACAGATAGAAGATCAAACAACACACAAATGAAATGATGGTGGAAAACCCCTCAAGATGAAGGGAAAAACCACTGGAGGAGATTACCCTAGTCTTGTGGCAACTCGGATTGTTGTTTTCTAGTTTCTAAAAAAAATTGGGGATGTGTTGCAATTTATAGACAAGTATTACATGGATCCACCTCCAGATTCATCTACACGATCATAAAATAACAGGTCATGACTCCTAAGCTGACTTGCACAATCCAGAAATAACTTAATAAACATCTTATTTCTCTACTATTTTTGATACCTAATGAAGGAGTAGATAGAACTAATAAAAAAAACATGTTTTACAAAAAAGTAAAGATGAAGTCATTCTCATAGTATATAACCTATTTCTTTTGGAACAACAGTAGGAAGGTGACCCCTGTTGCCCCAGTAACTGCAGAAACCCCGTATGTGATGTGAGTATATAACCTAATTTGAAATAAATGTATGTGACTCATTAATTGCTCAGTTAATGATTAAACACCGATCAGTCCCTCCAGATGCATGCTGATTTACCATATCTGGAACCTTGTATATGCATTATATATCTCAGCAAGATTGTTAGAAAAAATATGGATTAACGATCATGTATGCGCAATTTTTTTTGTTCTGAAAGATTATTCAAAGTTGGGAGGCCAGTTTAAGCTGGTTGCCAATGCCGTTGCAAATTCAAGGAATTGGATCTTATAGTTTGAGAGAAACACTGCACTTCCATTAGAAGATTCAATACTTGTGGAAAGGTTTTAATTTATCCTCTGTTGTAATAAGGGGCACAAAATATGAATCCAAATGCATAAATGTATGTTCCTTTGGGATTTGAATGTAAAATATTCTACATGTAAAAAGAAAAAAAATTCTAAGAAAGCCATTTGAATAGGGAGCTGTGAATATCTTTCATTGAATGTCTAACTCTAGTTTTTAGGCAGAGTAATAGGGTAATGAAGACATCTGTTGCACGATGCTCTTGTAAACATGCCACTCCTTGTTAGAGCGTAATTGTTCTATATCACATTTACAGCAGCCATTTATATGTGATGCTTTACAATTTCTTCCGGGCAGCATGGTATGCCTGTTTTGCAATGCCTAAGATTCTCTCATTTTTCAGGTGCTTTTTTTGATGTACCATTACTTTGCTGCAAAAGAGATATATAATGCCATTCGTGTTTTCATTGCTGCTTATGTTTGGATGACTGGTTTTGGGAATTTCTCTTACTACTATGTCAGAAAGGATTTCAGCATTGGAAGGTTTGCTCAGGTGATTACATGCTTCTGCTTTTACTAAACGTGCAAATTAGGTACAAAAGTGAAAATCGACCGAGTGGCCGTTGATAATGTACGCTGAGCATAATGCTCCACTTGCTGTATTCAATGATGTCCTCACGTTTTACAATCCAGAATATTCTTGTAATTGGATGGATCATCTAGCAATGTCGAACTTCTTGTTTTGCTAACGTCATTAGCTGCATATGGTCAATGATATATACTCGTTATATCACAATCATTGGCATCTCAAGTTCCTCAATTTCGTGTTAACTTTAAAAGAACCAGCAAAGGAAACTTTGTGAAATCTTGAGATATTTTCTAATAAGTTCAGGAATTTGTGGAAGTTTCTGTAGATCTGATGTTAAGCATTGAAATTTGGCACATTTCAGCAGTACTCTCTCTCTCTATATATGTATGTGTGTGTGTGTGTGTGTGTGTATATATATATATATATATATATATATATATAAAGTCAGGCTGGAATACACTCGAGTGTACAGATCGCACGCTACACTCAAGTGTCAAGACTATTTTTTTGTAAAATGTAAACAATTGATCTTTATTGTAATACTATAATTAGGCTACATGCAAATTTTGAGCTCATTTGGATGAGTATAAGTCACTCGTCTAGGGGCACCAAAATCGACGCATGAAACTAATTTGAAATGCCTAATTTTTGTGGTCTTCGTAACATGACCTATAAATGTCCAAATGGGCTCAAATTTTATATATGAGCTATTCACATGATGTTTAAGAAGATCAACGGTTAGATTTAAAAAAAAATATTGCATCATGGAAAACTACTTGAGTGTATTCTGCTCTGAATACACTCGAGTGTATTATAGCCTGACTCTCTCTCTCTCTCTCTCTCTATATATATATATATATATATATATATATATATATACTCGATAGGCAAACACCATTGAGGTGTACGACATAATCTGTACACTCGAGTGTATTCTAGCCTGACTATATATATATATATATATATATATATATATATATATATATATATATATATATATATCCAGGAAGCATGGACACGTTTCTAGACACGGACACGGGACACGTCAATTTTCTAAAATATAGGACACGGACACGGCTCTAGATGAGGGAGATTTTTTTAAAATATATGCAAATAAATATGTGTATAATGTATGTATTTTGTGTATATGTATATATTTATGTATATATATCTACATTTATTGAAAATTATCTAGAATTATACATATTTGTATGTATCTAAATTTATTGAAAATTTGAATGTATAATAGTATATGAATTTGAAGTATGCATGTGTTTGTGTGTGCAGTAGAAACAATATGAAGTAGATACCTAATTGTTGCATTACTTTCAGTAGATATAGAAAAAATTTCAAAATCAGTAAAATGACTGTATGATTGTCTACAATTATGAATATGCATGTGTTTGTGTAGTAAAAAAAATGAAGTATCCACCTGACTGTTGCATTAGTTTCATTAAATATAACAGAATCAGATATAGTAAATGACTTGCCATTACTGAACCAATCACTTTATTAGATCAATATGTGATTTATGATATCTAATTCATCTTAGATTTTTCATGTTGACTTTTTAAAGATATTTTGTATGCAATTTAAGTTAGAATACAGCTTTATGTAATATCTCTCAAAGATAGTATAGTTGAATATCAGCTATATATTCAGAATTTACTCAGCAATATGCTGTTGCAGCAGGCACAACTGCATAGATGTGTCCAGGAAGTGTCTGGGCTGTGTCCGGGCTGCAAAAATGGACCAAAATGGACAGGACGCGTGTTGTCTGTGTCCAAAACGTTTTGGGCCGTGTCCAAAACGTGTCCGCACGGACACGGGGGATATATAGAAGTGTCTGTGCTTCCTATATATATATATAGTCAGGCTAGAATACACTCGAGTGTACAGATCACACGAATACACTGAAGTGTGTTTGCATATCAAGACTATTTTTTGCAAAATGTAAACCATTGATCTTCACCGTCATACTATAACTAGGTTACATACAAATTTTGAGCCCATTTGGATGAGCGCAAGTCACTCGTCCAAGGACAACAAAATCGACGCGCGAAACTAATTTGCAATGCATATTTTTTTGCGGTCCTTATAACATGACCTACAAATGTCCAAATGTGCTCAAATTTTGCATGAGCTATTCACAAGATGTTTAAGAAGATCAACGGATTAGATTTTTGAAAAAAATATTGCATCATGAAAAACTACTTGAGTGTATTTTGCTCCGAATACACTCGAGTGTATTCTAGCCTGATGAGCTATTCACAAGATGTTTAAGAAGATCAACGGATTATATTTTTGAAAAAAATATTGCATTGAGTGTATTCAGAGCAGAATACACTCAAGTAGTTTTTCATGATGCAATATTTTTTTCAAAAATCTAATCTGTTGATCTTCTTAAACATCTTGTAAATAGCTCATATGCAAAATTTGAGCACATTTGGACATTTGTATGTCATGTTATAAAGACCGCAAAAAATATGCATTTCAAATTAGTTTCGCGCGTCGATTTTGCTGTCCTTGGACGAGTGACTTGCGCTCATCCAAATGGGCTCAAAATTTGTATGTAGCCTAATTATAGTATGACGGTGAAGATCAATGGTTTACATTTTGCAAAAAATAGTCTTGATATGCAAACACACTTGAGTGTATTCGTGCAATCTGTACACTATATATATATAATAGGTTCGGCAGCGGATCATGAAATCTTCTCTATCTAATGAATGAGGAGTCCGTTTTGAAATCGTCCGCCCTACACCCACCCCCCTGAGTATATGATTCAACAGGAATCATACAAGGGTAGATTGATAGAAACCTCTGGTAAAATGCCCACCCGTAACCCAGTGGATAAAGTACATGAAATCTTTAGGAGGAATCAATGAAACAACATCCATTCAAATCCTGGATCTTGGAATTGAGGTTATGGCAATACTATGGAACATTTTCTTTTCCAAGTGAAACCCCCTAGTATATGAAAGAATGAAAAAGTGCTTTCGTTGTTGTGGAATAAGAAGCCCACGTATCTTAATGCATGTATTTAATTTATTCGGAGCTATTAAAGCGAGATCCACTTTTTAGGGAATATGAGTCAGATAGGAAGGGCTGTGCACAAAATGTACTTCTAAGTAATTGCCCCCTAGATCCTATATCCATCTATATGAAGAAGAAATCATGTAAGGAAAGGGATTCTTATTTGTACAAATGGAAATTATCAAAAATGATAAAATGATATGTATATAAATATATATTATAAATATATGTGTTAAAGATATTTTACATATAAAAATATTATATATATACATACATACATACATACATATATATATATATATATATATATATATATATATGAGATTAAGAGAGGCATTCTCTCCCCCTCTCCCATGCCCATGACGGAGACCGAACGTCAGAGAGGGTGGTAAATCATGGTGGAAGCTGAGATTCGAACTCGGGTCCCTTTGTTAGGGGACACTGTGCTCGACCACTTGAGCCACTCCTTGTTGGTTATATATATATGGGATTAAGAGAGAAAGATTTCTCCCCCCCTCTCCCATGCCCGTGGCGGAGGCAGAACGCCCGGGAGGGTGGTAAATCAAGGCGGCAGTTGGGATTCGAACCCGGGTCCCTTTTTTAGGGGACACTGTGTGCTTGACCACTTGAGCCACTCCTCGTCGGCGGCTATATATATGTATGTATACATACATTGTATATGTGTGTGTGTGTGTGTATATATATATATATATATATATATATATATATATATATATATAAAACAAACATCTATATAGTGTTTATGAATTTCTGACAACCACGTAGAACTAGTAATTATAATTGATCTTAACGAAGCATGAAAAATTGGGGACCAATTCTCTATAATCTAGAATATTTAGATTCATATTAGAGAAAATATAGAAATTCCATAATCTGGGATTCTGGGAACCACAATGAAATTGGGCTAGCATTAAACTTCAAAATTACATAAGAATCTTTCTCTTACGTATAGACCTAATAATCTATTTACATAATAGTTCAATATGTAAATATGTCCATGTGAATGAAAAAGTTTGAAGTTTCAACCTAACTCAGATATAAGTGAATAAGGTTTGAACCATGATTGCTAGGGCTACTTGATAGCAATATATAACGTAATTAATTTGTTAAATTAGGAAAAGGCATAAGAATTATGTTCGCAATTTTATTTAAAACGGAGGAATTAGAACACGGAGTATAGGTAGTCAAGCGCATGTATTTGACATACTCTTACCAATATTATAGTTTGTATAATAGTCATATTATAAACAATAATTATATACATCAAATAAAAGTACATAAATATAGTTGATATTGGCAACCTATTTTTGGAGTTAAGTCCTTTCGATAATGATTGGATGATTGATAATGACGAAGTCACACCATAGCATTACAAAGGTTTATGATAGTTGAATATAACTAAACTATTAGTTGTATCTTGTTACAAAGTAAATTGAGAAAGCGTAGGGTTACACAATGTGTGTACCCTGATATATATACTCGTAGAACAATTACATGTAGGTCCAAGTAGAAAAATAAAATAACATGACAATAAGCATATATTAACACCCCCCCTCAAGTTGGAGCATAGATATCAATCATGCCCAACTTGTCCACAAGCGAGTTGAAATGTTTCTTGGCCAACAACTTTGTAAACATATCAACAACTTGATCTTCTGAGCGGGTGAAAGGAGTGCAGATCTTGCCAGATAAGATAGTCTCTCGAATGAAGTGACAATCAACTTCAATATGCTTTGTGCGCTCATGATATACATGATTATTAGCAATGAAGATAGCAACTTTATTGTCACAGTGCATAGGGATAGCAGCAGAAGACTCAACCCCGAAGTCTTTCAAGAGAGATTGTACCCATAGGAGATCACAAGCAGTGTGGGCCATCGCCCTGTATTCAGCTTCAACACTGGATCTGGCAACAACATTTTGCTTTTTTACTTCTCCAAGTGATCAAATTACCTCCAACATAAGTACAGTAGCCTGAAGTAGATTTTCTGTCAATCTTACTTCCAGCATAATCAGAATCAGAGTAGCCTTCCAGAGAACAGTGTCCATGCTTTCTATAGTAGAGGCCTTTGCCAGGTGATTTCTTAAGATATCTCAAAATATTACAGAGAGCATTCCAGTGACACTGTCTAGGCTTATCCAAGTACCTACTAAGAAGACCAACAACAGTAGATATATCAGCTCTAGTAACAATCAGATAGATCATCTTACCAATCAGTCTCCTATATTTTTTACTGTCTGGAAACATAGGAGAAGAATCATCATCCCAATTAATATTGGGATCCAGAGGAGTATCAGCAGGACGTGCACCAAGCATCCCAGTCTGTTGTAACAGGTCACGAACATACTTCCTCTGAGATAAGACAAGAGCATTAGAGGTCCTAGATACCTCAATGCCCAGAAAATATCTTAGCCTCCCCAGATCTTTAGTAGCAAAATGTTTACACAAGTGTGTTTTAGTAGCCTGGATCTCAGAATGATCACTGCCAGATAGAACGATATCATCAACATAAACAATCAGAATCACAATTCCAGAAGAAGTCTTTTTCGTAAAGACTGAATGATCAACCTGTGACCTCTGAAAACCAAAAGCAATCAGGATTTTACTCAACTTATCAAACCATGCCCGAGGACTCTGTTTGAGTCCATAAATATATTTTTTTAACCTGCAAACTTTATGTGACCCCCCCTGAGCAACAAACCCAGGAGGTTGCTCCATATAAACCTCTTCTTGAAGATCCCCATACATGAAGGCATTTTTAACATCCAGTTGAATAAGAGGCCAATCTAAATTAATAGCAACAGAAAGAAGAACTCTGACAGAGTTAAGTCTGGCAACAGGAGAGAACGTCTCAAAATAGTCAATTCCATAAGTTTGAGTATACCCTTTTGCTACCAGGCGTGCCTTCAGACGTTCCACTGTTCCATCAGGTTGATACTTTACATCATAGACCCATCTGCAGCCAACAAGTTTGCACTCAGGAGGTGGATCAACTGGCTCCCAAGTTTCTCTATCAGAAAGAGCAGTCATCTCTTCTTTCATGGCAGTCATCCAGACTGAGCTTTGTAAGGCATCATGTACAGTCTTGGGAATAGCAATAGCAGATAGAGCAGCAACAAAGTTACTAGCATGAATACTCAGATGTGCAGTAGAAACATGATTAGCAATATTATGAGACGTACAAGAACGAATGCCTTTTCTGAGAGCAATAGGTAGATCTAAGTCAGAGTTTACCTCAATAGGAGTAGGACCTTCTTGAGGAGAAGATTGGTGTTGCATTGGGGGGTCTTGAGCAGGTTGGGACTTGTTCCTGCGTTTATACACAATAAGTGTAGTAATTTCAGCAGGTGAAGTTTCAGATGTGCAATCACTCGTGACAGGCAATGGTGCTGTGATTATATCAGAATCTAGGATATCTCCTTTAGCAGAATAAAAAGGTGTGTAGATAATCAGGGTTTCAGAGAGCATAGGGTTGCACAAAGTGTGCACCCTCATATATATAACACTGTGACAATTACAGAGAGGTCCATACAGAATAAACAAATAACAAAATAAATAACAGAATATAGAAAACATATATTGTAACACTCCCCCTCAAGTTGGAGCATAGATATCAATCATGCCCAACTTGTCCACCAGTGTGCAGAAATGCTTCTTAGCCAGAAGTTTCGTGAAGACATCAGCAACTTGATCTTCAGATCTCGTGAAAGGAGTGCAGATTTTCCCAGCCAGAACAGACTCTCGAATAAAATGGCAATCCACCTCAATATGCTTGGTGCGCTCATGATAAACAGGATTATTGGCAATAAAAATAGCAGCTCGATTGTCGCAGTACATAGGAATTGCATAAGACGATTCAATCCCAAGTTCATGCAGAAGAGAGCGCACCCAGAGAAGTTCACAAGCAGTATGGGCCATAGCCCGGTATTCAGCTTCAGCACTGGAGCGAGCTACAACATTTTGTTTCTTGCTCCTCCAAGTCACCAAGTTACCCCCTACATAGGTACAATAGCCAGAAGTGGATTTCCTATCAATCCTGCTGCCCGCATAATCTGAATCAGAATAGCCTTCAAGTTTACAGTGTCCAGATTTCTTATAATGCAAACCTTTGCCAGGAGCCCCTTTTAAGTATCTCAGAATGTGACATACAGCATCCCAATGACACTGTCTGGGCTTGTCTAAGTACCTGCTCAGAAGACCCACAGCAGTAGTAATATCAGGACGAGTAACAGTTAGATAAATCAATTTCCCAATAAGTCTCCTGTATTTCTTCGGCTCAGAAAACATAGGTGAATTATCATCATCCCAATCAACATTGGGATCCATAGGAGTATCTGAAGGTCTTGCTCCCATCATACCAGTTTCCTGCAAGATATCAAGTACATATTTCCGCTGGGACAATACAAGAGCACTAGAGTTCCTGGAAACCTCTATACCCAGAAAGTATCGTAATCTGCCCAAGTCTTTGGTAGCAAAGTGCTTACCCAAATGAGTTTTTGTGGCCTGAATACCTGCAGAATCACTGCCTGAAAGAATGATATCATCTACATAGACAATCAGAATAATAATCCCTGCAGACGTTTTCTTTGTGAAGACAGAATGATCCACTTGAGATCGTAGAAAGCCAAAATCAGAAAGAATCCTGCTTAATTTATCGAACCAGGCACGTGGACTTTGCTTAAGCCCATAAATAGATTTTTTAAGCCGACAAACTTTATGAGACTCCCCCTGAGCAACAAACCCAGGAGGTTGCTCCATGTAAACCTCTTCCTGCAAATCACCATATAAGAAAGCATTCTTCACATCAAGCTGTAGAAGAGGCCAGTCAGAATTTACAGCCACAGATAGCAATATTCGAACAGAATTCAAGCGAGCAACAGGAGAAAACGTCTCAAAATAGTCAATGCCGTAGGTCTGAGTATATCCTTTGGCAACCAATCTAGCTTTCAACCGTTCAACAGTACCGTCCGGTTGATATTTGACAGTGTAAACCCAGCGACAACCAACAGGCTTGCACTGAGGAGGAGGATCCACCAGCTCCCAAGTGTTTCTATCAGTCAAAGCTGTCATCTCATCCTGCATAGCAGAAGTCCATGCTGTACTCCGCAGAGCATCCTGAATAGACTTAGGAACAGTAATAGCAGATAAGGCATGTACAAAATCACGCGCCTGAGCAGTGAGGTGGTCAGTAGATACAAAATGAGCAATACTATGAGACGTGCAGGAACGAGTTCCTTTGCGAAGTGCAATAGGAATGTGTAAATCAGATTGTACCTCAGGAGTAGCAGAACCTTCTGGAGGTGAAGATTGGTCGGCTGGGGGGGGTACATGGGAAGAAGGTGCCTTGTTCCTGCGCTGATAAACACGGAGCTGGGGACGAACTGGTAACTCAGTATCAACAGTCTCAGGTACACAATCAGACAGAATCGGCAATGGTGATGCAATGATATCTGGTTGCAAATTTTCTCCCGCAGATGAATAAAAAGGAGTGTCCTCAAAAAACACCACATCACTACTGATCAACCACTTTCGCGTAGCAGGATTATAACAGCGATAGCCTTTTTGAGTCCTCGAATACCCCAAGAAAATACATTTAGTTGCACGAGGCGAGAGCTTATCAGAAGACGGGCCAAGAAGTCGGACAAAACACGTGCAACCAAAAATCCGTGGAGGAACAGAAAACAGGGGTGCCTCCGGATGTAAAACCTGGAATGGGATTTTGTTACCAATAACCGAGGAGGGCATACGATTAATAAGAAAACAAGCAGTCATAATCGCTTCTGGCCAATAAGAACGAGGAACATGTGAATGTAACATAATAGTGCGGGCCACCTCTAATAAATGACGATTCTTCCTTTCTGCAACACCATTCTGTTGTGGTGTATAGGCACAAGAGGTTTGATGTAAAGTTCCAACAGTTTTACAAAAACATTCCACATCTTTTTGAACAAACTCCAGAGCATTATCAGTTCTAAAAATTTTAATAGGCACACCAAACTGAGTTTTAATTTCAGCAAAAAAGAACTTTATTGTGGATAGCACCTCGGATCTACTTTTCAACAGAAAAAGCCAAGTAGTCCGTGAAAAATCATCAATGAACAAAATAAAGTATCTATAACCAGACACACTTGGTACATTACATGGTCCCCACACATCAGAATGAACAATATCAAAAATATGCTTGCTGCTCATAGAACTGCGCCGCGGATATACCGATCTAGTCTGTTTACCCAGTTGACAAGACTCACACTGAAGACTACAGCTACTCATATCAGGAAATAACTGGCGCAGTTTGTCAGAAGAAGGATGTCCCAGACGGTAATGCCACTGTAAAGTAGAAACTGATGCAGATAGAGCTGAAGCTTGAGTAGACTTTGGCATCTCGTCCAAGTAGTAGAGACCATCAGCACCTTCATACCCCCCACCAATCTTCATCCTCGTGAGAAGGTCCTGAAAAATACAAGAGCCAGGACGGAATGTCAGGCTACAGTTCAAATTCTTGACAAGTTTGCTCACAGATAATAAATTCATAGGAAAGTTAGGCACATATAAGGCAGATTTGATATAAGACTGAGAAATAATGTCCCCAATGCCAGAAACAGAAGATCTAGATCCATCAGCAACCATAACTGTAGATTTATGAGCAGGTTTAGAGATAGATTTAAACAAAGCCCGATTGCCAGAAATATGGGATGATGCACCAGAGTCAATCACCCATTTATTATTACCAGATGGAGGTGGCAAATGTGAACTCAAAAAAGCAGTATCATAACCAGTATGGGCAGCATGAGCTCCACTCGTGGAGGCGGCAGAAGAGGAACCACCACGCTCCAAAAGAAGACGTTCGACTTCAGCCCGGATGTAGTCAGCAGTAGTAGTGTCCGTAGTGTCTGATGTAGGAGGATGTGCAGCACCCTCAGAAGCAGCAGTGGAAGAGTCAGCAACAGTGTTTGCCCATTCAGGTTTTCCATACTTCTCCCAACATTTTTCTTCAATGTGGTTCGTCCGACCACAGTAAGAACACAAACGGGATCCAGGCGAAGGTCGCGCAGCAGGAGTAGTAGCAGGAGGGGCCCCACGCCCAGCAGTAGGAGAACGACCACGCCCCGCACCAAGGGGAGGACGTCCCTCAGAAGAGCGGCCACGACCACGACCGCGACCACGGCCACGACCACCCCAGGCAGCTAAAGCAGTAGAGTCCCCAACATCTGGTGTCGGGGAGGAAAGACGCAGAAGACGCTGGTAGGCACTCCGAAGGGAAGGCAGTGGATCACCAGCCAGAATCTGATCCACAACTCCAGCATAGGAGTCAGGCAAGCCACTCAAAAACTGAATCAGCTGTAGCTCATCGCGCTGTTTGCGCATAGTCGCCAGATCCGTAGACAAGGGATGGTACGTCTCCAGTTCACCCCACAACCCGGTGAACGTAGAGAAGTAATCGGCGATATCAGTACCAGTAAAGGTGAGACGACTAAGCTGTTTGTTGATATCGAACACTTTCTTCGGATTCTGGCTGTGGGAGAAGGTGCCAGCAAGTTCATCCCACATCTGCTTCGCCGTAGGTAATCGGAGAAGAGTCACACTAATCTTCTCAACCGAGCTGTTGAGAATCCAAGTCATCACTGTTGAGTCATCACGGACCCAATCATCATAGGCTTTGACGTCCTTCAAATCAGCATCGTCAGCAGGCTGTGGTGGACCGGCCCGAATGAGATGGGAATATTTCCCTTGTGATTTTGCATATATCACAAAGGAACAGACCCACAGCTGGTAATTGCGCCCGTCAAGTTTGACCGTAGTAACTTGACGACGCAGATCTTCAGTCGAGGACGCCATCAGGAAGGCAGGCACAGCAGGCAGGCAGGACAAGCAGGTAGAAGATCACACGGGACCTCTCACATACAGACTATACCAAGGTGTAGTAGAAGACCCGGAGGCCGAAGCCTACACGGGCAGGCAGGTACCAAGAAACACGAACCAACGAAGGCTCTAGCCGAACAACGTGCCGATCTCCCCCGGAGGACGGAACTAGGCCAGATCTACCAACCCGGCAGCGCACCTGCTGTGCGAACAACACAAACGGTTGCTCAAGCACTAGCGGAGCACCGCATCAGGAGAATAGATGGGCCTGGGATCCGGCGGGAGACGGCTGGCTAGGCCAGCGGCGGCAACCGGCCGGCGGCTGGGCCTGCCCCGGCGGCGGCGGCCGCGAGCAGCTGCTGCCCTTGCGGCGGCGGCGGCCGGCTGCTGCCCCGGCGGCGGCTGTGGCTGCGGGCCGCTGTCCCGGCGGCGCCCGGCTGCTGCGCCTAGTGCAGCGGCGGCAGCAGCTGCCGCAGGGAGCAGGCGGCGGCGTGCACGGCGCGGGGGGGGGGGGCGGCGCCGGAGAGGGAGGGAGGGAGGTAGAGAACCTAGGTCTCGACCTGCTCTGGTACCATGTAGATAATCAGGGTTTCAGAGAGCATAGGGTTGCACAAAGTGTGCACCCTCATATATATAACACTGTGACAATTACAGAGAGGTCCATACAGAATAAACAAATAACAAAATAAATAACAGAATATAGAAAACATATATTGTAACAAGGTGTATCCTAAAAAAAACTACATCACTACTGGTGAACCATTTTTTCGCAGGACTATAACACCGATACCCTTTTTGAGTACGAGAATAACCCAAGAAAATACATTTTTCTGCTCTAGGAGATAATTTATCATAGTTTAATCCAAGTAATCGCACAAAACAAGTAGAACCAAATATCCGTGGAGGTATAGAAAACAGAGGTACATTGGGCTGTAGAACCTGAATAGGAATCTTGTTGCCAATAACAGAAGACGACATTCTATTAATCAGAAAGCAGGCAGTCAGGATAGCTTCTAGTAAAAAACGCCTAGGTACATTAGAATGCAACATTATAGTTCTAACAACCTCAAGTAAATGTCTATTTTTCCTTTCTGCAACTCCATTTTGTTGAGGTGTATAGGTACACGATGTCTGATGAATAGTACCAACAGACCGACAAAAAAATCCAACTTCTTTCTGAACAAACTCCAAAGCATTATCGGTTCTCAGAATTTTAATAGGCACAAAATAGAGTTTTTATTTCAGCAAAAAAGAATTTTATTGTAGATAGCACTTGAGACCGATTTTTCAACATAAACAACCAAGTGGCACGAGAAAAATCATCAATAAACAAAATAAAGTATTTATTGCCAGACAAACTTGGAACATGACACGGACCCAATACATCTGCATGAACAAGATCAAAAATGTTTTTACTACTAATCTGGGACCGTTTAGGATAGACAGTTCTAGACTGTTTCCCTAACTGACACGATTCGCACTGAAAACCGTGCGTTCCTACACCAAAGATAACATGTTTCAATTTCTCAGAGATGGGTGTCCAAGTCTGTAGTGCCACTGCAAAGATGAAACTGATGAAGATAGAGCTGAAGCTAGCGCCAAGTTGTCAGTCTTTTTCAATTCATCCATATAATATAGGCCATCAGGTCCTTCATGCCCCCCACCAATCTTCATCCTCGTGCGAAGGTCCTAAAAAGTACAAGTACCAGGAATGAATGTGAGACTGCAGTTCAAGCTACGTACAATTTTGCTAACAAATAATAAGTTCAGTGAAATCGAGGCACATATAGAGAAGATTTTAACAAAAATTGAGAAGCTATGTCTTCAATCCCAGCTACCACAGTCTTGGAGCCATCCACAAGCATAACAGAAGAATTAGAGACCGATCTAGATAAGGTTTTAAAAAAAGACCGATTTCCAGATATATGAGACGAGGCACCCGAATCAATCACCCATTTTTTATTACCAGTACTAAGCGAGGGGGCACTGAGGAAGGCAATATCACGACCAGAATATGTAGCAGCATGAGCTCCAGTGCCAGCTCCAGAGGATGACCCAGTACTCTCGAGCAGCAGACGCTCCACCTCAGAACAGATGAAGTCAACAATAGTAGAACTGGATGCATCAGTGGCAGTAGGCTGTGACACTACCTCAGAGGTAGCATGGGCATCAGAAGCTGCATTAGCCTAGGCAGGTTTTCCATATTTCTCCCAGCATTTTTCTTCAATATGATTAGGATGGCCACAAAAACTGCAGAACTGTTGATCAGTCTAAGGGCGAGCAGCATTGGGAGGACCAGAGGGTGCTCCACGTCCAAAAGAACTCCTCCCCCTCCTAACACCAAGAGGAGGACGAGTTTCGTGAGAACGACCACGTCCGTGGCCACGACCACAGTCAGACATAGCAACAAGAGCAGTAGTATCGCCAGTATCAGAAGGCGACTCATATGAGGATGACGACAGTCGCTAAAGACGCTGAAAGGCACTCTGTAGAGTAGGTAGAGGATCACTGGCAAGAATTTGATCCACAACCCCAGCATAGGATTCAGGTAACCCATACAGGAACTGAACTACCTGCAACTCCTGGCGTTGACGTTGCATGGTAGCCAAGTCAGTAGACAAGGGATGGTAGGCCTCCAATTCTCCAAGTCAGTAAGGTTAGATCCCGAGAAGTGTAGACGGCTCAGTTGCTTGTTGATATCAAAGACCTTCTTCGGATTCTGGCTGTGAGAGTAAGTACTAGCAAGCTGATCCCACATCTGCTTTGTTGTAGGCAAGTATAGTAAGGTGACACTGATTTTTGTCTCACTGCTATTGAGAATCTAGGTCATCATAGTAGAATCATCTTTGACCCAGTCATCATACACTTTGACATCCTCGGAGTCGGCATTGGCAACAGGCATAGGAGGCGGATCACGCGTCAGGTGAGAAAGTTTCCCTTGAGATTTAACATAAATCTGCATAGAACAGACCCAATGCTGGTAGCCTGGTAGTTGCGCCCATCCAGCTTAACAGTAGTAACCTAACGACGCAGATCATCATGTCAAGACGCTATAACAGGCAGAGCACCAACACCGACGGTGAGAATGAACATGCAGGCACAGGCAGAAGACGGCCACCTAGTTCCTCAGTTAGGCGGCATTAGGCACAGTGGAAAGACTGGACAGACCAGTTACATACGGGCTACGCTGAGGCGCAGCAAAAAACCCGACGGCTCAAAGGCCTACACGACATAGTCACATTATACTCCAAAATTTTTAAAAAGTCACGTTTAAAACACGAATTTTTCCCTGGACGTATCAAATGGACGAATAATTCCCAATTTGAGCATAATCACAATATATTACATTTTATTCCCGTATTATTCATGAATTACTCATGTTTGACGTTTTCTTCATGTTTTATGCTTTTTCATGTACTTTCTCATTTTATACTATTTAAGACTCTAACTTAATTTGAGTGTATGTGTGTGTGTGTGTAAATACACACACACATATATATATATATGTATGTATCATGTATGTATGTATGTGTGTTATATATGTATACGATAGATGTATAGATACGTACTTATATATTGTGCAATATAAGTGTACATACATACATATATATATATATATATATATACATATATGTGTGTATGTGTGTGTGTGTGTGTCTATATACATGTGCAATATATATATATATATGTGTGTGTGTGTGTGTGAATCCTCCGAACTTTTGCCGACTTTTTCCCGAATCGTTGACCATATTTTTACCGTATGTTGACCGATTTTTACCCAAATTTCCCGCATAATTCCCGAATCCCAAATTTTTCATCTCGACCGAACGTATCCCAAATACCGAATTTGTGACTATGCTACACGGGCAGGCAGGAGTCGGAGCCAAAGAAGAACCTTCAGACCAGTGTCCGGGAACCGGCGAAGTGGGGGGTGACTACGAGTGGATCACGCCACGGGAGGCAGGCTTCGGTGGGCAGCATCGGCGACGCCTGACGGCCTACTGCTGCGGCGCCCGGCGCTGCTGCTGCTGCGGCCGGCGGCCGGTGGTGGCGTCCGGCGCGGCGGCTGGGGGGGGAAAGGAGAAAAGGGAAGGGAGGGAGGGGAAGAAGGAGAGGCGGCTCCCCGGATCTAGATCTGCTCTGGTACCATGTTACAAAGTAAATTGAGAAAGCGTAGGGTTACACAATGTGTGTACCCTGATATATATACTAGTGGAACAATTACATGTAGGCCCAAGTAGAAAAATAAAATAACATGACAATAAGTAAGGACATATATTAACATATCTGAAATTTTAACACTATTCGTATGTTTCTTACATGAACTGAGGAAAAGGAAGAAACCCTGTCTTGTCTTTGACAATAGCGGTGTTTGTATGTTAATATACAAGAGCATTTACAAACTTTAGACATAAGTCCATGACCTTTTCTCACATTGACAAGTAGGTCTATATACAAATATATATTAACACTCCTTATCAAGCTGGAGCATTTTATATCATATGCCCAAGTTGTCACGGAAGTATTGGACTCAACAACTATTTAGAGACTTTGTAAACAAATCAACTAACTGATCTGACTAGTGACAATTGAATCAACTTCTCCTAAATCTTTTCTCGCAAAAAATGACCTTTGACTTCAATATGTTCGGTTGTCTCACGAAAAACAAGCATCTGGGAAATGTAGACACCAACCTGGTTGTCAAACTTCAAGTCCTTAGGAGCTTTTTGCGTAAAGCCAAGCTCCTTTAACAAGTGGTGAATTCATAGTAACATGTTGCTAAGGCCATAACTTTATGCTTTGATTCTGCAATGGATCTTGCGACTACATTCTGCCGATTGCTTTTCTCGGGCACCAAGTTTTCTCCCACAAATACACATTGGCACAAAATAAACCTTTTGTTAATACGAAATCCAACCTAATCGACATCCAAGAAACCCTACACTTGTAGATGTCCATGATTATGATGTAGAAGTCCCTTGCCTGGAGACTTATCGAGATGCCTTAGAATGCACATCACAACCTCGATATGACCCGTGCATGGCTTTATCATGAACTAACTAACAATACTAGTAGGCAAGCAATTTTGGGCCAAGTGAAAGTTAAATAAATAAACTTCCCAACAAGTCGTCTATATCTCCACGGATCATCAACTGACTCCCCCTTCTCCATGGACAATTTGACTTTAGGTTCCATTGGAGTATCAATAGGTCCCGTCTCGGGCATCCCTGTCTCAATGAGTAGATCTAAGACATGCTTCCTTTGTGAGTTAACAATTGTAGACTAGGACTTGGCAACTTCAATTCCCAGAAAAATATTTAAGATTGCTCAAATCCTTTATTTGAAACTGGCCTCACATAAAGGTCTTTAACTGTGTAATGTCATGGCTGTCATCACCAGTAAGAACAATACCATCAACATATACCAACAGGAACATGCTCCTAGAACCCTATTGCCTGTAGAAGACTGAATGGTCCATGATAAATCTCTAGAATCCGAACTCAAAATGAGCACTGTTGAATCTACCAAACCAGGCATGAGGTGTCTACTTTAGTCCATAAATAGACTTGTGAAGGCGATACTTGATCTAACTCCCCTTGATCAACAAACCCAAGTGGTAGCCCAATATAGATCTTCATGCATCAACGTATTTTAAATATCAAGGCAATGTAGGGTCTAAGGTCAAGAGTGGCTAGCAGCTAGCGATAAGAAATATGTAGGGCATCCTCCACATATATATCTTGGGTTGATAGTTTGCAATTGATATTGACTCAATAGTCAACCATTCCGTTTGCCCCAGGAATTATAGTGCATTGTTTCCAAGCAAAATCATATCTTTTGTCATGGTTGGCTTCTTAGCACCCTCATTATCTGACAAACCACCACCAAAATACATGTCGTAGACACTGACCAAAATGTTGGTGCAATTATTAATACATTGAATAGCATATATTAGCGAATGCAATGTAACTATTATTGAGATATATTATTTGTATTTACTATTTATTGTATTTCTGTTTCAGTCTTTCTTTTATTCTGTAACATGGGCCTTTGTATAAAGAGGCCCATTAGGGTTTTTAGTTCGCTTCCTTGTACAACATCCTCCTATTTATAGGACTGAGTTTCCTCCTTTGCGAATATAAAAAACACGACAAATTTTCATATAGTATCAGAGCGGGTCACCTAGGCCTTATCTCCACTAGTCACTGCCGGCTTCTCCCTCTCTCTCTCTCTTTCCCTCCATCAGCCACCGTCGCCGTGTACATCCTATACTTCCGCTGCTGATCACTCCTAAGGAGATCTAAGCTTCTTTCTAAGCCCTATCCTCTTCTCCAACAAGAGGATCTAGGGATATGGCCGACGGTCCTTCTAAGGTTCTTATGCCCTAAAGAACTATTATTTGGAAGTACCGTTCGACAGATCTATGGTCATTCATGATCACCTATTCTAGGGCTCTGCTCACTTTATGAGTGGTATGATTGGGTATATCCAACATATCGCCTTTCTTTTTGGTGAATAATAGTATTTGCCACTTACTATGGGTCATCCTTGACCTTATTTTGCTGGGTCCTCTGTTCCTACTTCTGATTTGTTGCTTCCCCGACATTTGACACGTCGTGTCTTTGTTCGACACGCTGTGTCTCATTCTGACGAATTCTCTGATCTGTTGCTATCCTGCTCTCTAACACGCCGTGTCTTTATTTGAAAAGTCGTGTCTCAATTCGACGAATCACCTAACACGCCGTGTCTTATTTTTGACACGTCGTGTGCTACTCCAGGTGACTTTCTACCGCTCTTTGACATGCCGTGTCCTATTTTTGACACGTCGTGTGCTGTTTCAGGCAACTACCTACTGTTCCTTGACACACTGTGTCTTAATTTTGGCACGTCGTGTGCTATTCCGGACAACTTTCTACTGTGTATTGCTGCTTTTGGAGATTCTTTGGATATCACTTTTGCTTTATGACTTCACCTTCCTCTGAGATCATGGAGACACATCCTAGATGTGTCATGTCTGTCAAGTTCAATGGATCCAACTACATTTTGTGGGCACGATCTTTTGAGATTTATGCTCACTCATCGGGCAAGCTTGAGCATCTCACCGAGGAACCTCCTCCTAGAGATGACACATTTGACAAAAAGAAAGCCGACTATAAGAGATGGGCAGAATGTGATTCTCAAGTTCTGTCTTGGATGCTAAATAGCCGCGAATCTCATGTAGCCACCAATCTCCTGTTTACTGACATCGCCAAGGAGGCCTGGGATCATATTGCTAGTCTATTCCAGTAAAGGAAATGCCTCTCAAGTTTTTGAGCTCTATAAACACTTGCATTCTCTAAGACTTGATGACGCTACCTCATTTGCTTCACACTTTGATACCTTCAAAGGTATTTGGGGAGAGTTCAAACTCCACCATCCTTTATCTACTGATCTCACTAAATTACAAAAACAACAAGATGAAGTTCAGCTTTGCCAGTTTTTGGCATCCTTGCCACCTAGCTATGAAGCCGTTCGTCACCAAATCCTTGCATCGGAACCATTACCCATGCTGGATGATGTGTATCTTTGGCTATCTCGCTCGGTGTCTTCTGCTGCCAAGGAAGAGTCGACTGCTCTAGTTGTTGCTGAACGAGGACGTGACAACTCTACTCGTGGACGGGGCAGAGGTGTTAACACTAGTGGACGGGAGCCTCCTCCTTCTCAGTCTTATGGAAGAGGGTCTTCTTCTCTTCAACCTCGGTACCGCAACTTCGGTAAACGGACCAATCATACCAAGGACAAATGTTGGAAGAAACATTGAAAGCCTGAATGGGCAAATCAAGTCTCCACTACTGATGTTGATGAAGAATCTACATCTAATCTGCTTCTCCTCAGATGGTTACACTAAGTTCGTCTGACCTTGACAAGCTTATCAAAGCCGCTTCTGCAGCCACTACCACACCTCAGGCAAACATTGCTCAACACTCTGGTGTTCCCTCTTGCCTTCAAGCTTCCTCTTCCACGGAAGAAGATTGAATTGTTGATTCAGGTGCCACGACCCATATGACTGGTAATAAAAATCTCTTCACTCATCTAAAGAAATCTACATATCATCCTCCTGTGCGTCTGGCAGATGGATCTACTTCTCCGGTCACTGGAATTGAGGATGTTAACAATCATATCCTTAAATCTGTTCTGTTTGTGCCTAGATTTTCATTAAACTTGATGTCTGTTAGTAAAATTACCAAATCCTTAAATTGCAGTGTACATTCTTTCCTTACACTGTCTCCATGCAGGATCTCAGGATGAAGAAGACGATTGGTGGGGGATATGAAGGTGGAGATGGTTTGTACTATCTACAGACCTCGTCAAATTTGCCTGCTACTGCTTTTATGGCTCACTCCACTTCTCTTTATCAATGGCACATGAGACTTGGTCATCCTTCCACTCAAAAGTTGAAGTCCTTGTTTCCTAGTTTGTCTTTTGAAAAGTTTACTTGTCAATCCTGTCAACTTGGAAAACATCACCGCTCTGTGTATCCTCGTTCTGATAACAGGAGTCCTAATATGTTTTATTTAGTTCATTCCGACATCTGGGGACCATGTCGTATTGGTAATCGTACTGGTGTGCGATATTTTGCAACTTTTGTCAATGATTGGTCTCGTGCTACTTATAAATATTTTCTCTAACTTCTTAAATGAAATAAAGACTCATTTTTTTGCTACTCCTAAATTTGTTCCATTGATAATGCTTCTGAGTACGTACAACATGGCTTTCAAAAGATTTGTATCTCCAAAGGAATTGTTCATCAAACCTCTTGTGCCTATAGTCCACAACAAAATGGTGTTGTTGAAAGGAAAAACAAACACCTACTTGATGTCGCTCGTACTCTCCTAATTGAAATGAATGTTCCCAAGTCCTATTCGCTTGATGCCATCTTGTTAACCAACTACCTCATCAACCGTATGCCTTCGTCCATCCTCCAAAATCAGATTCCATACCAACTCCTCTACCCACATGAATCTATTTTCGCCCTACCACCAAAAGTTTTTGGCTATCTTTGTTTTGTCCACAATCACCAACCTGGACTTGATAAATTGTCTCCACGAGCTATTCGTTGTTGTTTTCTTGGGTATTGGGTTATAAATGTTTTGATCTTGTTGCACGTCGCTTGTATGTTAGTGCGGATGTCACCTTCTTTGAAGATACATCTTTCTTTTTTGAGCCACGTTCACAGGTGCCTCCTAATGTTCCACTTCCAAATGTACCAATTTCTACCGTCCCATCCTTATGACCGTCAGCGCAAAAGACCTCTACCTGAAGTATCCCCTACTATGACCTCTTCGGAAACTGATGATCCACCACCAGTTAATGGTAATTCTACTAACTATTCAGAATTCTGAGTTGGGCATGCCTATTGCCTTACTAAAAGGACAACGGTCTGGTGCCAAATATTGTATTTCTAAGCATGTTTCTACTAATCATCTCAATGCTTCCATGGCTAAATATACTGTTGCAATATCTGCTATCTCTATTTCAAAGAATGTTCGGGAAGCACTTGTACATCCTGGATGGAAAAAGGCTATGGATGAGGAGAGTGGATGCTCTTCGCTCTCGTAGGACATGGGTCCTTGTTGATCTTCCCCCAGGCAACAATCCTGTTGGATGTCGCGGGGTATATACTGTTAAATATCTGCCAGATGTAAGATCGAATGCTTAAAAGCTAGATTGGTTGCCAAAGGGTACACATAGGAGTTTGGAGTTGATTATTTTGAAACATTTTCTCCCGTCGCTCGTCTTAATTATGTGCGGATTCTTATTTCTGTTGCTGTCAATCAAGGCTGGCGTTTGCATCAACTAGATGTCAAAAATGCATTTCTATATGGTGACCTGCAGGAGACTGTCTATATGTCCCAACCTCCAGATTATATTGCTGAGGGGGAGTATTCTGGAAAAGTTTGTCTTAAGAAGGCTATTTATGGTCTTAAGCAGAGTCCTCGAGTCATAGAATTAAATGTCCGATTTCGATGCCGTGTCCGATGGCCCAGAAACAGAAATTTTTCGAAATTTCGCACGAAATTTCGATATTTACGGCCCTAACGATTTCGACGACCAAATAAGCAAATTAAATTATGAAAATTTACCAGGACGATCTAAACACCAAGATCTACTCAAATATGCAATAATATTTCATATTGGATATGTAGGGTGGGGGGTCTCCCACATTTGTAAGTGAAGGAAGCTGAACAATTTCGACAGAATTTCGATGGCAATTTCGATGACAAAATGAAGGAATTAGATTATGAAATTTTGCATACACAATGTTTAGACAAAGATACACTAGATTATATATTAAAGTTATATGTTTAGAGGTTAGGGTGGGATCCATATCTTAATGAGTGAGTGCACAAATGAACAGAATTGTCAAGTCTGTTAGACTGTAAACAACTTATAAACCCACAATTTACCACTTAGACCTTAAAACTTACAGTTGCAAGTTACAAACTTACATGTTACAACTTATATAAGTCTAGTGTTCAAATTTAGTTAGGTTACATGGGTCATGTATACATAGATCAAAGAAAATGCATTATTTTAAAGTCATTTTATGTATACATATGTGTAATAATAACAAATTTATTGTAGAATTGCAGACTTAATACTATTATTTCATAGATCCACAAGTTTGTTTGTAGTTCATGTGATTTTCGAATGAGAATCGCCAAAATAGCTAACATGTAGTAGGTAGTACTAGTATCAGCACTTAGAACTTTGTTATTTTTCATAGTATCTCTTCACATCTTTTAGAAGAGTGTAAACATAGAAAGAGGTATACATGGGCTAGGGATAGGGGAAACATACCTTAGAATCAAAGAAAATAGCCTCTATAAGCAAAAGATACAAAGAGAATCGCCAAAATACCTAACATGTAGTGGCAGCAGTCTTAGGAACACATATTTCGAAATTTCTATCGAAATTTTGTGCCATTTTGCGAAATTATGGCCCAAACTGGGCGAAATTTGCACTGTTTTGCGAAATTTCGCACCTAAGTGCGAAATTTTAGCGAAATTTCTGCGAAATGACGTCCCATTCTCTGCGTACATGTGTTTCGATGTCCGATTGGAAAAAAATCGGAAATTTCGATCGAAATTTCGCAATTTCGATCGAAATTTTGTACCATGCCTCGAGTATGGTTTGACAAATTTTCTCTTATACTGCAGCAATTTGATTTCACAAGGTCAACTTCATGCATTATTATTGTTATTGTATATGTGGATGATATCATTATATCTGTTATGACTTATGATATCACAGGGATTGTTAATACAAAGATATACCTTATGAAGCATTTTGTAACCAAAGACCTTGGACGTCTTCGATATTTTCTTGGTATTGAGGTAGCATATAACAAAAATGGAGTATCTCTCTCACAGAGGAAGTATACCCTAGACTTATTATCTGAAACATGATTGTTGGGTTTTCGTCCTGGTGTCTCACCTATGGATTAGGCACATGATCTATGGGCTGAGTCCACTCATCTCTTAGACGATAAATATTGTTACAAACGACTAGTTGGCAAACTTTTGTATCTCACCGTTAGCAGACCAGATATATGTTTTGTTGTGGGCGTTCTTAGTCAATTTATGAATAGCCCTCGACAGTGTCACTGGGAGGTTGCATGTCGTGTCTTGAAATACTTGAAGAATGCACCTGGAATGGGTTATTTTATAAAAGAAATGGTCACCTTGATGTTATTGGATATTTTGATGCTGATTATGCAGGATGCAAGTCTGACAGAAGATCCACGTCTGGTTATTGTACCTTCGTAGGAGGTAATCTGGTTACTTGGAGAAGTGATGAGGGGGGTGTAGGAGAGGGGATGGAGGGTGGCAGCGGGATGATGGGGTGGAGAGGGAGAGACAACGGGTGGTGGGGAGGAGAGGGGATGGCAACAGGAGGGGAGGAGGGGGCAGGGGCAGCGCCGGCGGCGGCATGGGGGGTTGGGGGCGGCGGCTGGAAGGGTAGAAGAGGAGGGGGAAAAGAGGGGTGGCGGCTGGGGTTTATGATGGCATAGGTTAGGGTTAGAGTAGGAAGGGTTTAAGGAGGATCAGGGTGCTCTGATACCATCTAGAATAATGAAAGGCTTTGTATTAGGCATGGAACAAAATTTCGATCAAAATCGCGAAATTTCGCTCGAAATTTCATTTTTTGCAATCGGACATCGAAACCTACGATCGGACATACGAAAGGCACAAATGCAAGGAATGGGACATAATTTCGCGAAAATTTTGACCCTAGGTGCGAAATTTCGAAAAAAATGGTGAAATTTCACAACAAAAAGCCCAGTTTAGGCCGTAATTTCGCAAAATGGTACAGAAACACAAATTAAATTTTGAGAAATCTGTTCCAAAAGCTGATAATGCTACATCTTGGGTGTTTTGGCAATTTTTTTGAATCTCTTGCTTCTAAAGGCTATCTATCTTAATTCTAAGGTATGTTTCCCCTATCCCTAGACCATATACATTACCTTCATCAATTTCTACAGTCTTCTATAGAGATATGGAGAAATATTCCGAAAATAACAAAGTTCTTTCTTGGATCTATGCATAAATGTCCCATGTAGCCTAGTTAAATACTAACACTAGACTTATACAAGTTGTAGTTGGTAAGTTTGGAACTTGTAACTGTAAATTTTAAATTCTAAGCTGTAACTTGAAGCTTTTAACAGACTAACAGTCTAGCAGACTTGACATTTTTGTTCATTTGTGCACTCACTCATCAAGACATGTATCCCACCCTAACCTCTAAACATGTAAATGTATTTTATCGTCTAGTGTGTTTATGTCTCAATGTTGTGTTTGCAAAATTTCATAAGTTAATTCCTTCATTTACAAAATTTTGTCAAAATTGTTCAGATTCTTTCACTTACAAATGTGGGAGACCCCCCACATCCAATATGAAATACTATTGCATATTTGAGTAGATCTTGGCATTTAGATTGTCCTGGTAAATTTTCATGATATAATTCACTTATTTGGTCGTCGAAATCGTTAGGGCCGTAAATATCGAAATTTCACACGAATTTTGAAAATTTTCTGTTTCTGGGCCATCGGACACAACATCGAAATCGGTCATTTAATTCTATGGTATTAGATAAGTAAAATAACTACAGAGGTCTCTCTTTTATAGGACAAGAGAGTAATGCATAAAGTAGAGAAGCAATATTGTATAAAAGAAAGAGGCTAATAGACAAGACAAGTCTAAAACCCATAACACAATAACAAAAATAAACCCAGTGAAATATATATATACTAATAGATCCAACAAGTATTTCCATATAAGTTTAAAGTTTGAAAGGGACCTCATGCATTACTATATACTAAATAAAAGATCACAGAACACTGTAAACTAGTTTGACTAGGGAAAGAAACATTTGGATGCTTTCTAAATTAAAAAAAATCACATGGGATATGTTGAATGTAAGATAAAGTGGGCTCAAGACATTTAAGATTTTCTAATGAAGGATGTGCATAGTGCTGGTTTAGCTGGAAGGGTGAGCATGTCAAAAAGAGGATCTCTGATCGCCAACAGAGAATTAATACAAATCACCAGATCTAGAAACTTGACCAATTGTCATCAAACTCTGAGAAACTTACAGGACAAAGCTAGTAGACCTGAAGGTTATATATCAGTGAAGGGAATCAATAATAGCAACAAGCATGTGATTAAACAAAAAGCATGGAACATAGTGGACATATTCTTAAGCTAGGGTGGATGAGATAGGAACTCTGCCACATTCTTTAGCTGTCTTGACTGGCCCATCAACAAGAGTGACAAATATATGCGGATGCGTGGTTTAAAAGTGGAATGGAGACGATGCATACCCTTCATGTGTCTTTGCACTGGAGTCAATAATGTAGAGTAACTTGGCTGCTATGATTGAAGTCCCTAGGTTACCCTGGTTGAAGGAAAAATGTATGGAAGTTGAAGTTGGTCACAAAGCTACAAAGTCACTAGAAGTCCAGTTTTGAGTGTTTTGGTAGGGAGTGAAGAAGCTGATCCTATCAAGATGATGAGATCATTGCTTGAGAATCAGTGTCGACTTCTTGAGCAACATAGCGTTGTTAGTCTTTCTGCTTCAGCCATTGTGGTACCTGTACTTCTAGTAGTTTCGGTCTATAGCATGCCCCATGTGATTACAAAAAATGCACTTGGGATGTTGTCCCTGTCCGCAAACTGCAATGATCGTAGCCATCGAAGAATTTATAGGAGCCAGAGTTGCATGCAAAATTGAAATAAGGTTTGAAATTGTTGCAGCTCGGTATACACCTTAACTAGAAAAGTGTTCGTCAACTAATATGACATCGCCAATAGGAGGAAACTGCAGTTCTAGGCATTCCAGAACTTGGCAGTGATAAGTCCTTCACGTTCCTTAGTCTGAGCATCGACGGTGTCTGGCTGGAAAGAGTTTAGCTTTTAGGCCATAGAATCATAATGATCATCTTGAGACTCAACCTTGATGCTCAAAGAACAGCTCATACTAGACATTGCAGATACACATAACATTCTTATCCTGGGTGTAGTGGCGCTTGACGACTCCCCTTAACCTTTTCCAGTGTGTAGGAACATGAACTTTGATGCAATTTGAGGCTCCACATTGTTCCAAAGCCAACTCTTCACCTAATTATTGTCTTGCTTCCACTTAAGAGTATCCTCTGAGTTATTTTTAATAAAATGTAGCTTGTCACAAGACTCCACAACACGTAGCTAACATTCATTCATAGCTAAATCTCGATCACAAACGCATGTACAAAGTCATCATAGATGATGATTTGAACATGCTCTTTGGCCTGGGGAGGCTTTCTTCAACCTTGATCACAAGTATGTATTACAACTACTAGAATGAAGCGTGGTAGTCTATTAGAGTGACACATTGTAGAGAAGAAGATATTGGTATCACATGAGTGAAATGTTGTGATAGAATTGAAACATGTTAGAGATAGAAGCATTCACCAGACACCAGTGGGTATATACATGGGAAGGAAACAGAGGAGCTAGTAACTCAAGTTATTAAAGAGAAGAAGGGGGGATCAATGGAGCCTGTTGCTTATTAAGAGGGGGGACAGCTCTTGGTAGCCATAAAGTGGAGGGACAACAACTAGCAACTTCTGCTTGTCACTGTGGAAGGATGACAAACACATGCAATCTGTTACTTGCCTACTGCTGCTTGTTAGGCAACAGTGGTAGTGAGTAGTGATGATGGCAACCTATTATCACAAGGTGGCTAGCAACGATTGTTGTTCGTCAGATGTTGTTTGGTGGTGGCCCCACCGCCTAATGCTTGCCGGTAGCAACGTAGGATGAAGAGGGGGGTGGCGCTAGGGAAGGAAACTGTGAGGGAGTAGGGGAGGTAGAGATGGGTGACCTAGAGTTAGGGTATATTAGTAGTAATATCCTGTTAGGCCCATGTAGGCCCAATAACGCTGATAGCCTTCTCGAACAAGTCTATTGATGTACAAGTGTCATACTCTGACCTTGGCATCATCCTTTTTCGGCTTTTGTGGGGTATCATTAATTAAATAATAATAATTTGTTTGAAACTTGATCTAGAGTAAGAGGGAACTACCTAAACCACATGATTATGAGACTTAATCTAGAGCAAGAGGGAACTACCTAAGCCTCATGATTCTTTCTTTTAAGCTTGACAAATGCAACCTAAAGTTGTTTAGTAGATCCAATGTTGCGACTGGAAATACATTTGCAACCAAATAAACTAGGTATGCAGGTGGGTGAGAGATGCGTTGCCCACATCAAATAGGGAAAGCACCACCATAGTTAAACGGGCGCCCTAGGCGGCCACCTAGCCTCCAAAACCTAGGCGCCCAGCCTAACTAGGCTGTTGGTGGGCTGGGTAGTTGTCTAGGCGGCGCCTGGGTGCCTACTGGTCCTAAAATCTGGGCAATTTTTTTTTCTTGTGTTCTCTTCTCTTTTGACTAACTAAAAGCATGTGCTAAGCACACGAGTAGAAGTTGAATTAGCATAATAAAATCTTACACATATACTGTCACAGATGATATAAATGCTCTAGTTATTGAAAATTTAAGCCTAAAATTGTTTTTTCGTCTGGGTTTATAATTAGTAATAACAATGATTACATGCAACTTGCTAAAAAAGAATAACTCCATTAACATCCAGTTGACTCTCTCTAATATGAACAATGTAATTATCAAGATTATCTATGCCCCCTTCTCTTCTACGTGCATGCTAATTTTTAAGAAAAATAATACAAAAAGCTGTAAAAAAAGTAAATAAACAACATAAAATGCAATGCATAAAAATGAAGGAATTGTATAGACTGATGAACTACCTGTTGATCCAAATCGACAAAATTTAAAATCTGTTTTTTGCGGGTTCATAATTAGTACTCACAATGACTTATACAACCCGCTAAACAAAGTAGTCTGGTTAACAACCAACTAGCTTCCTTCAACCTGTAGTGCGACACTAAAATTATATCTGTTCCCATTATGGCATGTGCATGTTCACTTCTTAAAAAATTATAAAAAATAAAAAGTAAATGGGCAACATGAAATGAATTAGGATAAATAGTAAAGTGATTAAGAAAGCCGATGAACTGAAGTTTGACCTACAAAAGTGTTTTTTTTCTAGGGTCATAATTATTATTCACAATAATTTACATACATGTTATAAGAGAACAACTTGATTAATAGTCAATCGATCTCCAAATTGTAGCGTGTCATTACTAAAACTACATCTCCCATTCTTTAACACTTGCCTATTGATGGCTAATATATAATTCATACTCATAATAATTTACATACAACCTGCTAAAAGGAACAACTGGTTTGATTGCCACCTGACTCCCTTCAACCTGACATCTCTAGTTAAAACCCTATATGGCACACAGTTGACAAACATGCTGCTGAAACTGGACCAATGAGCTCTCAGACAGACCGTTGAAGCTCGTAGATAGGCTGGTGAAGTACATAGACAACTCACAGACATGCTCCTTAAGTAGACATTCATGTTAGTACAATGAGCATCACATAGGCTCCTTCAGCAGATGTACATACTGATAGGATGAGCTAGCACACTCTTCAAACTCCATTGTAAAAAGCCAGTACATGCAAAAGTTGACAACTATAGAAATAATTTAAACTGACCACAAAGCTAATAGATTAATAGCGGAAGTTACCCCAAAAGTTGACGTCTGTATAATAAAATTAAAACAACAGACACATGAAGCCAACAAAGTCATAGGTGAAGCTAGTTGAGGAGTAGCTAGACCTAAGCACCTGAACCGCTCTTTATTATAGGAAAGGTGGATATAAATGAAAACAACATAATCACGAATAAGATCAAGCAGTTGGGTGAGATTTATACTTAAAATAGATTCAGTCGGATTGGCAGAGAATTAGCTGACACAGGCTCGTAACTCGCTCTATTTTTATATGTATATAGATGAAAACATCATAATCATGAATATCATCAAGCATGCAGATACTTGTAACAGATTAGGTAAGATTAGCAGAATCACAGACTACTGAAAAAGTAGGGTAAGCAGATACATAGACAGTAAGATTAGCTGACACAAAGACACATCATTCACTCTTATTCGTATGGAAATATAGCTGAAAATCATCATAATCATGAATAAGATCAAGCAGTCAGGCGGAATTATACTTATAATATATTCAGTAAGATTAGCAGACACACAGACTGCTATAAAAATTGAAGTGCGAGCAGACACAAAAGCTTGTCACCCGCTCTTCTAGATGAAAACATCATAATCATGAATAAGATCAAGCAATATTGATACTTAAGATCAAGCAATCGGACTATTACTTATAATAGATTAGGTAAGATTAGCAAACTCATAGACTGCTGGAAAGAGTCTGAGCGTAAGCAGACACACAGTAGGATTAGCTGACACACAAACACGTCAGTCGCTCTTATTCATATGGATAATATAGATGAAAAACATCATAATCAAGAATAAGATCAAGCAGTCGGGTGGCATTTATACTTAAAGTTTATTCAGAACAATTAGCAGACACACAAGACTGCTAACAGGTCATTGCGTAAGCAGACACACATACAGTAGGATTAGCTGACACACAGGCTCGTCACTCGCTCTTGTTTGTATGGAAAAATATTGATATTTTTTCTTCCTCCTTGATCTTTACACTTGTTTTTTCTTTCTTCCACCAAATAACAAAGTTGCTGCGATGTTAGTGCATGCTTCATTGTTTATATTTTTTTCTTACTTATGCTCTCTACCAAACAGCAACTTGCTGCTATGTTACAAAGTTATGGCTGCAGTACTATTATCCATTTATTGCTGCTCCACTATTACTCATTTACTACAAACTCCATGATGTTCTTTTTTTCATCCTCCTATCTCTTTAACCTGTTTACAAATCTCTTGTATGAATTTACTCACATAAATACAGTGCTAATTTCTTGCTTGCATTTTCAGTTTTCTTACTCTAGCATTCCTATATTATATTGAATTGTTCATATTTATACATATAGGTACTATATTGTTTGTCTTTTTTTTTCCCCTCAGTTTTCTACCTTGTTTCTACATTGATTTTGTTATTTGTTCTTCCTCTACCAATCTTCTTCTATTTTATTTATTTCCTCCATGTTTCACCATACGTAAGGTTCCTGCTGCATGATGCTCCACTTTTTCTTTTCTTTTTTTGTTCCGCATCTTCTCCCCATCTCCTTGTTGTTTTCTTTTTGAAATTTGTTCTTCCTTGTCAAGTCAACCATTGTTCTTTTTCCTTTTCTTTCCTCATCTTCGTAATTCGTATTGATTCGTATATTGCTCACAGGTTAATGTATAACTATATATATTAATTATTAATATATAGCTATATATATAAATATATACATGAAAAAAACGCCTAGGCCCCCTGGGCGCCCAGGGGGAACACCTGGCCGCCTATATAACCTTCACCACCACAAGAACATAATGGGAACCCAATGGAAACATTCAGAAGAGAAAGCGCATCAATGCACATGAAATCTTGGTGGAGTCTGTCACTTAATCCAAATAGCTTGAGCCGCATAGTAGGTTGTTGGACTAGTAGTACATCCCTAAGTTGCTAGACTATGATGTCAGCTGTCGCAGTAGATTAGTGGCACTACAATGGTAGGAGCAGTGCAACTAGATCGAGTCCTTAAGATGACAATTTCTTAAGTAGTAGTTGTTGGTAGTCGTAGAGGACCTATGAAGCATAGATATGAATACATGTATGAGTATGGGATACAATGACTTTCTAAAAATTAGGATACGGGTACGACATGGATATGACAAAAAGATAAAATTAAATATGTACCTTTCTTTTCTTCATAAAACGCAAATTAAGTCCATCAAATTTCATTCAAAGCTAAAAGGGATCTTTTTGGACATGATATATTTTGAAATTCTTTTAATCTCATGCACACCATGTTGTATTTTACTTAGGTTTTCTATAGTGACTTTTCAGAATTTGTTTATCCCATTGCATGGAATCTTTAGCAAGTGCGCCTTTTCCCTAGTATATGATCCATTGTACTCTTTGTTAACATAGTTATAAGTTATAACAACATCTACTATTGTCACCATGGTGCAGGACTTCGACTTCGTGTCGACTTCGCCAGGTGTGGAAGTGGAAGTTTGTGGCTTCGAGGAAGTTTCGAGGAAGTTTAGACGCAAACTTCGACAAACTTCGATGCCATTTTTTGAAGAAATGATGTGAATTTTTAGAAAACTTTGATGGAAAACTTCTAATTATGTTATACCTCTATCTTATATATGTGAATTTTAAAAAAGAACACGATTTATGACTCTCTAGCCCTATGTAGGTTAATAATACAATGTGTTGCTTGAAATGGTCAATTGTGCAATACACATATATAGATACAATTCACCATATGTATTATATACAATATACAATCAAATAGTAGTTACAACACCCTCTCTAGGAACGGGTGGAAACAAAAAACATAGGAGTTGATATTAGAAGTTATGAAGAGGGTTGGAGTGATATTTATGCCTTATATGGCCATTGGGGCACTAGTTGGGATTATGGTTCTGGGTGGTCTTAACTTCGCCCCAACTTCGCCAACTTCGAGGAAACTTCGACAACTTCGGAGAAGTTGAGACGAAAATACACACAAAAAAGTCAACTTCGCCGACATCCATGAAACTTTGCTCCGAAGTTTGGACGAGGTTGAAGTATATGGTATTCGACTTCGTCTATGGTCGAATTTCGAAACTTCGGCGAAACTTCGCCAAACTTCCACGATGTTGTGTTCCATGATTGTCACCCTTTCATGCTTCCAATGTTACAATCACATATTTCTACAAAGGTGCATGATCATCGCACTCAGTTGTGAGGCGTTTGTCCTTTTTAAGAGAGATAAAGATCGGATAACAGTAGGTTACTAACAAGATGTAACAATAAGGTACTTTCAGAAACAAACTAACAATAGTTGTATTAGCATGTCAACTTAATGTGTAAAATAGTGTTGACTACATCCATAATTACCACACACATTGATTTTCGTGATATTCCCGAAACTCTCAAGTTTTATTTGAGAGCTAAGAAGAAATTATAATAATATAGAACTAAGTAGGAAGCATGCACACGTACACAAATGTGGACACGGGCATGGGACACATCAATTTTGGAAAATATGGGACACATACACGATGTTGGACATGACAAAATAAATTATTTGTATGCATATATATAAGTGTATGTATATATTAATTAATATAGGAAACACAAAATCCACATAACTTTAAAGAATGTCAGGCACATTTTCTACTTCAAAAAGATATACATGTGTCTCTGGAGTCATCTGTCACTTAGAATTCCAAAGATACTTGACATTTCCCAAGTCAAGCAACAAACACAAATAAAGAATACAATTTGTACTACAAATATCTTATTGAGATATATTGCTGTATTTTATTTCCTGTTTTATGTCTTTCTTAAGTATCCTGTAACATGGGCCTTTCTATAAGTAGGCCCATTAGGGTTTCCTATTTGCTTCCCTGTACTGCCTCCTATTTATAGGAGTGAGTCTTTCCCCTTTTACATATAGAAAGATGACACACTACCACATGGTATCATAGCAGGATACTTAATTTGGGTCCTCCCACAACAGGCCACCACCGATCTCTCTCTCTCTCCTTTCCTCCTAGTTTCTCCGCTCTCCATCGCCAATACTGTTCACTCCTAAGGGGATCTGCTCCCCTCTCTAACCCTATCATCTTCTCCAACAAGAGGGACAAGGGACATGGCGGACGGTCGTTCCAATGGTCTTATGCCCTGAAGACTGCTATTTTAGAAAACCGTTTGCCAAATCTTTGTGGTCATCCATGACCACTTATTATAGGGCTCTATCCATCTTGTTATTAGTATGATTGGGTCTCTATCCAACATATCACTCTTTTTGGTAAACCACAATGTTTGCGATTTATTTTGGGTCTGTAGTAACCTTATTCTGCTGGTTTGCCACTGCACACGATGTGTTGCCGCCACCATTTCTTCTTGAATTGGTGAACTGCCCCTATATTTGACACATGTCTCCTTATTGACACACCGTATCACTGTTTGTTGTTGATTCCCTATTGCTGCGTATTGCTAATATCACAATCCTTGTTACCTTCTTGACACACCATGTCACTTTGGAGACTTTTGTCAAGTCTAAGACACGCCGTGTCATTGCTTCTGGAGACTTCTGTCACGACGTGTCATTTACTTACACTCCCCATGTCTCTGCCTTTGGATACTTTTGTCAACTCTAGACATGCCATGCCACTGCTCAGGATCTGCTGCTGTATTATCTACATGTAGTGTGCATTAACTGTTCCTGCTGTTCTATCTTTTTGGAATCATGGCTTCATCCTCTTCCGCTGCCGAGACCCTTGTGACACATACTAAATGTGTAACTTCTGTTAAATTCAACAGGTGCAACTATATCTTATGGCCACGTTCTTTTCAAATTTATGCACACTCTACGGGCAAGCTTGAGCATCTCACTGAACCCCCTCCTAAAGCTGAATTGACAGATAAAAAGAAAGCTGAGTATAGGAAATGGGCAGAGTGTGACTGTCAAGTCCTCTCATGGATTCTAAATAGTTGTGAATCCCATGTTTCCACCAATCTTCTTTTCATTGATACATCCTAGGAAGCTTGGGATCATATTGCTCAAGGTCTATTCTAGCAAGGTAAATGCCTCTCAGATTTTTGAACTCTATAAACGTTTGTATTCTGTAAGACCTAAAGACACTCCTCAAATGGTCACACTTAGTTCATTAGACCTTGACAAGATGATCAAAGCCGCCTCTGCTATTACTACCACACCTCGGCAAATATTGCTCAACACTCAGACGATCCTTCTTGTCTTCAAGCTTCTTCATCTTCGACAACAGAAGATTGGATTGTTGATTCCCGTGCTATGACCCATATGACCGGTAATAAAAATCTCTTCAGCTACCTAAAGAAATCCACATATCATCCTCCTATGCGCCTGGCAGATGGGTGTACTTTAGTCACTGGAGTAGGGGACGTTAATAACACCCTTCTTTAATCTATTTTGTTTGTGTCTAGATTTTCCTTAAACTTGATGTCTGTTAGTAAAACTATCAAGTCTTTGAACTGCACTGTAACCTTCTTTCCTTACACTGTCTCCATGCAGGACCTCAGGACAAAGAATGCACTTGGTGGGGGATATGAAGGTAGAGATGGTTTGTACTATCTCTAGACTTCGTTAACTTCGCCCATGTCCACCTCTCTTTATCAATGGCACCTGAGGCTTGGTCATCCTTCTTCCATCAAGTTGAAATCTTTATTTCCCAATTTGCCTTTTGAAAATTTTACATGTCAGTCTTGTCAGCTTGGAAAACACCATCGCTTTGTGTTTCTCCTCGTTGTGACAACATGAGTCCAAGCTTGTTTAATTTAGTCCATTCTATTGTCTGGGGACCATGTCGTATTGGTATGTGATATTTTGTAACCTTTATTGATGACTGGTCTTGTGCCACTTGGCTTTATCTTCTAAAGATAGTTATGAAATTTTAGATGTTTTCTCCAAATTCTTGAATGAAATAAAGACTCAATTTTCTGCTACTGCTAAGTTTTTTTGCACCGATAATGCTTCTAAATATGTGCTTCTTAATTTTCAAAAGGTTTGCATCTCAAAAGAATTGTTCATCAAGCCTCTTGTCCTTATAGTCCACATCAAAATGGTGTGGCTGAAAGGAAAAACATACATCTTCTTGATGTACCCCGTACACTTCTAATTGAAATGAAAGTTCCTACGTTTTATTGAGTTGATGCTATTCTTGTAGCAAACTACCTCATCAACCGGATGCCTTCCTCCGTTTTACGAAATAAGATTCCCTACCAACTTCTCTACTCATGAACCGTTTTTTCCCTACCACCAGAAGTTTTTGGCTCCCTATGTTTTGTTAAACAATCACAAATTGGGTGTGATAAATTGTCTCCATGAGCTTCTCGTTATTGTTTGCTTGGCTATTTTCAAACACAAAAGGGATATAAATGTTTTGATTTTGTTGCACGTCAATTGAAGGTCAGTGCGAACGTCACCTTTTTTGAAGATACGTCGTTCTTCTCTGAACCTAGTAAACATGTGCCTCTTCCTATTGTACCGCTTCATAATGTGCCACTTCCTAGTGTACCTTCCTTGGACGAGTCTTCTACCCCTATTCTGAACGTGTATGAGCGAAGAAACCAAAGACCTCTCCCTGTAGTATCCCCTGCTATGACCTCTTCTGAGAATGATGATCCACCACAAGATGATGGTTTTGCTTCTATTCTAGTTTCCGATTTGGACATTCCTATTACTTTACAGAATGGACAACAACGTCTGGTGCCAAATATAGTATCTCTCAACAAGTTTCTACAGATCATTTGAATGCTTCTATGACCCAATTTACTGTTGCTTTATCTGCTATTTCTAATCCAAAGAACGTTTAAGAGGCACTCCTACACCCTTGATGGATACATGCTATGGATGAGGAAATGGATGCTCTTCAATCCCACGGGACATGGTAACTTGTTGATCTTCTTACGAGTTGCTATCCTATTGGTTGTCGCTGGGTGTATACTGTTAAATTTGCCAGATGGGACAGTTGAACGTCGGAAAGCTAGACAGGTTGCTAAGGGTTACACATGAATCTGGGGTTGGTTATTTTGAAACTTTTTTCTCATGTTGCTCGTCTTAATTCTATATACATTCTTATTTCTGTTGTCGTCAATCGAGGATGACATTTGCATCAGCTGGATGCCAAGAATGCCTTTCTATATGGTGATTTGCAGGAGACTATCTATATGCCCCAACTTCTAGGTTATGTTGCTCAAGGGGAGTATTCTGCGATAGTTTGCCTTCTTAAGAAGGATATTTATGGTTTCAAGCAGAGCCCCCGAGCATGGTTTGACAAATTCTCCCTTATACCACTAGAGGAAAAACGTTTATAGTCCACAAGTATTACTGTGGACTATGCTTCATAATCCATGGTTTTAACCGTGGAGTATTAAATGACCATGGACTATTACCGTAGATTAGGTAGTCGTAGACTATTCTCCATACTCCACGGACAAACCCATGGACTATTATAAAACCGTGGACTATTTGTATTCATGTATCTCAAATTAAAAATCATATAATCCACTGTGATAACCGTGGACTATTATTCATTTATTATTAAATTAGATTTTACAGTCCATGGTGAAACCTCATTTATATGCACATAAAAAGGAACATGTTATATTGTGATATTCATTCATGATGTACTCATATTAGATCTTACCATTTTAAATATTTAACAATCACAACAAATTGTAACTGTAATATATGTTTATTTGAGATAATTAAAAAGACATAATACTTCATTCACACTCTGCTCAAATTTGTGGTAATGTGATCTTGATAATAAAGTGATTCCATAAACAATATCCATATGTTTGAAACAAATAATAACATGATAGCTCAATCTGTCTCAGCCACATCTCTAGAAATTCAAAAAATGTCATAGTATTTCTGTATACATTCTGGACTTAAACACAACATGATGTGTTTTGAGAATCTGACAACATGGTATCACAGTAGCAGTAACTACAATAATGTTGTATGATATTTTAGTCTCTTTCAGATCTTGACTCCTGAAGTGTTCACTTTCTTCCCAAACATGTTGTGTAATAGTCATATTCCTATAAAAACAAAATATTCAAGTCAAACATACATGACCACAAAATATATTTCTCAACATTCATTTATATAGATAACTTAATGATAACTTTATAATTGTAAACAACAGGTTATTGTATTTGCATATGTTATTGTTTCATAACAAATCAATATAATACAAACATGGTTGTATCATGTAAAATAAATTCAAACATGTATGTATCTATATTAATTAAATGACACATTGAACATGACATTTCATTTAGTATCTAACAAGAAAAAATTGCCAATAACACATTAACTAAACAAAAATATTACTTGTTATGCTTAAAGAAAAAGTAAATCTTACCCAAATGAGGAGAATCAATATCCGTTCATTCCTGTATCATTGATTGAAAAACAACATTAAAATATTATTCTAGAGTGATACATAAATATAGAAAAACAAGATAGCTAACATACTGAAGATTCTAGTGCATCCTCGATAACAATGTTTATTTTTCGATATCAACCCAACCGCTCGGATCACATAGTTGAACGAGTGCAACAAGCAATCTGACCTCATGAGAATTCCTTCATAAAAGGAGTGTATTTAATGTCTATGTGTTTTAGAACAATCATGTCTGACAATTTTTTATATGGAAATGTCAAATAAAATTCGTCTGATCTATTGAATACTAGACATAAGAAATCAATAATAAACAGTAACAACGAATATATACTCATAGTAAGAAGGTGATTCGGAAACAGTACTTTGTGCAAGCAAGGTTCTTTATGGAAAACACAAGTCTCTGTGATGTGCAGATAGATGTACTTATAGATCTTTGTAATCCATGTCCAACCACAAAACTCCAACAAAAAGAGCCGGGATGGACGACACAGACAATCATGGACCTTCCCAAGAATTCCAAAAGAGGTGAGGTACAAATATAGACTAAATTTTATAACCAAAATGTTTACTGATGTACAAAACATAGATGTCCAAATACATCAAAAGTCAAAACTAGCAATAAATAAATAGAAAGTAGAAAAAATATGGCCAAAACTCAATATATAAGTGGATAAAAAAGTTTGGATTACCACACGCTAGTTGACGAACATCTTATTAGATGTCCTCATCTTTTTATTGTGTCTCCTGTAGATTGATGTCTGCGCTTTGGTGTTCTATATTTTGCCATCTTCAACTTCTATAAAGATGCGGAGGGGAGTAACATTATTGTTTTATGAAAATATGAAGTCTTTCACAGACGAGTAGCAAGAAACAACAACTAAAAACAAATTGTAAATGTTGTAAATGAATTGAGAATAACATCTGAATGCAGACAAAAGGAAAGACGATGAAGCAAGATTAAAGCATATTGAGAATACGATTGCAAATCGAGGAGAGAAGATATAAATGAATTAGTTTTGTACTAAGGCAGGTTACAGTAGATCTGGCATTGAGGCACAATTATAAACGGAAGCAATTATCTTAAAAGATGAATGAAAAATCTGAAATGAATGTGTCGATCTAACCGACGGTCTGACAGTCCATTGTATGGTTACTAATTTGGGAAAATATGGCGAGGCACCTGCCTCATATGGCCCTAGAGTGGCTCCTCCATTGGATCTTTCTCCTGCATGGTCGAACTTCTTCACGCAACATCGCCTGGTGCCGAATGAAACAACGCAGTGTCGTCTGGTGCCGAAGAAAAAGATGCGGCGCCGCACAGGAAGGGCGAAAGCCAGACAGAGAAGTCTAATTGGGTTATTGCACGCGTTCTTGGCGGAAAGTTTAAATTGCAGTGGGAATTATTAGTGAAAAATTAGTGAAGAATAGGCGGGGATGGGAGGGAAATGAATATTAACCGTGGAGTAATCAATTCAAACCAAAATACAAAACAGAGTCCTCATAACTGTGGACTATAGACACAAAATAACCGTGGTTTATTCTTTGACCGTGGACTAAAGATATTTTTGTACTAGTGTACTGCACAAATTTGATTTCACACGGTCTCAATGTGATCATTCTGTTTTTATCAAGACGACTACTTCTAGAATTATTATTCTCATTGTTTATGTGGATGATATCATTTTGTCTGGTGGTGATGCTCAGGGATTGCCAATACAAAGAAATATCTTATGGAGCACTTTGTAACCAAAGACCTTGGACGTCTTTGATATTTTCTGGGCATTGAAGTCACACACAACAAAAATGGAGTATCTCTATTGTAAAGGAAGTATACTCTAGACTTGTTGACTGAAACTAGAATGCTGGGTTATCGACCTGTAGTCTTGCCTACAGATCAAACACATGATCTATGGGCTGAATCCTCTCAACCCTTAGAAGATAAATATCACTACAAGCAACTGGTTGATAAACTTCTATACCTCATTGTTACTTGGCCTGATATCTGCTTTGCTGTAGGAGTTCTTTGTAGTTTTATGGATTGCCCTAGGCAACGTCATTGGGAGGCAGCGTGTCATGTCCTGAAATACTTGAAGAACGCACCAGGACATGGACTGTTTTATAAAAGAAATGGACATCTTGATGTAACTGGATATTCTAATGCTGATTATGTAGGGTGTAAGTCTGACAGGAAATCCACTTCTGATTACTGTACCTTCGTAAGAGGTACAGTCGGAAACAAAATGTTGTGCCAAATCTAGTGCAGAGTCTTGAGTACCGTGCAATGGCACATACTACTTTTGAGCTGTTATGGACTAAATCCGTTCTTATAGACTTTAGATTTCCTATCGCTTATGCTATTCCGATGTATTGTGAATTTGTGATAATCGTGCTGCTACCTTCATTGCTAGTAACCCTGTCTTTCATGAGAGGACCAAGCATATTGAAGTCGACTGCCACTATCTCCGAGATATTGTACTGGATAACATAGTAACAAGTTCGGGATTCGACAACTTTTCGACTGGCTGGAAAAAATCAGAATTCAGAAAAAATCGAGAAAAGTCGTGAAAAGATCGATAAATTTCGGTCAACTATTCGGAAATAATCGAGAATAAGTCGGCAATATAAGTGTATACATATATATGTATGTATATATGTGTATATATATAGATAAATGTATGTGTGTACATACATATATGATGCATGTAACTATTACGACCACAAGACATACAATCTTAGTGAGTGAAAAAGTAGGTAAAGAAGTAAAAAATAGTTGAGTGATAACTTGAACTGTCCAGAGGAGTGGGGGGTTTGAGGTTTAGTGTATTAGGAATTTTGTGTACATGGTTTGGTAACAAAAGAGCAAGCGACTTAAAAGAGAAAAATCGTGAAAAGTCATGAAGAATCGTAAAAAATCGTATAAATCGTGAAAAAGCGGGATTAATTGTGAAAAGTCGTGAAAAATTGGCGATTAGCGTATTAATCGTGATGAATATTCGGGAACCTATAACATCGTGAAAAATCGCCGATTTTGCATAAAATTCGGAGACTTTTGTTACTATGCTGGATAAGAAGATTACTACTTTTCTGCCATCACATGAAAATGCAGATATATTTACTAAGCCTCTCTCTGTTAAGAGAGTTTATGAACTGTGCTGCAAATTGGGCATGATTGACATCTATGCTCCAACTTGAGGGGCGTATTGAGATATATTTCTGTCTTTTATTTCATGTTTTATGTCTTTCTTACTTGAGCATCCTGTAACATGGGCCTTTGTATAAGCAGGCCCATTAGGGTTTTTCTGTTTGCTTCCCTGTATTGCATCCTCCTATTTATAGGAGTGAGTTTTCCCTTTTCAGAATATAGAAAGATGTCATGACACACTTCCACATATCTTAGCATATATATCAAGCCCATAGTGCAAATCACTATGAAATCAAACCAACAATATATACGTATAATCAAAAGATGAACAAAACCCAAAATTTATAACCTAGAAAAAGCTGCAGTAACAACTTAAGAACATTAAAGTTGAAGAATTGTGGATATTTGAACAATGAAGATTTACTATTAGAGGTGAGGAAAAGGAGGAAGAGGACATGTATATTTAACAATCAAAATTCATCATTAGTGGTGAGAAAGAGGAGGAAAAGGATGTCTATAAAATAGTTAGCGGCGAGAAAGAGGAGGAAGAGGTGTGTATAAAATAGTAAAGTTAAGAAGAGGGAAAGGAGACACGAATGACATAAAAGATGAGGACATCTGTTGGATCATAGTTTCATTAAGCTTGTGTTGTGTAGGAGGATGACGTGTGTTGAAGTAGTTGATGGAAGAGGAGTCGAAGTAATAGTAGACGTAGTGGAGGCTGTGATACTTATGGACATATTTTTGTGGTGGTGAGGAAGGGGAGGAGACCGTTAGTAGAGTATGGAGAACTAGATGGGAAGATATTGGAGAACTAGATGGGAAGATATGTAAGGAGAAGGAAAAAGACTATGGATTGACGGGAAGGAGGAAAATGAGGTAGATCGAGGACACTCCTGTGAGATTGTGGTTGCCATTTTGGACATGTGTCCGACACGGACACACCACAGACAAATTTTGCGCTTGTCCACCACGTGTCCTGGTGTGCCCAAGTTGGACACGTATCAAGGACGGCCACACCAGCCTCCGAGAAGTGTGTGTGTTTCCTAGCATATTGGGTGCTTCTAGGCGGTATCCAGGTTTTTGTTTTTCACATTTCAAGAGTGGATACTTCATGGATATGGCCCGGCCGATTGATATAGACACACATACATAAATCTGGTTTAATTCGTCAGTATATGCCCACTTTTACTGTTGGTTGCGATGCAAAGCAAGGTTCTTTATTGCATGCTCATAGAAGAGAGCACATGACCCTTTTGTAGAGTTGGGGTATAGGCGTGCATAACAAGGAAAGAAATACATTCTATTAAGCACAAGTATGTGACTATAGAAAACATACAACAGTATATTGAATAATGAAGATGACTAGAAATACACAATATGATTATATCATGGAATGATGAGATGCTAAGCATATAATAGGATATCAAGGGGTCCACAAGTGGTTTCTCTGGCATTTTTACTTTTATATGTGGTATTTAAACTTGTGTTGGATGCTATACTTTCTTTAAATTTCATAAAAGACCTAAGAATAGGTTCTATTAGAATCAATAGGAAAGCAATCTTTCAAATTGTGTAGATCGATTCACATGACTTATTTATTTATTTATGGTGTTGTACTAACATTTAAGAATGTTTGGCTCTCTAGAAAACATGAGATTAGATGGGCTGGGTTCGAAAATCTATATCTACTTAAGGTCTAATTAAAAAGTAGGGGATTCAGTTTTGGAAATTCAAACTTGTAGCTTAAAAAAAGTGCTAAATAAATAAATGAGGCAGGTTTTTCTTGCAGTTGATAATAGCTTAGTCGCAAACTCCCAGTTGTCTGGGAAACATCATCGATGTCCATAATTTTTACATGTCAAAGAGCCATCAATGATCAATATTTGTTTTACATATTTGCATGATATCTTTACCGCATGTATATAACTCAAAATTTCAGTTGTAATGCCTTTTACCTTGATCCTAGTTGAAGTTAGCAATTGGCATCTCTTTTATCTTGAGATATCTTGAACATGATTATGGTATACTTTAACAAAGTTAACTATCTCAGCTTACTTTTTATTCTGAAAGTGATGGATCTCTTATGGTAATGCTTCTTGACGCTATTGAGTGTATTTCTGCTGATGTAATTTGTAAATGGTTGCAGATGATGTGGCGATTGAATTTCTTGGTGACATTTTGTTGCATTGTTCTTAACAACGATTACATGCTATACTATATTTGCCCTATGCACACCCTCTTTACACTCATGGTATATGGTGCAATAGGGATCCTAAACAAATACAATGAGAAAGGGTCTATCATTGCGACAAAAATTGCTGCCTGTTTTCTGGTAGTTATTTTGATCTGGGAGGTGCCTAAAGTGTTTGATGTGGTCTGGAGTCCCTTTCAATTCTTTCTAGGTTAGTTTCACATTGTTGGACTTTGAGCTCACTATAATTTGCTTTAGATGATGTACTTACATTGCAAATTGACTAGTTTGCAGGTTACACAGACCCTGATCCTTCTAAGCCGAAGTACCCAAGATTACATGAGTGGCATTTCCGTTCTGGACTTGATCGCTATATTTGGATTGTGGGAATGATCTATGCATACTTCCATCCTACCGTACTATCATGATACCTTTAGTTATTATCAATAATTAGTTTGCAGCTTCTAAATGCTAAGTTTTATTGCTTGATTTTCTTGAAGATTTCTGATTAATTTCTCAATGCAACAAAGGTTGAAAGATGGATGGAAAGATTGGAAGAAACTGAAGCGAAACGAAGAATATCAATTAAAGCAATAATTACGACAATCTCACTAACGGTACCATGCTAGTATAGTGTTTCTAAACTTTTAGGTTCAGATTTCTTGCCCACTACTGATTTTTTCTACCAAACTCAGATTGGGTACCTATGGTATGAATACATATACAAGATGGACAGGATTACTTACAACAAATATCACCCATATACCTCGTGGATACCAATTACGTAAGTCATTTCTTTGTTTCTATAGTTGCCTGACTTTTGTTCCTTTGTTTCTATAGTTGCCTGACTTTTGTTCCTATATGTTAACAACTTTCTGATATTCCAGGGTTTACATCTGCTTGAGAAATGTAACTCAGAAGTTTAGGAATGTCTCACTGACTCTGTTTGCGTAAGTGGCTATGACTCTTATCATTGGAGCTTTTCTATTTCTTCAGACAGGATGTTATGAAAATTTCATCAGTTTAGGGCTTGTTTGGTTAGGTGTATTAAGCCACAAAAATGTGAATTTGTAATGTAAAATGACATTGCAAGCACGCATTTTACAACAGACTACACCCAATCAAACAAGCCCATCATGATTAACAACCTTTTGCTTGTACATTACATCTAAACTGTAACAATTTATCAAGTTATTTCCTGCTCGTTATCATGTAGCTGACATGTGCATTGATTTACTTAGGTGGTTGGGAAAGATAACCCTTGAGACTTACATATCACAATTCCACATATGGCTAAGGTTTGGACAAATTTTCCAACTAGACATCTTGTCTGTATTGTATTTCAAATTTTGCTTTGAAATTTGGGCCGCTGTGTTGATATAGTCAAACCTGCTGTATTATCCTGCAGGTCTTCTGTTCCTGACGGTCAACCTAAACTTTTGCTTTCATTTGTCCCAAACTACCCAATGCTGAATTTCATGCTCACTACTGCCATATATGTTGTGGTTTGTACATTTTAACTTCTTTCTCTTTTTTTTTTTTTGAAATCCATTTTGCTTGATGTTTAACTATTTAATAACCTAAACAGGTTTCACACCGGCTCTTTGAAGTGACAAACACATTAAAAGCTGCATTTGTTCCCAACAAAGACAACAAGCGTCTCATGCACAACGCTTTTGCTGCAGGGGGCATCTCTGTTGTATTGTATTCATTGGCCTTCTTATTCGTTAAAGTTCCAAACCTCATGGCATGTTTCTCTTTAACCAAATACACTTTTAAGTTTATCGATCTTTAACCAAGTGCACTGGCTATGCCTTTAGTTTTTGTTTTATTGTAGAATACATGAAAACTCTGTTTTTTAACTAGTGCCTCACGTGATTCCACTTTTCCAAAGATTACTTCAGCGAGCCGAATCTAAATAAGTTGCACCAACATGGGTTTGTTGGAGAAGTTGCTTCTATCCCCTCTTCTCCTTTTATCCATCACAATTGTCATACATGCCAGCTATCGCCTGATGCCCCCCTCCCATCCCCGCTCTGCTTCTCCTCCTTCCTGTTTCCACATGCGCCTGCTCCCTGTCCTAGTGCCTCTTCCTACTAGAGCTGCTGCGACCAGCATACTTAGCAGTACTGGCTCCATACACGCAGGAGTGGTAAATGTAGGATGGTGGCTAATTGTGGTGGCACACATGCAGAGTTGCGGCGGTGGCTGCAGTATGCTTGTCAGTATTCTGCAAATTTGGGTGGGCGATTTTTGTGTGTGTGTGTGTATGTGGTGGGGGTTGTGGTAGAATTACCAGGCAAGAAGGTAAAAGAATATTGATCTTGGTATACAGTATACTTTCTAGCCCATAAATAATATCACTGTGACTTATAGCATTAACATATAGGTATCTGTAATGTTTTAAACTTCGTACGAATGACATAATTAGGGATTTGATGTAGTTTTGTCCATAATTTTCTGTCCTGAATTAATCTTTATTTACAGGTTTAAGCTGTTGAAGTTGGATGCACACCTTGTAAATCTTCGATAGGCGAGGCTACATATGGATCATTTCGCTGGGAACAAGTTAAATTTGCCTAGTGCAGAAGACTTCAGAATCCAGAGCTAGCTTCTAGGAGGTAGAAAGTTTTGTATTGAATCTGACTTATAAGATAGGATGAGGATAAATTCTGTATGGTTGTAATTCTTCCATAAAATGTCTGTATATGTGTTAATGCTGTAGCTGTAACGATTTACTGCCACGCCAGGCTATGTTGTTATTGGTCTGAGCGGGGGAAAGTGTGATCCCATCGCTCTTTGAATCTTGCAAAGTAGTGCCAGTACGGTAATGAACTCGGCGGAACGTGGAACCATATAATTAAATGTCCGATTTCGATGTCGTGTCCGATGGCCCAGAAATAGAAATTTTTTGAAATTTTGCACTAAATTTCGATATTTACGGCCCTAACGATTTCAACGACCAAATAAGAGAATTAAATCATGAAAATTTACTAGGATGATCTAAATGTCAAGATCTACTCAAATATGCTGAACAATTTCGATAGAATTTCGATGGCAATTTCGATAGCAAAATGAAGGAATTAAGTTTTGAAATTCTGCAAACACAAAGTCTAGACATAAACACACTAGATTATATAATAAATTTATATGTTTAGAGGTTAGGGTGGGATCCATGTCTTGATGAGTGAGTGCACAAATGAACAGAAATGTCAAGTCTGCTAGACAGTTATAGACTAAGTCTATTACAAATTTACAAATTTCAAGTTTAAACAACTACTACTAGACTTTAAAACTTACAAATACTTACAACTTACAAGTTAAAAGTACAATTTGCAAGCTTACAAATTACAACTTATAATATATAATTATAAAATAAAATAAATTAACAACTAACAAACTTACACATTATGATGTTCCATAAGTCTTGCATAGTAATAAACTAGGAGTCCAACAATCTTAGTTGAAGCTTGAGTGTCGTGGTGGTTCTTGTCCTTGTGGTGGGTGACCATGCATATCCTCATTGTCAAGTCTGTTAGACTGTAAATGAGTGGGATCCATGTCTTAATGAGTGAGTGCACAAATGAATAGAATTGTCAAGACTGTAAACAGCTTACAAACCCACAATTTACCACTTAGACCTTAAAACTTACAGTTGCAAGTTACAAACTTACATGTTACAACTTATATAAGTCTAGTGTTAAAAGTTAGTTAGATTACATAGGTCATGTATACATAGATCAAAGAAAATGTATTATTTTAAAGTCATTTTATATATAAATATGTGTAATAATAACAAATTTATCGTAGAATTGTAAACTTAATACTATTGTTTCATAGATCCACAAGTTTGTTTGTAGGTCATTAGATTTTCCAAAGAGAATCGCCAAAATACCTAACATACAGTAGCAGCACTTAGAACTTTGTTATTTTTTATAGTGTCTCTTCACATCTTTTAGAAGAGTGTAAACATAGAAAAAGGCATACATGGGCTAGGGATAGGGGAAACATACCTTAGAAAAAAAAGCCTCTATAAGCAAAAGGTACAAAGAGAATTGCCAAAATACCTAACATGTAGTTGCAGCAATCTTAGGAACAAATATCTTGAAATTTTTATTGAAATTTTGTGCCATTTCGCGAAATTATGGCCCAAACTGGGTGAAATTTGCAATGTTTTGCGAAATTTCGCACCTAAATGTGAAATTTTAGCGAAATTTCTGCGAAATGACGTCCCATTCTCTGTGTACATGCGTTTTGATGTCCGATTGGAAAAAAAAAAATTGAAATTTTGTTCCATGTGTGGAACGGAAATGACATAGTTCACATAATTTGGTAAATAAAACGGTGGTGAGGCAAGGGGAATGGCTGGAAACAATTCGTGCTTATATTAATTATTCTTTCTAAACTTTCTATATTTCCTTAAACTTTTCCATGCAAGCCAAACATGTCATCAGGAAGACAATCTCCCTTGCCTTTGTTTCTCGTCCCGTCCCTATCATTCTCCTCCATTTTCCTTCCCCCTTTATTTGGATATCAAACGCAATACAATTGTTAATTTAATTTTTTCTTCTTCAGTTTGATAATAACGCTCTTTAAATTAAATTTAAAACTATAAAAATAACACAAAACATGCAACAAATGTAGTCTAAAACTTGAAAAAAGCATAAAACAACGCAAGTTAATAGTGTTGTTAGGTACTTTGAAAATTTAAAATAAAGCTCCTCCAGTAATGTCACTATAGAGATAGCTCCGATGGACAGCGGGTGAATGACACACTCTTTTAAGATAGTGTTGTTGAGTATCATATATATGCCAACAATATGTTTGGTTCAAGGGATCCTACCAAGGATAGGACTCTGAATCCCATTGATAACCGAATTTCATGTTTGGATGCACAAAATCAATGTTAGGATCGACCGGACTCTGAGTTCTAGACAATTGAGACTTTTCACTTCTCGCTCCCCTTGGTATTCACCTGGATATAACCCTCGACCCCTCATGCAAGTTTCCAAAATAGGCGACACCCTACTTGCGGTGCTTAGCGGCCTCTGCTCCTTTGTCACACACGAACGTTGCCTGCCTGCCTTTGTGTCGTTGGGCTCTGGCTTCCTCAAGCACGACCGCCTCCTCCGCCTTCATAGTCGTTGTCCTCTTGCTTCGTCACCCACATGGGTTTCCTCTGCTGTCTCGGGCCGTTGTCTTTGATTGCTCCTCTGATCACACATGCACAATGTTTCCGCTTCATCACGCATCACAACCATCTCCGCCCTCTTGGCCGTGGTCCTCCGTCTTCCTCACCCACAACGGTTCCCTCTGTCATCATAGTCGTTGTCCTTTGACCGCTCCTCTGTCATCACAGTCGTTGTCCTTTGGCTGCTCCTCAGTCATGCAGGAACTCTTTGCCTTCGTGGTCGTGTCCTCTGGCTACTTCACCGACAACGACTTTCTCTGCCATCACCAGTTCTTCACGTACGAAACCCTCCTTCGTCTTCACAACACATATGCTACCCTTGATTTCCTCACGTATGGGCATCGTCCTCTTCGATACCAGCTTTGTCATCATCTGTTAGGCCCGATACTCCCCTACAGGGCTAACAATCTCCTCTTTGATGGGTGTCTTTCTAACCGCCATCCATTTCCCTTTGACAAAAAAAAATTGTTCCCATGGACAACATTCACAACCACCAAATTTCATCCTAACTCACACCCAAACATGAGATTGGATAGTCAATATTTCATACTCCACCTATACCTGCCCATGCTATCCATCTTCTCAAACCATTCAAATCCCTTCCCTTGAACCAAACATGCCGTAAAGGGATGACTTGCTAAAGTTTAACGAAAACTCATTATCTTCATAGTTGGAATGTTTTATATTCTACACTAGGATGATTGGATATAAATTAATCATCAATAAGACGATCACACCCCTCCATGATATAAAGATAATTGATTCTAAGAAAAGAGTATCAATTCTCGATGATCAATTTGTTAATATAGCTACATCTTCCCATCTTTCTTAATAAAAGGAATTAAAGTTCCTCCATGTGATGTACTCGGTTGTATAAAACCCTTGTAAAGCTAGTTTGGAATAGAAAGTGATTCCATCATGCTCATTTGGCATGACGCACGGGTCACATACAACTCAAATTTCATATTCAGAAGCTTAAGAAGTTCTAGGTGGACGTACAGTAGTTTTGGTTGGATGATATGGCAGGGTGTTTATGAAGTGGCATAGGATGTAAAGTGAGTGATAGTTGGAGAGAGAATAAGTGGGAGAGAAGAAAGAGGGAGCGGGGTAGGGAACCCCATTTTTTTGGATAAAATAAAATAGGAGGAAAGTAAAGAGGAAAGCACAATAAAATACAAAGAAAGGGAAGTAAAAAGGGAAAGAAGGGAGATAAAATAAAATAAGATAAAAGAGGATGGAAGTATGGAAGAGAAGGAAATTAAAATGAAAGAGGAAGTGGGGATTGAGAGAGGAGGGAAGTAAAATAGGAAGAGGAAGGAAGTGATGAGAGGAGGAAGTAAAGAGGAAGAGGACAAAAATAAATAAAATAAAAGAGGATGGAAGTATAGAAGTAAGAGAAGGAAAGTAAATTGGAAGAGGTGAGAAGTGATGAGAGTCGATGAGATGGAAAAAGGAGGGAAATGATGGGGGTAGAGGAGGGAAGTAAAGATTGAAAGAGGAGGGAAAAGATTGAAAGATGAAGAAGTGATGAGAGGAGGGAAGTAAAATTGGGAAGAGGAAGGAAGTGATGAGAGGAAGGAAGTAAAATTAATAAGAGGAAGTGATGAGAGGGGGAAGTAAAAAGAACTAGTAGTTGATAATTACTAGGCACATATTAATCATTAGTATGCACATGATCTCCATTAATAAGGGTGAATTCTCCATTAATGGGCACAAATACACATAAAGTATGTGCATATTTACCATTAGTAGGTGTGTATTATTCACTATTAGTATGTGCATGTACTCACACGAATTCAACATTAATGGGTGCAAATATACAATATGCATGTATTCACCATTGGTAGGTACACATTCACCATTAGTAGGCCCACATTTACCTTTACTAGTCACATATTCAGCATTAATATGTGTGATTCAACATTTTTGGCCGCATATACATATAAAACAAGTGTGTATTCACCATTCATAGGCATGTATTCATCATAAGTTGACACATGTTCACCATCAATAGGTATTAATTCAACATTTTAATGGGCACAATACACATAAATAGGCACATAAGGAGCTAAACTAGGCGTAGACAAAATATGTGCATATTCACCATTGGTAAGTGTGACACCACAATTAGTATATATTTTCCATTAATAGGCACATATTACGTTTTTGGGCACATATACACATAAAGTAGGTGTGTATTCACCATTAGCAGGTGTATATTCACCATTAGCATGCACATATTCACCATAAATATGCATAAATTTAACACATCGACACACACACACACACACACACACACACACATATATATATATATATATATATATATATACTTATAAAAAATGAAAGGTTATGTAATAATTACTAGGCAAGTATAAAACATGAATACGTGCAAGTTAAAAAAATGAGTGCAAATACATATAAAGTGGACACATATTCCACAATAGTAGGCGTGTATGCACCATTACTAGGCACATGTTCCACAATATTAGGCACACATATATCATTAGTAGGGACACATTCACCATCAGTAGTTATAGATTCACCATTAATAAACATGTATTCTGCATTAATAGGGACATATTCACCATTAATAGGTATGTGTTGGATCAATGGGCTCTAGAAGGAGGAGGGGTTTAATAGAAGGAGGAGGGGTTGAATAGAGCTTAAATACATAAACAAGATTCATTGGACCTTCAAATTACTTCAAGATATAATATTACAAATATGGAATTTGATGTGCAACTAAACATACATAGCAAGAATGGGAGAGATTGAATGAGATCAAGAACAAGCTATGTAGAGTGGTTCCCAAATCCAAATTAGGAGAGTGTATATCCACTACCTAGAGAGTGTTGGATCTAGGACAAGCTATATGTAGGGAAATTGGGAGCATATATAGGTAGCGAAAACAAAAAAATTAAATGCCCGTTTCTCAAAACAGCAAGACTGTGTCAACAACAATGTATCTAGAAAGGAAGGTTTGTAAGGTTATACCTAGTCCTGAAACAAGTCCAGCGACATCACTCTTGTAGTAGATGCTTCTTATTCAGACAGCAACACGCTCCTTCCAGAGCAAAAACACTCAAACAATTGTCTCCATCAGCCTCCTGGTGCAACACCACAGACAGCGGTTGGCGATGTCCTCCTATCGGTAGACAATGGACTCCTATAACATACTAGATTTTGAGTGCTAATGTATATCGAGCTATAATTAATTATTCTTTATTTTTTTTTTGAACTTATATCGTCATTCAAAGACTTATTCAGTTATATCGATCAACTTTTTTTTGTCCTATGATACTAATTAGTCTCCTTTTGAATCCTTGTTTATAAATGGGTTCATTATCCTCACATCGAGAAATAGTTACCAACAAGTCCCTAAATGGTTCCTCAAGAAACACTTTGACATCATTTGGTACAATTTCACATGTAGCACTCAAAGATGTTTGTTAGACCTTATACTTCATTAATGAATCTATCTTTCCAACCACTAGCTTCATAATCAAATAAAAATATTATTTAGTATATTATATATTTATTATCGAGTGATTTAAAGTAAGAGATTTAATAGGAAAGATGTGGCTTTAAATAGGGAGTTAGTAATTTTACTATTTGGATTAATAGCAATGAGACACAGTCAAATTCTCCTGGAAATAGGAGATACAATTTTTTATACTGGACATAATGATAATTAATTCTATTTATCAGCAAAACCAGAAATGTAGGAAATACCACACCATCACCCCTTCGTGATTGCGTCTTCTCCATGCCAGAAAACGGTGATGACCCAATCCAGTATCATGCGTCACCTGCAAGGAAATGGCCGCCCAGCGTCACCCATTCCCTACGCATCCCGCTCTCCCGTTCGTATTCAACATGGATGGCTAACGGACACTTCCAACACCCTACTAAACACAAAATCGAGCCGCCGCCATCAATATATATCAGAAAAAATTGCAACATGACTTCAGGCCTTCATTTACAAAACCCTAGCGTTCCCCATACTTTCTATAAAAGATCCCAACAAACTCAGATCTGGAGACACAACTCCCTACAATGGAGACGATCTTCACCCTTACTGCACCTGTATCTAGACACCCCACCGACAAATACCACCCAACCGCAGTCATCAATGGAGGTGCCCAGGAGTGTGCAAAAAGCACCTCTGACTCCTCCAGGAAAGGCCCTACCCATCCACCCTCACTGGAGTCTGCCGCCTCCCCATGATGGTGCCTCCATTGCCTTTCCCCCTCACCACAACTGCCTAGTCGTGATATGCCCCAACTAACATATCAACCTGCAAGAATCCACCGCCACTAGGATCATCACCATCTTGCTTTGGATCTCGCTAGCGGCCACGACCACCAAGAAGGCAGATATGTAAGTGACAGAACCACCAGTGGCGGTGGTGTCCATTGATTGAGTAGACTCCACAGAACCACCAGCTCAGATGGATGAATCTATAGATCATTCTTGAGCAGGCAGTAAGGCACCTACCACTTCTACACATCGATACTCCTACTGCTCCTTGATTCCTCCAAACCACCACCCCAAATATGACGCCCAACAAACTCTGGAGATCTCACAACTAGTAAATCCAGGTATCCTCTCCTTCTTCAACCTCTAATTGATGATTCATCCTCTATACCCAGCCGCCTTTGAGATCACCAGCAAGGGCGCCAATGATTCTGCAGACATGCCTCATCAGCTGTAAATCACGACCTGCTACCCCAACCAACACAAGCCCAACAAGAACTCTTCCCTTCCCTCCATGATGAACTACAAATCTGAAACTCGAGACACAATCCCAATCAAGGATTCAAGGGCATATCTATCATCTCAAACAACATGCCACCTACACCCTTTCAGACGATCTGGAACAACATCGAAATAACTTGCGAACCTAGCTTTAGAGACCATCCTCATTAGGGATACAAGGGAGGAGATCGTAGGACACCACAAGAAAACAAGAGACCTACTGCATACTCCCATGCACATCTCGTTAGTCTCTTCTTCCTCCTTTTATTTGATTTCAAAATACTGAATAAGATAAGGGATATGGGGGGTGAAAAACAACATTGATTATACATAATCATAGTAACTAGCTAGGACTGGAAATAGTCTAAGTCTATACATGCATACATGCATATATATTACAGTAGGTTTATGATGTAAATACTATTATATCATATAAGTTGGATTAGTTAAGGCCATCCAGAGTAGACAAGCACGATACCTAATTGTTTTAAAACTACTATATGTATGTATACATGTGTCGATAAATTTTTATTCACGAGATAGATGTCTGTTCCAGTCCATCTACAATATTAATAGTAATTGATTAGAAGATGGCACAACATATGATAATATGATTATACACACTTGTATATGGTGATGATGATATATGTAGAAAATTCAAGGTGTCTAATGGGTAACATATGAAATAGTAAACCTAGATGGGAAAATGTAATCCTAATTAAGACAAATTGAACTACATTGATTCCAAGTCAAATGGTGACAATATTATTATTCTTTGTATCTACCTCTTCATAAATTCTTGGAGACACATTATGATTATGCAATCCTTGGAGCCCTGAATAATTGAGGTGCTAGATTCTGTATTTAATTATTGAGTTATTTGGCTTCCCTCTTAAAATTCCATGCATATTGTTTGTTGGTGAACCCAATACTTTTCATAAGCCATTTTTGCCTCTTTGAAAGTTCACCACGTTATATTCATTATTGTTAAACATTGATAAATATTATGATAAGCACTAGAATTGAATTCTTGGAGTTTTGACTCCTGGACTTTGGTCCCTTTGGGCTTTGGCCCTTTAGAGCTTTGGCTCCTAGAGGTTGGGTACGTCCCGCCGCCCTGTGTACAGGTTGTAATGGATTAGTGGTCCCCCAATATACTGGTTGAAATAGCAGGCTACTGTATCGTTATCTCATAGATGATTGAACACATGGCATTGTAGTCATTGATAAGAAATGATATGATAGTGATTAATCCTAATATTTAAACTGATCATTTTGTTACAAATAATGTTGAATATATAGATATCTTGAAGTTGGGAAATTTGTATAATTGTTAACATTGTCAATATCATGTTGAATATTTTGATCTCTTTTTGTAGAACTGTTGATCTTGTCAATAACATCTTGAATTATATACATGGGAACCATTGATACATGTTATTCTCTTTTGGTTAAAGTAAGTCCACCAAATAGTCCCCTCGTAGAATTCATCTCATACCTAAATCATGTTTTGTACCTACATTTTTAATAGCTCAATGATTGGATTTAGTACCAGCTTTGCTAACCTTTATTTTCCCTTCAATGGGGTCCATGTGTGGTTTCGTTCCCTCTAGGAACTCATGGGCATGTGATAGATGGAAGAGCTTGAAGAGACATGCACTGGGTAGTCCTCCGTTGAAGACTAGATAGGAATGAACTTTATTTCTTAAACTTGTAATCACATTTTGTAAGCTTCCACGACTCTGATGTACAAGCATGAATGTAACAAAGATTATTTATGTTTTTATATTATTTTGTAACTATTTGATCATAAAGAGAGAGTCTTTACAAAATGGTATTAGAGCCATAAACGGTGGACACTCATTTATGTCTCAGAAAATTAAGGTTAGTGAGGAATACCAATGTAGTAGCTAGAACTTAGAAGAAAACAAATTTGTTGACAACGAACCCTAATATCATTGGCCTAATCATTAGGATATTCATATCCTACAAGTAGGAAACACTATGAGGTTGTGATGCGAGGTGGGTACCCTAATCTAGAAATTTATGGAACATACATAGTTAAACATCTAGCTTTTGAACTTCTATAGGCATGGATTTACTTGGAGATATTATAGGATAAAAGTGGCTGAGATACATGTGTGTAGATTAGCATTTAGGTCATTGGAACATTAGAATAAAAATATAGGCATGCAAATGGTTATTCTTTAGTTTAGAATCCCCACATATAATGCAAAAAAAAAACCTTTTGAGAACACTAGTGATGCATGTTAGTTTAAATTGCATGCATTCATATCAGAATATGATGTTAGAAGTCTTATATGGATATATCATCACTATGTGCTCACCTCAGAAGAAGATATACCTTTCAAGTGTAGTTTGTCTTTAATCAATTTAGCAACTTCATAGAGGTAGTAACGGAATGAGTTGGTCACCTTAAGTAGAAGCCAGACTATGGAAGGAGAAACATTATAGTGTTCCTCAATTAAAGATGGCATCTAAGAGAATAAGGGTAGCATGCACATATTTTATGGATTGAACCGTAGTAACAATAAGATTGTATGAAGGGTCAGATTTCGGGGATGAAATCCCTTTTAAGGGTAGTAGAGTTGTAACATACTTGATTTTGAGTGCTAATGTATATCGAGCTATAATTAATTATTCTTTAAAAAAATTGAACTTATATTGGCATTCAAAGACTTATTCAGTTATACCGATAAACTTTTTTTTGTCCTATGATACTAATTAGTCTCCTTTTGAATCCTTATGTATAAATGGGTTCATTATCCTCACATCGAGAAATAGTTACCAACGAGTCCCTAAATGGTTCCTCAAGAAACACTTTGACATCATTTGGTACAATTTCACATGTGGCACTCAAAGATGTTTGTTAGACCTTATACTTCATTAATGAATCTATCTTTCCAACCACTAGCTTCATAATCAAATAAAAATATTATTTAGTATATTATATATTTATTATCGAGTGATTTAAAGTAAGAGATTTAATAGGAAAGATGTGGCTTTAAATAGGGAGTTAGTGATTTTACTATTTGGTTTAATAGCAATGAGACACAGTCAAATTCTCCTAGAAATAGGATATACAATTTTTTATACTAGACATAATGATAATTAATTCTATTTATCAGCGAAACCAGAAACGTAGGAAATACCACACCGTCACCCCTCCGTGATTGCGTCTTCTCCATGCTAGAAAACGGTGACGACCCAGTCCAATATCATGTGTCACCTGCAAGGAAATGGCCACTCAGTGTCACCTCTTCCCTACGCATCCCACTCTCCCCTTCGTATTCAACATGGATGCCCAACAAACACTTCCAACACCCTACTAAACACAAAATAGAGCCTCCGCCATCAATATAGATAAGAATAAACTACAACATGACTTCAGGCCTTCATTTTAAAAACCCAAGTGTTCCCCTTACTTTCTATAAAAGATCCCAACAAACTCAGATGTAGAGATACAACTCCCTACAATGGAAATGATCTTCTCCCTTGCTGTACTTGCATCTAGACACCCCACCGACAAATACCACCCAACCGCAGTCATCAATGGCGGTGCCCAGGAGTGTGCAAAAGGCACCTCCGACTCCTCCAGGCAAGGCACTACCCATCCACCCTCACTGGAGTCCTCCGCCTCCCCATGATGGTGCCTCCACTGCCTTTCCCCCTCAACAAAACCGCCTAGTCATGATATGCCCCAACTAACAGATCAACCTGCAAGGATCCACCGCTACTAGGATCATCCTCATCTTGCTTTGGATCTCGCTAGCGGCCACGACCACCAGGAAGGTAGATCTGTAAGTGACAGAACCACCAGTGGCGGTGGCACCCATTGATCGAGTAGACTCCACAGAACCACCATCTTAGATGGATGAATCTATAGATCCTTCTTGAGCAGGCAGTAAGGCACCTACCACTTCCACACATCCATAATCCTACTACTCCTCGATTCCTCCAAACCACCACCCCAAATCTGACGCCCAGCAAACTCTGGCGATCTCACAACTAGTAGATCCAGGTATCCTCTCCTTCTTCAACCTCTAATTGATGATTGATCCTCTATACCCAGTCACCTTTGAGATCACTAGAAAGGGCACCAATGATTCTGTAGACATGCATCATCAGCTACAAATCACGACCTGCTACCCCAACCAACAGAAGCCCAACAAGAACTCTTCCCTCCCCTCCATGACGGCCTACAAATCTAAAACTAGAGATACAATCCCAATCAAGGATTCAAGGGCATATCTATCATCTCAAACAACATGCCACCAACACCCTTTCCGATGATTTGGAACAACATCGAAATAACTCACGAACCTAGCTTCAGAGACCATCCCCATTGGGGATGCAAGGGAGGAGATCATAGGACACCACAAGAAAGCAAGAGACCTACTGCATACTCCCATGCACAACTCGTAAGTCTCTTCTTCCTCCTTTTATTTGATTTCAGAATCCTGAATAAGATAAGGGATATGGGGGGTGAAAAACAACATTGATTATACCTAATCATAGTAACTAGCTAGGACTGGAAATCGTCTAAGTCTATACGTGCATACATGCATATATATTGCATTAGGTTTATGATGTAAATACTACTATATCATATAAGTGGATTAGTTAAGGCCATCTAGAGTAGACAAGCACGATACCTAATTGTTTTAAAACTACTGTATGTACGTATACATGTGTCGATAAATTTGTATTCGCAAGATAGATGTCTGTTCCAGTCCGTCTACAATATTAATAGTAATTGATTAGAAGACGACACAACAGATGATAATATGCTTATACACACTTGTATGTGGTGATGATGATATATGTAGCAAATTCAAGGTGTCTAATGGGTAACATATGAAATAGTAAACCTAGATGGGAAAATGTAATCCTAATTAAAACAAATTGAACAACATTGATTCCAAGTCAAATGCTGACAATATTATTATTCTTTGTAGCTACCTCTTCATAAATTCTTGGAGACACATTATGATTATGCCATCCTTCGAGCCATAAATAATTGAGGTACTAGATTTTGTATTTAATTATTGAGTTATTTGGATTCCCTCTTAAAATTCCATGCATATTGTTTGTTGGTGAACCCAATACTTTTCATAAGACATTTCTGCCTCTTTGAAAGTTCACCACTTTATATTCATTATTGTTAAACATTGATAAATATTATGATAAGCATTGGAATTGAATTCTTGGAGTTTTGACTCCTGGACTTTGGTCCCTTTGGGCTTTGGCCCTTTAGAGATTTGGCTCCTAGAGGTTGGATACGTCCCGCCGCCCTTTGCACAGGTTGTAATGGATTAGTGCTCCCCCAATATACTGGTTGAAATAGTAGGCTACCGTGTCGTTCTCTCATAGATGATTGAACACATGGCATTGTAGTCATTGATAAGAAATTATATGACAATCCTTAATCTAAATATTTAAACTGATCATTTTGTTACAAATAATGTTGAATATATAGATATCTTGAACTTGGAAATTTTGTATAATTGTTAACATTGTCAATATCATGTTGAATATTTTGATATCTTTTTGTAGAATTGTTAATATTGTCAATAACATCTTGAATTCTATATATGGGAACCATTGATACATGTTATTCTCTTTTGGTTAAAGTAATTCCACCAAATAATCCCCTCCTAGAATTCATCTCATACCTAAATCATGTTTTGTACCTGCATTTTTAATAGCTCAATGATTGGATTTAGTACCAGCTTTTCTGACCTTTATTTTCCCTTCAATGGGGTCCATGTGTGGTTTCGTTCCCTCTGGGAACTCATGGGCAGGTGATAGATGGAAGAGCTTGAAGAGACATGCACTGGGTAGTCCTCCGTTGAAGACTAGATAGGAATGAACTTTATTTCTTAAACTTGTAATCACATTTTGTAAGCTTCCACGACTTTGATGTATAAGCATGAATGTTACAAAGATTATTTATGTTTTTGATATTATTTTGTAAATATTTGATCGTAAAGATCAAGTCTTTACAAAATGGTATCAGATCCATAAACGATCGACACTCATTTATTTCTCAGAAAATTAAGGTTAGTGAGGAATACCAATGTAGTAGCTAGAACTTAGAAGAAAACAAATTTGTTGAAAACGAACCCTCGTATCATTAGCCTAATCATTAGGATATTCATAGCCTACAAGTGGGAAACACTATGAGGTTATGATGCGAGGTGGGTACCCTAATATAGAAATTTATGGAACATACATAGTTAAACATCTAGCTTTTGAACTTCTATAGGCATGGATTTACTTGGAGATATCATAGGATAAAAGTGGTTGAGATACATGTGTGTAGATTAACATTTAGGTCATTGGAACATTAGAATAAAAATATAGGTATACAAATGGTTATTCTTTAGTTCAGAATCCCCACATATAATGCAAAAAAAAACCTTTTGAGAACACTAGTTGATGCATGTTAGTTTAAATTGCATGCATTCATATCAGAATATGATGTTAGAAGTCTTATATGGATATATCATCACTATGTGCTCACCTCAGAAGAAGATATACCTTTCAAGTGTAGTTTGTCTTTAATCAATTTAGAAACTTCATAGAGGTAGTAAGGGAATGGGTTGGTCACCTTAAGTAGAAGCCAGGCTATGGAAGGAGAAACATTATTGTGTTCCTCAATTAAAGATGGCATCTAAGAGAACAAGGGTAGCATGCACATATTTTATGGATTGAACCCTAGTAACAATAAGATTATATGAAGGGTCAAATTTCGGGGACGAAATCCCTTTTAAGGGTAGTAGAGTTGTAACATACCACATTTTGAGTGCTAATGTATATCGAGCTATAATTAATTATTCTTTAAAAAAAATTGAACTTATATCATCATTCAAAGACTTATTCAGTTATATCGATAAACTTTTTTTGTCCTGTGATACTAATTAGTCTCCTTTTGAATCCTTGTGTATAAATGGGTTCATTATCCTCACATCGAGAAATAGTTACCAAAGAGTCCCTAAATGGTTCCTCAAGAAACACTTTGACATCATTTGGTACAATTTCACATGTGGCACTCAAAGATGTTTGTTAGACCTTATACTTCATTAATGAATCTATCTTTCCAACCACTAGCTTCATAATCAAATAAAAATATTATTTAGTATATTATATATTTATTATCAAGTGATTTAAAGTAAGAGATTTAATAGGAAAGATGTGGCTTTAAATAGGGAGTTAGTAATTTTACTATTTGGATTAATAGCAATGAGACACAGTCAAATCTCCTAGAAATAGGATATACCATTTTTTATACTAGACATAATGATAAATAATTCTATTTATCAGGGAAACCAGAAATGTAGGAAATACCACACCATCACCCCTTCGTATTGCATCTTCTCCATGCCAGAAATCGGTGTCGACCCAGTCCAGTATCATGCGTCACCTGCAAGTAAATGGCCGCCCAGCGTCGCCCGTTCCCTACGCATCCCACTCTCCCCTTTGTATTCAACATGGATGCCCAACAGACACTTCCAACATCCTACTAAACACAAAATAGATCTGCCGCCATCAATATAGATCAGAAGAAACTGCAACATGACTTCAGGCCTTCATTTACAAAACCATAGTGTTCCCCTTACTTTCTATAAAAGATCCCAATAAACTCATATCTGGAGACACAACTCCCTACAATGGAGACGATCTTCACCCTTGCTGCACCTGCATCTAGACACCCCACCGACAAATACCACCCAACCGCAGTCATCAATGGCGATGCCTAGGAGTGTGCAAAAACCGCCTCTGACTCCTCCAAGCAAGGCCCTGCCCATCCACCCTCACTAGAGTCCTCCGTCTCCTCATGATGGTGCCTCCACTGCCTTTCCCCCTCACCAAAACTGCCTAGTCGTGATATGCCCCAACTATCTCATCAACATGCAAGGATCCACCACCACTAGGATCATCACCATCTTGCTTTGGATCTCGCCGGTGGCCATGACCACCAGGAAGGCAGATATGCAAGTGACAGAACCACCAGTGGCGGTGGCGCCCATTGATCGAGTAGACTCCACAAAACCACCAAATTAGATGGATGAATCTATAGATCGTCCTTGAGCAGGTAGTAAGGAACCTACCGCTTCCACACATTGATAATCCTACTGCTCCTCGATTCCTCCAAACCACCACCCCGAATCTGACACCCATCAAACTCTGGTGATCTCACAACTAGTAGATCTAGGTATCCTCTCTTTGTTCAACCTCTAATTGATGATTCATCCTCTAAAACCCATCCGCCTTTGAGATCACCAGCAAGGGCGCCAATGATTCTGCAGACATGCCTCATCAGCTGCAAATCAAAACCTGCTACCCCAACCAACAGAAGCCCAACAAGAAATCTTCCCTCCCCTCCATGATGACCTAAAAATTTGAAACTCGAGACACAATCCCAATCAAGGATTCAAGGGCATATCTAACATCTCAAACAAAATGCCACCTACACCCTTTCAGACGATCTGGAACAACATCAAAATAACTCGTGAACCTAGCTTCAGAGACCATCCCCATTGGGGATGCAAGGGAGGAGATCGTAGGACACCACAAGAAATCAAGAGACCTACTGCATACTCCCATGCACAACTCGTAAGTCTCTTCTTCCTCCTTTTATTTGATTTCAGAATACTGAATAAGATAAGGTATATGGTGGGTGAAAAACAACATTGATTATACCTAATCATAGTAACTAGCTAGGACTGGAAATCGTCTAAGTCTATACATGCATACATGCATATATATTGCAGTAGGTTTATGATGTAAATACTATTATATCATATAAGTGGATTAGGTCCATCCAGAGTAGACAAGCAAGATACCTAATTGTTTTAAAACTACTGTATGTACATATACATGTGTCGATAAATTTGTATTCGTGAGATAGATGTATGTTCCAGTCCGTCTAAAATATTAATAGTAATTGATTAGAAGACGACACAACAGATGATAATATGATTATACACACTTGTATGCGGTGATGATGATATATGTAGCAAATTCAAGGTGTCTAATGGGGTGGCGCCCATTGATCGAGTAGACTCCACAAAACCACCAAATTAGATGGATGAATCTATAGATCGTCCTTGAGCAGGTAGTAAGGAACCTACCGCTTCCACACATTGATAATCCTACTGCTCCTCGATTCCTCCAAACCACCACCCCGAATCTGACACCCATCAAACTCTGGTGATCTCACAACTAGTAGATCTAGGTATCCTCTCTTTGTTCAACCTCTAATTGATGATTCATCCTCTAAAACCCATCCACCTTTGAGATCACCAGCAAGGGCGCCAATGATTCTGCAGACATGCCTCATCAGCTGCAAATCAAAACCTGCTACCCCAACCAACAGAAGCCCAACAAGAAATCTTCCCTCCCCTCCATGATGACCTAAAAATTTGAAACTCGAGACACAATCCCAATCAAGGATTCAAGGGCATATCTAACATCTCAAACAAAATGCCACCTACACCCTTTCAGACGATCTGGAACAACATCAAAATAACTCGTGAACCTAGCTTCAGAGACCATCCCCATTGGGGATGCAAGGGAGGAGATCGTAGGACACCACAAGAAATCAAGAGACCTACTGCATACTCCCATGCACAACTCGTAAGTCTCTTCTTCCTCCTTTTATTTGATTTCAGAATACTGAATAAGATAAGGTATATGGTGGGTGAAAAACAACATTGATTATACCTAATCATAGTAACTAGCTAGGACTGGAAATCGTCTAAGTCTATACATGCATACATGCATATATACTGCAGTAGGTTTATGATGTAAATACTATTATATCATATAAGTGGATTAGGTCCATCCAGAGTAGACAAGCAAGATACCTAATTGTTTTAAAACTACTGTATGTACATATACATGTGTCGATAAATTTGTATTCGTGAGATAGATGTATGTTCCAGTCCGTCTAAAATATTAATAGTAATTGATTAGAAGACGACACAACAGATGATAATATGATTATACACACTTGTATGCGGTGATGATGATATATGTAGCAAATTCAAGGTGTCTAATGGGTAATATATGAAATAGTAAACCTAGATGGGAAAATATAATCCTAATTAAGTCAAATTGAACAACATTGATTCCAAGTCAAATGGTGACAATATTATTATTCTTTGTAGCTACCTCTTCATAAATTCTTGGAGAGACATTATGATTATGCAATCCTTGCAGCCCTAAATAATTGAGGTACTAGATTCTGTATTTAATTATTGAGTTATTTGGCTCCCCTCTTAAAATTCAATGCATATTGTTTGTTGGTGAACCCAATACTTTTCATAAGCCATTTCTGCCTCTTTGAAAGTTCACCACTTTATATTCATTATTGTTAAACATTGATAAATATTATGATAAGCACTGGAATTGAATTCTAGGAGTTTTGACTCCTGGACTTTGGTCCCTTTGGGCTTTGTCCCTTTAGATCTTTGGCTCCTAGAGGTTGGTTACGTCTCTCCGCCCTGTGCATAGGTTGTAATGGATTAGTGGTCCCCCAGTATACTGGTTGAAATAGCAGGCTACCGTGTCATTCTCTCATAGATGATTGAACACATGACATTATAGTCATTGATAAGAAATGATATGATAGTGCTTCATCCTAATATTTCAACTGATCATTTTCTTACAAATAATGTTGAATATATAGATATCTTGAAGTTGGAAAATTTGTATAATTGTTAACATTGTCAATATCATGTTGAATATTTTGATCTCTTTTTGTAGAATTGTTAATCTTGTCAATAACATCTTGAATTCTATATATGGGAACCATTGATACATGCTATTCTCTTTTGGTTAAAGTAAGTCCACCAAATAGTCCCCTCGTAGAATTCATCTCATACCTAAATCATGTTTTGTACCTACATTTTTAATAGATCAATGATTGGATTTAGTACCAGCTTTGCTGACCTTTATTTTCCCTTCAATGGGGTCCATGTGTGGTTTCATTCCCTCTAGGAACTCATGGGCAGGTGATAGATGGAAGAGCTTGAAGAGACATGCACTGGGTAGTCCTCCGTTGAAGACTAGATAGGAATGAACTTTATTTCTTAAACTTGTAATCATATTTGTAATCTTCCATGACTCTGATGTACAAGCATGAGTGTAACAAAGATTATTTATGTTTTTGATATTATTTTGTAAATATTTGATCGTAAAGATCGAGTCTTTACACCTCCCGCCTCTAGGGTAGTCCACGCGTACTAGTGAGATCTCCACGTTACACTACCAGAGCCAACATGAAGGTTGTCCCTTCTGTCGGTGTACTAGTCACCAACATGCTCTCACACAATTGTTCTCATTTGTTCTCTCCCTCGCTATTCCCCCTCTAACGAGTAGGACTTGCTTGAACTCTCTATTAGTTACCACAACCAGAGAAGACAACAATTATCAGAGCAACTGATTCTCAATTGTGTGTGTTGGGAAGTCCCTGGTATTCCTGTATTTATAGTAGAGGCCAGGGTCAGGGTTCCCCGTCTATGTGGGAGTACAAGGGTCTGAAATCATGAATTTTTTGGAACCTACGAATGGAGAACTGATTAGTTCACACACCCAACCGATCAGTTGGTGCATGAGCTGGTTGGTTCCCTAATTGAACCGGACGGTTCACGCAATTTCCTATTCTAAATCACATTGGTATTCAACGCCCGATTAATGTTGAACATGATATCAACATCAATCCTTGTTCCAATCGAATTGGAAACTAAATTGGGTGACCCAAAGGGTGAATCAAACATCTCACATAGTGAAACGGTCATTTCACATTGTGAGCCAGTCATTTCACAAGTGAATGGTCATTTCACTTGTCCAATTTGGGTAAAGTTCAACCAATATTAATTCCAATTGACCTGACACTCCAAACGATAGGTTCAAAACTTGAACCGCTCAGTTCAAAATCTAGTCAGATAATTTTGAACCTCAATTGTTTAATTGAATACCTAAACACCTTTAGTAATCAATCTAAACATTATTAATGAATAAAGTCATTTAATTCGAGAGTATCCTATGTGTGTGACCCTATAGGTCCTGATTTACATTGGTAGTGAATGTCCACAATCAATTATGACATCACAAGCAAAGTGCAGTGCCTAGTCACACATCATTACTACTCAAGTAATTCGAAAAGTCAGAGAACAACTTCAACCTACAATACATGATTAGTGTTACCGTGATCGTATAGTTCCTTTGTCTTTGATATCCAGATTGAACTCAAGTTGTGGAATTGTCATCCTCTCAACGTTCAATCCATGTTCCTTGAGCTAGAGCATACTGTTTAAGATGCATGTGAGTTCACGTATCACATATTAAATCAAATGAGTACTACCGTACATTTCTCAATATCACTTATCAAATGACCCTGGATATCAATCTCCTATAGGAGGGACAAATCCCATTTAGATCACTCACACTCTGTCCCCATATGTCACATCTACCCAATAATCACCATTATGGCAATCCTTATTCATGGTTATGTTGGGTGATGTCAAAGTATTACGAAGGACATGTGATGAATGTAGTGACTTTAGGCCTAAGAACCACAATCACCACCATCACTACGACAGCTGATTCTGACTACCATTACATGGTCTCCATGTATCACTCTCATGGTGGGTCTGTCCGATACATTATTCTCTAACATGTACATGTATTCTTGGCTTGATATCACATATCATGACTAATGAGACTGTATCATTAGTCAACACACACTCTAGTCTTTATATGTTACTATCGTCTATTTTGCTTTCACAGTAATATCCGACTAGGGACATAAAAAGAATGTATATACTCTAAGCATTCATATGATGTCATTGTTCAAGTCACGTACTTGAAGACATACGTCATTGAGTAACACCATTCTTTAGACATCTAGTATGTATGTGTCATCATCTCATGACTGAGATAAACATAATAGAAAGAATTACCTTTATTATTATCATATTAGGTATTTAATGCCACATTCCAATCATCATATGATTGACTCTCTGGGCATCCATACCAACAGACTCCCTCTTGCACTTAGATACAATCACCCATAAATCTTATTTCAAGTGATCTTAACATGTCCATTATATTTCTACTGTGCAAGCACTTTTATAGCGGGTTTAGCAATGTTTGCTTCAAGTCAGTATATTACAAGTATCACATCTCTTTTATATACGACTACTCCTATGAGATATAAGTGTCACAGTATGCTATCTGAGATTCCCAGCCTAACCAGTAGCTCCGTTGCAGTCATCAATATTTATATTGTATCATCAATGGTTGGGACCTCACACAAGTTCACCCATATGAACTTCTTGATCCATATAGTATACTCTGTTGTTCTCATAAAACAGAGATAATCGGCTTCTTTTTTAGATTTAAACAACTATCATTATCTTGGAACCTTTCCAGCTTACAGTTCTCATTTAAGGTCAAACATAAACATAGATTGTGATTATTTATTTGTCATTTCATAAGCTTGCATCGGTGTAACCCTTTGCACCAAACTCTTCCTTATTACCTTACTCGAGGAACATATCCTTTTAGTGCTTCACAAGCACCTAATGATTTTCTTTATGGTAGTCCAGTGACTCTCAATGGCATCTAACATATATCCTCTCGTCATGTCCAATACATATGAGATTGCTAAATAGGTATATATATCCTCTCATCATGTCCAATACATATGAGATGACTTGATATCCTCTCATAATGTCCACTACATACAAGATAACTAGATATCCTCTTATCATGCCCAATAGATATGAGATAACAGAATAAGTACACATAACATTGCATTCAAGATGGATCCAATTGTGAATGCATATGGTATCTATCCATGTGTTCATATTCTTCAAAAGAAATGGGACACTAGGCTCCTGAGAGACTAACTCCATGGAACATGGACAAGTTTTCTCTCAATGAGTCTTGCATGATGAGCCCTTCAACATATTGCCAATGTATGTGCTCTTTCTTAGATCAAGAATCTTTCTCGATCTATCTTTATAGATCTCAATCCCTATCACATAGGATGCTTTACTTAAGCCCTTCATATAGAAGGTATTTTCCTTGCCAGGTTTTAACATTTTCAGGATTAAAGACGTTGTTCCCCATCATTATGTGGAATATAAAATGCTCCCACTAAATCGTTTGTAATCACATATTTCATTTTCATTTTAACTCAAGTCAAACTCTTTGACTGTCTTGTCAAATGGAAGATTCCAGCTCTAAAATTCTTGTTTCAATCAACAGATTTACTTTTGCATCTTATAGACTTTATTTTCATTATTGGATTTATAAAACCTTTAGGTTGTGTCACATACACATACTCATAATTATTCTTGTTAAGAATGTGGTTTTAATATCCATATGCCAAACCTCATTAGTCATAACAAGTTGTAATAGCAAGCATGATCTTGATGGATTTAACCATGGAAATTGGTGAAAGACTTCATCATGTTCAACACTTTGAACTTGTTTGAAACTCTTTGTAACTAATCTACTCTTCCATGTTGGTATCCTTTCAAAGACCAAAATGCACCCTATGGGTTTTACCCCTTCAGGTGGATCTAGTAAGGTCATACCTTGTTGGTATACATGGGGTCCATCTTGGATCTCATGAGCTCAAGTCATTTCTCAAACTCTATTCTTCAATAGCTTCTAGATAGGTTGTTGACTCATCATCTATGATCAAATCACCACTTTTTGAGTTATAATATGTCATAATCTTTCAAACTCAAGGCATGTTCTATTAGAACTATAAGATTTTGTGTTAAATAAGGAAGTTGAGATTCCATAACAACTTGTGATTCTCATTGTTCCCACTGTACCTCTTTTATGTTCAATATTTTCTTGTCTATCTTGAATATTTTGAGTTCTACTTTTACTCCCACTGATTCCTTCAGAACTAAGTTCCCCTCACAAATACAGCCATCATGGAAAGAAACACCTTTGTTGTTGGATTGGAATAAAAGTAGTATTCAACAAAATAACATTTATGTGATTTATGGACGAAAAAGCTTTTAAGAAACCATTTTCTTATATAGTATTTCAATCCTAATCACTACAAAAGGCATATCAAGACATCTCCCATACCATATCTCATATGGTATCTTTTGAACCATTTTCAACGGTATAGTATTTTAGTGCAAAGCATGTGCCCAAAAGAAATTGTAAGATCAACTACATTTTAATTGATAATCACATCGTAACTTAACAGGGTATGATACCTTCATTCTGACACATCATTATGTTTCAAGTGGAGTTCATTATGATACACTATCACAATCTCTCCATAAGGTCCTCAAACTCTTGGTTTAAAAATATTTCAACATCGATCACATCGAAGTATGTTAATACTTTTACCAAGTTAGTTACATACTTTGTTTACAATCTCCTTAAACACTTCAAGAGATTCATACTTGTATCTTGTTACATACAAATATCATACTTACTGATAGAATCAATATATATAATGAGGTACCAGTAACTACACTTAGCATTTATTCTAGAAGGTCCACATACATCAATATGTGTGAGCCCTAATAGAATAATCGCTCTCCCACTACATCTAGTGAAGATGCTTTTGTCATCGTGCACAACAAATAAGACATGCATGTCTCTACTGGTTCAATAACCAAAAGAGTCTAGATAAACATCATATGGATTCTAGAAATACATTTCTCATTTATGCACTCTAGATGACAATGCTATATGTATTCAATTGTTTGAGTCATCAAGTCATTTAGTATATGTGTCATATACTTTTGTCTTTACAACTATCAAGTATAGTTTGTGAGACATAGGACATTGCCATAAAAGATCAAATCTTTGTAAATGAAGCATAATGTTCTTATCACACAAGACATATGATGTTTTTCATCAATGGCGGGTACATAATAGCAATTCACTAATTCTATTATGTGCCCATGAATGACAGCTTCCAACTATAGAGACATCAACCCTTGCTTCATACAGTTCTAGCTTACTTCTTCTCAGGTCTTCAAGTAGAGATCTTTGTCTCCATCTTCTTCTTGAGATCCTCTATAAAGAGCATAGTTCCTTTCCAATGACTAGACATGTGACAATGATGGCACTTTCTTTGCTAAATCCATTAAGAGAAATAAGACAGATTCCTTTTACACTTACCCTTCTCCATATATTAAGTGCAGAAGACTTGGACTTTAGCTTAGCCTCAGAAATCTTCTTGAGCTTGCCTTTGCCCTAGGACTCACTTCCACATATCACCATCACAGATTTGTCCTTCTTCTTCCTTGCTTCAACATCAACATGCCAAGCATTTGATAAACTGACTATGTGATTCACACAACAAATTGTAGAATCAAATCCATGGTCAACTCTTGACCTAAGAAAAATCCCAGTCACTCCACATGCCCAATCATATTGAGCACATGGGGCTCTACATGACCTCCCTTTGTCAGTTTGCACTCAAATAGTACTTTGGAGACATTATACCTTGTTTGCTTTACATGATTCTTAATATGTGTTACCATCTCAAGAATGTCCATGTTATCATGTTGTTCATGCAACTCATAGTTCATACATCATAGTATAAGGTATTTAATGTCTATGACATTATTGGCATGCTTCAAGTAATCATCCAATTTAGTCTTAAGTGTATTTGGATTGAGTTCCTTTGGCTCTGGTCTTTCAAGGACATAAAGCTTTTGCTCATGTTTTAGAACACTTATCAAAGTCCTTAACTAGATGTGGAAGTCAATCCCGTTTGGTTTTATCCTTCTTAAGGATTGATCACAATACAAGCATGTTTGTGTTTGACATTTGATTCTATAAAGAAATATTGCAACTTTTCAAAACATTTTTGATTTGTTTGATTTGATAAGTTAATGATATTAATTAGGTCTTTAATTAATTATCGCTCCCACTATTTTGTTTAAATTGATATCATGTATCAATTTCAGAAGATTGCAGAGTACAATCTTCTAGTGAGCCAAGATCTAAAATAATTGAATTATTACCTGACCAATGCCAGCGTCCATAACCAATTATTAAGGTAGGAAACTTTTACCAATTGCATCATATGCGATTCTCTGATAGATGACATATACAACTCTTTGCCATTTGCATGCCTCTAGTGATTAATCTCAGTAATACCACACAGTTAAGTCTGACCCAAGAGGCAACATGATAATAATGCACCCCGCTTTGCAGGCCCACAATATTACCATCACATTTCCATGAGATAGTTGACACACCACCCTTGGGGTTCCCACACTTAGTCAATCAAGATTTTTATGTGTGTTGCTTATGGAAAACATCTAAGACTTAATATTATATTGATGGATTTTATATATAAATACATATACATATCCAATCACCACATACTTAGTATGTATCATATACATGTTGTAACCACAAACAAGAACATGTAATAATTAAAACACACAAGCGATGGTTATGGCCATAGTAATGTAATTCCTTGAAGCCACAAGGAATTACTACCACCTTGGATCCACATCATATGAAACATGTTGTTGATGAAGATCTATGCTCAAACCAATCTGGATTGATTGGTTCAACTCTTGTATTAGTCGGCTCGCCTCCTGGTCGCTCAGTTGGGATCCTAAAATGGTCATCTGGTTCTCAGGTACAAGTGGCATCTGGACTCCTCCAGTCAATCAATTTGTCCTCCTGTCGTTTGGCCTCATCAGTCCTCCAATCGATTGCTTCATTTCATGAGCCAATTAGTTTACCTTTATGCTAATCATCATATCACGACAAAACATAAACTATTACTATACTTTTTATTATTACATTGTATAAGGGAAAACCTGGAGTTATGTTTGAGGTGAAATATGAAGAAAAACATTAATTTATATTTGAAAAGGAAAGAGAGGCTCAATATGCAAATCGAGTAACAATAGGAATAAACAACCAAAACCATGCACACACAAATCTAGGGTTATTGACCATAACCATGCTTCACATCCACCATCAAAACTAATTTTTAGGGAGACACATATAAATTGCATATATATCATATATATATATATATATATATATATATATTATAGTTTGTAGAGCGTATGTGGAATTTAATCAGATATGCACATCAATTATTCTAATATTCACATTGTATGCAATAAAAGGATGAAAACTAAATCTGATCATATCAATTTAAATATCAGATACACGTAAATTGACGTGGCTTTGATAACACTGTAGGAAAATCAGGCACATATATAGGCATCGGAAACAAAATAATTAAATGCTTGTTTCCCAAAATAGCAAGATTGTGTCAACAACATTGTATCTAGGAAAGAAGGTTTGGAAGGTTATACCTGGTCCTGGAGCAAGTCCAATGACATTACTCTTGTAGCAGATGCATTTTCTTCAGGAAACATCACGCTCCTTCAGCAACAACAATACTCGAACAGTCGTCTCCACCGACCTCCTGATGCAACACCACAGACAGTGGTTGACGATGTCATCCTAGAAATAGACAATGGCCTCCCTCTTCTAGAGTAGTCCATACAGACCACTAGGAACTCCATGATGTGCTATCAGAGCCAACGGGAAGGAGTTGTCCTCTTTTATCAGCATACTAGTCACTGACATGCTCTCCCACAATTGTTCTCAGTTGTTCTCTCCCTCACTATCCCTCCCTTTAACGGGCACGCCTTGCTCGGGCTCTCTATTGGTTATCAAAACAAGAGAGGACAACAATTGTCAGAGCAACTGATTCTCAATTATGTGTGTTGGGAAGCCCCAATACCCCTCTATTTATAGTAGAGTCCAGAGTCAGGGTTCCCAGTCTATGTGGCAGTAGAAGGGTCTGGAATCATAAATTTTCTGGAACCCCAGTCAGTTCACACATCCAACCGGTCAGTTGGTGCATGAGCTGGTAGGTTCACTAAGTCAACCGGTCAGTTTATGTAGTTTCCTATTCTGGATCACATTGGTATTCAATGTCCGATTGATGCTAAACATGATATCAACATCAGTCCTTGTTCCAATCGAATTGGCAACCAAACCAGATGAGGGTGAATCAGTCGTCTCACATTGTGAGACGGTTGTTTCACATTGTGACACAGTTGTTTCACAAGTGGTCGTTCACTTGTCCAGTTAGGGAAAAATTCAACCAATATTGATTCCAATGGACCTGACTCTCTAACCAATCAGTTCAACACTTGAACTAGTCAATTCAAAGTCCAATCAGTCAATTTTGAACTTCAGTTGTTTAATGGAATACCTAAACACCTTTAGTGATCAATCCAAACATCATTCATGAATAAACTACTTTAATCTGAGTGTATCCTATGTGTGTGACCCTATAGGTCCAGAATTACATTGGCACTAAATGTCCATAACCAATTATGACATCACAAGCAAAGAGTGATGCCTAGTTACACATCATTGCTACCCATGTAATTTAGGAAGTTGGAAAACAACTTCAATCTACAACCCATAATTAGTGTTCCCATGATCATATAGTTCATTTGTCTCTGATATCTGGATTGAACTCGAGGCATGGAATCGTCATCCTCTCAACATTCAATCCATGTTCCTTGAACTAGAGTAGTCTGTCTGAGATGCATGTGAGATCACATATCACATATTAAATCACATTAGTACAACTGTACATTTCTCTGTCTAGCTTATCAAGAGGCCATGGATATCAATCTTCTGTAGGAGGGACACATCTCATCTACATGACTCACACTCAGTCCCCATGTGTCACAACTACCCAATCATCACCGTTATAGTAATCTTTATTCAGGTTTACATTGGATGATGTCAAAATATATCGAACGACAAGTGATTAATGTAGTGACTTCAAGTCTAAGAGCCACAATCACCACTATCACTATGAGAGCTGATTGTGACTATCATTCCATGGTCTCCATGTATCACTCTCATGGTGGATCTATCTGATACACTATTCTCTAACATGTACATGTGTGCTTGACTTGATATCACATATCATGACTAATGAGACCCTGTCATTAGTCAACACACACTCTATTCTTTGTGTATTATTGTTGTGTATTTTGCTTCCACCATAATATTCAACTAGGGAAATAACAAGAATGTATGTACTCTTAACATCTGTATGATCTCATTGTTCAAGTGACATACTTGAAGACATACGTCACCAAGAAACATCATTCTTTAGACATCTAGTATGTATGTGTCATCATCTCATGACTGAGACAAACATAATAGAAGGAATCACCTTTATTATTATTATCAAATCAGGTATTTAATGCGACATTCCAATCATCATATGATTGTCTCTATGGGCATACATACCAACATTATATGCTCTAGAGGGGAAAGAATAGAGCTAAAAATCATTTTAACAAAATTCATTAGACCTTAAAAATATATCACAGGAAAAGGTTGCTAATATAATATTTGAGTTCCAATAAAACATACATAGAAAGAGAGAGAGAGAGAGAGAGATTGAACAATCACCAATTAGCACAAGCGATGTAGAGTGGTTTCATACTCTAAACTAGGAGTAAGTTAGTCCACTACCTATAGAGGTCAAACTCTAGGATTTTTCAACCATTGCATACTTAGACTCCATTATAAGACATATAATATATGACCTTCCTTTATTGGGACAAGGTTACATAGCCTTCCTTTTAAGGAGAAGGGAGACAAAAACCTACCAAAGGACTTACCTATCCAACCAAGAGTCTTATACCTCACCAAGTACTTACACACTTTGCTAAAAGTCTTATGCCTTCACCAAGGACTTACCCACTCTTGCTCAAGTCTTCAGCCTTTGAGGAATTACCCACTCTTCTTGGATCTACCACCTTTAACTTTACCTTCGCCAAGGAGAAGATTTTACCAAGGGATGCCTTCCCTTATTCTTCTTCATCTCTCTCAGCCAAGAGAGAGAACCTTCATCTTCATATTCATGGTAGAAATGAGAGATTGGGAGGTGGAGGAAGTGAGAGCCTCACAAGATATACATGTACGACTAGCTCTCTTATGAATCTCCTACTCACTCTAATAGATGTAGCAAGTGATTAAGCTTAGAGAGAAAGGAAGGATCTTGGAGGTACTCAACTGTAATATAGGGACCTTTATAGTGCTTGGCTTACCATGGGATGAAGCCCAAGGGGTCATATTTATAGTTGGGGATGCTTCCTAGCTAGTAGAAATACTTAAAGACAAATACTAGCAGTTTGGGGTGTTGCAGTGAATATTTTTTTGAGTTTTGTAACAATCCAATGACTAGAAACACTTTTTCTACACTTTCTGTGAAGTGAGATCGATCGAGTTTATTTTTGGAAAACTCGTCTGATTGCACTATGCGACAAAGTAAATTTGAAGCATCGGTCGAGTTTATCCTTGATAAAACTCAGTCGATCACATAAATTTAGTTTTTCCCAGTGTAGGGATTGATTGAGTTCTATGTATAAGAAACTCGATCGAACCCAGACATTCTCAAATTGCATCAAGGGGATCGGTCAAGTTTGTCACAGGAGAACCTTCACCGAAAAACACCATGTAATGAATTTTGGAAAATGTCATAAAGTGCTTAAATATTTGATTTAAGTGCTTTGATTTTTCCTATGCTTAATTACAAGTCATACAATCATTACAAGTGATTTACAACATGATTCTAATGGGTTTACATCATATTCCACAAAAGTGCACTTGCATTGATTTTGACTTGTCTTTTCTCCAAGTTAGGGTGCACAAGTTAGGGTATTTGGAGTGTGTCTATACCTAATATGATATCACACAAGTAGAAGCATTATACACAAATAAGTGAAATAGTTAATCATAATCATAACAAGGGTTTAGTCAATTTAGGCCTTGAGTCAACAGATAGGTCAAGCCCTAGGATTATGCAACCATCGCAGACTTATATTCCATTATAATACATATAATAAGACCTTCCTTCTGGAGGGTAAGGATACCTAGCCTTCCTTTTTAAGTATCGAAAGGAGCCAATAAACCGTACAAGGTCTTACCTATCCTTTGAGAAAGAGTCTTCAACTTCCACAAGGGCTTATCCAATTTTGCAAGGAGTTGGACACCTTCACCAAGGAGCTCCCCTTCTTGCAAGAAGTCCTCCGCCTTGAAGGAATTACCCACTCTTCTCAAGGATCTTCAGCCTTCACCTTCTTCTTCACCAAGGAGAAGCTTTCACCAACTTTGCTTTTAAGAAAGGAATTTAGAAAGGGAAGATTTAGAGCTTCACAATGATTACAAGGAAGTAGCTCTCTTACAAATGATCTATCTCACTCAGATTGACATTTTGATTAGTAAGAAAGAGAGAGAAAGGGTCTCTTAGTAGAGAAAATCACTCAACTATAGCTAGGAGTATAAGAGGCAAACTTCGGATGAAGCCCGAGGGTCCTTATTTATAGTTGGGGATGTCTATTGGCCATTAGAAGCACTTGGGAACAAATTTTAGTTGTTTGGGGGGTTGTAACAGATCTACTTTCAAGTTTTACAACACTCCAATGGCTGGAAACACCTTTCCTGCACATTCTGTACAGTGCGGTCGGTCAAGTTTCAATAAAGCAAACTCAACAGATAGCACTATGAGACAAAGCAAATTTGAAGTGTCCGTCGAGTTTATCTTGGATGAAACTCGGATAACGGCTTAAATTTGGTTTGGCTGTGTAGGGGTGTCGATCGAGTTTGTCCTGAGGAAACTCAAACAACCCTGGTAATTCCCAAAATCCATCAAGGGTGTCAGTCGAATTTATCGAGGATGAAACTCGATCGACAAAATTCCATGTAATGAATTTTGGAAATTGTCATTAGAGTGCTTAAACATTAATTTTATGTGCTCCTGATTTGTTCCCATCTTAATTACGAGTCATAGCATCAATACAAATGATTAAAAAATTGTCCTAAGGGTTTTAGAGTATTTTCCAAAAAAGTGCATTTGCATTGACTAAGGCTAGTATTGGGTCAAGGTAGTGCTTGATTGAATTGATCCTTTTTATTTACCTAATACCTGAAATCAATCTCAAATAGACATATTAGATACATATGAATGGAATGATTAAGCCATCATCAATATATGGACAATGTATAACTATGAGGACAACATTCTCCCCCTTTTTGAAGGTGACAAACTATTCCTCAACATATTGAAAAGGACTTGAAATTTAAAGTTTTACCTTTTGAATTGTAAGCGGGATACATGAATTAACAATGGCAATTGACCCCCCTCTCAATTCATGCCTACCTTTTCCTATATGTTTAGTATCTCCAAAAAGCATAACCATAACTGTAACGCCCCTCCAAGTACATATATGTGAGTGGAAGCAAACTCTATGTTGTCCATAACATGGGTCACTTGGCTTGGAGGAACATTACAAAACATGATATACATAGCAACAAGATAAATGAAACACCATGCATTAACTCAAAATATATTCATACATTGTTCTTCAAAAGAGAAAACTAATAATATAAACTATCTCATCCTTGAACTAAAATGTAATACATGAAAGGTAGAACAAATCTAGGGCATAAATCTTCTTTGGAAACATGATATCACATATTCTAAGGTGTAGATGGAATCCCACCAAGCTAAGTCATGGAAATTTCTACGTTGAAGAACTCACTTCAAATTCCTTTGCTCCTTGATCTAGGGACATCTCATCCCACGGTCATGCAAAAACTAAGACCAACATCAGTAAGAGAAACTATACCCATTATAAGAAAAGAAAGTATATATAATGGATTTGAGAGAAAAATATTGACATGTATTTGACTTATTCATTCTTGAGTACATGAATTTATAACATGAAGAATTGAACAGTAAATATATGCATCTCTCTTTTCTGCCCACTTAAGAGCACATGATTGCTAGGAAAGCCCTTGGTGCTAGGAAAGCCCATAATTGGCACGAATGCCCATGATTTGGCTATAAAAGCCCATAATTGGCTCAAATTCTCATAACGACCCCTTGAGGTCCATGATTCGAGAAGCATATAAAACTGATTCAATTCATATTGTCTTAACATTAGCATTACCATGAACATGAATTTAATCTTGAAATTAAATCTTTAACATGATGCGATTTCTCCCTCTCAAAAGATGAACTTTAAATACATTAATTGACCATTAATCATAATCTCTAATCTTAATGAGCATGATAACCATAATACCTTGGATATAGAAATCATCACAAAATTCATATAATGAACATGATTTGAGCATTGAACTTGAAATTTAAAGCATAATTCCTAAATCATACAGAGAATACAATTCAATCAATGTATATATGCATAGTGGCATGACCCACTTACTTGGAGTAAAGGTAGATCCTAACTTAAGTTCTCTGATCTCGAGTTAACTCCTAGGTTCCTAAAATTAATATGATTTGCATTAATTATTATCCTCAACCATAATTTTAGGTTATTAGGAAAATATGGTCTAACATTATTGAATTAGGGTTTGAAAATACTAAAATCAGAATTTACTCGAAAAATACTTTCCATAAAGTATTTTATGGTATTTTTATGATAAACAATTAATTTACTGTGAATTAACAAAGAAACACCAACCGAAATTTGAGGAAAAGCCACACCAGCAGAAACAAAACCCAATCAGGTGGTGGGGCCATGGTTTAAGATATCATGTCATGGCTATCCACGTAGCACGGGCCCAACCCAGCCAGGGTGCGTTCTATCCAACAAGACACTATCAAAGGTTCACAACAAAAAGGCTAGAAAGGGGCATATTTGCGAAAACATCCCCTGGTATCACTATTCTCCTAGAAGAATAGAAAAGAAGAAAGATGGTGCAAACAAGTTTGATTTTGAGACTCCAGATTGCTAACCATTGGTATCCCTTGTTTTAGGGGCCGTGGCATTGATCTCCTTAAACAATGTTGGTTCCAGAGAGCTGAAGAACATGGGCCGCAGTGGCCTACTCCTCCAAAACCTACTCCCACTATGGCTGCGAGGAGTTGAGGGCATGAAGATGAAAAAACACTACATCACACATCAAACCAAGAAAACCAAGAGCTTCGTCACTCAAAACTAAAGTCGAGGTCTAGTAAAGGGAGAGGAAAACACCACCCCATCGCTGGAATCTATCACGGTCTCGAAATAGAGGAAGAAGGGGAAATCTCGTCAGGTACCTCAGAGAAGAAATTAACATGTTCTGAATCTTTCCCATACCACATGGAGCTTGGAGGTCAGAAGCATGATGGTGAACTCAAACTTGCCGAAGGTGCAAGGTAGAGATGGGAGATAGGGACACAAGGCGATTGAGGCCAAAATATTTTTTTGGAAATGTTGATGTGCATTTGACGATGGCGTAGGGATACTTTTATACATGTGCGACGCCCTGGTGTGGTTGAGAGTCCTAACCATAGGGGGAAATAGGGGATTCAGAATAATCTCTTGTCGACTGGAAGATCAAGAAATAGAACGACATCAAAATTGGGATCTCAGAGTCTGTGATCGAGAGAGGAAAGGGTAGAGAACAAAGGCTAGAGGTGAGGACGAAACAAGAGAGAGAAAGTGGGGAGTAGGAAATTGGTGGACTGGTGGAGTGTGGAGTCCAAGAACCGATAGTCTCATGTTTGAGAACCCATTACACTAAATGAGATTACTCAAAACATAAAACACGATCGATCACTAATTAATCACATACTAAAAAATATGGGTAAATTAAAACCAATTTCAACATCAACACCCGCTCAGAAATGTTGCATAAGAGCTCAACATCTTTCTTGTATCCATACTATGCCAAGAATTTGATACAAATTATTCTATCACCTTAGTCACAACATATATACACAGGAGAACAATATTCGTATATTCCACACAAATAAGCATTAACATGCTAACAAAAGTTTGATTTGTTTGAAACACCATATACAAACTTTTCCTGCCCAGACCTGAGAGTACAGGGATGACTGTAGGACACACTAGACATCTAATCAACTTTCTCAAAGATTCATTACTGTAGTTCCTCTTTACTTCCACAGTTCTGTTGTCATCACTGCCGATTACCTTAAAAGATGTGGCGAACAACAAGGGTGAGACCCATGTCCCATCAAGAGATATAACCTCCAACAACGCTTATTGATTACAACATTTTAAATAGTAGATAACTGAGTAGTTGGAGTATTTAATAATCAATTGAACATATTAAATAGTTAAAGTATGCTAAACAAATTAAGCAAATAATCTTAGCAACAAGTATGATTATCAATGTATATATAGGTAACAAATAAATCCATTTCTCTGGATAGATATATACTCAAATTTCATCAAATTGCATCTAATAACAATCATCATCATTAATCTGACTATCATCATATTCCTTGCTAACAACACAAGAAATCTAGTAGCATAAGCATCTCTGACATCATAAATATGTCTAGTAACATAACATGGCTATCAATATTGGCATCTCAAATAAAGGGAACATATCTATATCATAAGTAGAACTAACATCATAGCACAATTAACTACATAGGCATGATTGGAAGTTTAAGCATTTCAAATGACATAGGTATGGCTAACAATATTAAACATAGCTAGAAACATCATCTTAACCATCACTATCAGTATATTTGACAACATAAGCATGTTTACAACATGAGCATAACTACAACATAAGCATATCTATTATCTCTTATTGTACTATACATGATCTCAATGAAAAGAAAGCAAACAAGGGTTATCATCCAATATGAAGCGTTGTGTATAACCATAAACAAATATGCTACACAACTGTCTTACATCTTTTATTATGCCCTGGGGGATTTGAATCGTACCATCCAAAGTCCAACCGAACCCTGCGAAGGGCTATTCAGTTCCGTATAAGATCTAGGAGTGCTGGTATCCTAAGATCTCACCCCCTCGATCAGTACAAGTAAAAAAGTAGTGACATATCAGTCAATGCTACCACTATAGTGACATATAGTCAAGCTGCTAACAACTAGTCTGCCCTTGGTACAGGTCACGAAACTAGAGAATAGGCTCACACATGGCCATTCTATAAGAGGCACCTGTAGTTATATTGTTGCCTTTCACATTTCACAACATCTGAGGCATGACCGTAGTCATCCTCCATAACCTGCAATTTTGGATGACAAGGATATATCCTCAACTTGCCACCCCAACATACTCAACAATATGCACTATGAGTTTCCCTAAGGAATACTCATTTCACCATCCAGCAAGTTTTGACACTGAAGATGGTTATACGGAACATGGCACTACATGATTAGAGTTTCACTTTATTAGTTATCTCCAACTGGGTGAATTAAGGTTGCATCAAACAAGTGGACATACAAACCCTAATTCATATCTAGAAATCATGTCTATATAACAACTTTAGAAGATATAAAACATATGAGACATAATTTCTCATCTCAACATCACATTGAAATATTCATCTGGCAATCAAGAGATTATACTTATCATCAAATCATCATCACATGATACTATTTTCTTACCATTCATGAGACTATACTTGTCATCATACTATCACATGATATTAATCCTTTTCACAATATCATAGGGTATCAGCCCTTATCAACATAAGAGGATTACACCTCGTTCAGGGGTCAACCTTGCCCAAAGGTCATTAAGACCATCATACTATTCCCTACAAGATCATCAATATATTTCCATGCCTTATAACAAGGATCAACAGTATCACTTACATATAATACACCGGACATCACAATATTGCATTAATGAGCTGGGAGATATTCATAAACAATCATAACATTGTTATATTAACATTAAGAACATTTCTTTATTACATCATCATGTAAGGAATCTAGATATGATCAACCCTCATCATATTCATAATGCACATGTTTAGCATAAGAAAGTATCAACCATGTGGCTATGATAACCACCAATTAACACATTAAGGTTATGATCATATTAAGGAGATTATTCCACCATCATGCCATCATATAATAAGGTTAAACATGAATACTCATATTTATCTATTTGCATTAGAGTTAGTTCCAACAAGATAAATTATATTAATATTACTAATCAACACTCATACCCAAACCCTAACTCATGGAATCCCCATTGGATCATGGATGCATAAGGTGAAGCATCACCATCACATTCCATACCATTCTCACATATGGATCCACACATAACTCAAGGTGTAACCATCAGGTCATAGCATACTAGGGGTCAACCACAAAAGAGAGTACTCCATGATTCTATTCATCATTGAAGGGGTTGTTCATAATAAATTACCACCACCTGGTTATATTAGGGCTAAGTATAACAAATTATACTTCATCAGGGTTTCTCATTAACTCATGATATTTATTATCAATTCTAATCATATGAGGGAAAAGGTAAGACTATATTATTAAGGTAAACCTCCATTAGGTTTCAACATCACTCAAATCGTACAAACTTACCATAAGCATCATCCCAAAACATTGGATTGTTGAGAAGGTAAGACTGTTGGTTGTTCATATAAGTAAACACCTTGGATAAACCACCTATGAAATCATTGAGTTATTCTCTATAAATAGTCACCATTTAACCCTAGACATCCCTTGATTAACAACATCAAAAGTTCCATTGAGAGTAGGGTAAAACCCACAAGTGATTATTTATTTAAAAGAAGTCATCAATAAATGAGCTTCTTAAGTTGATTTCAAAAAGGAAACCATCTAAATCACTTTATTAGGAACAACATATTACATTAGGAATCATTCCAATTTATTGGGTAAATAATCATTAGATCTTAACCATTTGGTCAAGTTCATATATTAAAACCATAAATTGGAGTATAGGTCCAACCATTGCATCAAATGACCCAAGAAACCATTGGTTTAAGGCTTAACTGATTCTACAATTACATGCTTTACTCACCATAGGTTGTGGAGACCGAATCCACCATCATTAGTGACCATTAAGTCACCATAGGTTGTTAGATCAACACTATATTCATTAATCATCATCGTATATCAAGACAATGTCACCATTGATTGATAACATCATTAGGGTACTTAGTTGTTGATCATTAAGATTCTAATTAGGCCAAAGCCTGACCTAAGGGGTGAATGTCAGTTGACACCCTTGGTCACCACCATCAGTTGTCATGAAGACAACACCATCGGTTGTTGCAATGGTACCATCATTGGGTCATGTGTTGATAGAAGAAATCAGATTTAAACCCTAAAATTGACCATTGATTGATGGGTTCTTAGCACCACTGGTTGTCAAACTAACCTGATCTAAGTGATCTTATATATTAGGAGGATGAAATCAGCTTTAAACCCTAAAATTGACCATTGGTTGATGGGTGCTTAGCACCACTGGTTGTCAAACTAACCTGATCCAAGTCATCTTATATATTAGGAGGAACGTACACATGATTACAAGTTCATATAGAACTGAAATCATAATATGGAACATCATAAAAATTGAAATCCAAGTCAAGCATAGTTTTTTAGTGCATGGATCATCATTTTAAAGCAAGAACATGAGCTAGCAAGCTTATGGTAAGCAATAAACGTGGATCAAGTTCTAAAACTTGCATCTAATGAGAAGATAAAATCCCAAATAGAAGAAAACTTGAGCAAGTAGGGTAGAAAATCCAAGCATAAGCTCTGAACTCGTCCATCTAACACCTTTCTCCATCAAAGAAGCAAACCCTAAGCATAAGGAGCAAGAAAGGTAGGGTTTTAGAGATTTATAGCAACTTCTACCATGGAACATCTAGGTTCCGACCTGGAGAAAGATAGGGGGAAGAAAAACAATAAAATGAATGGGGAAGAGAAGGTGAAACTTACTAAGTTAGGTCAATATCACCAAGAAGGAACTTTAGAAACTCTAAAGGAAGCAAAACAAAGCCCTGCATGCTTCCACCAAGAAATTCACCTTCTTCTTCTACCTTGGACAGGTCCTCCATAGATAAATAGAGAGGGAACGAGGTTATTAAGAGGAGTGAAGTGGTAGAGAGCAAAACTTCCATTTGGGAGCTTAAAAGTAGATGTATAAAGCTTGATGGATAAGGAAAGAGAAGAAGCATGAGGTGTCTAAAAGCTCTCCATGCATCCATGACCTTAAACTATTACAGATATATAAGAAGCCACACAAGAAGCTGACCCACCATCCATGGAGACGTTATTAGCCCTCGTTTCTTCATTTTGCAAGCAAAGCAAATAAACCATTTGCTTGATAGCTCCTAAAGGTAGCTCATCCATAAAGGGGTAAACCCTAAAATATCCTTGAAGGAAAAAACCTCCGAACAAAGGTTCAACTAGGAGCCCTATGAATCAAAAAGATCAAGAATGATAACATAACATCCAAGGAACATAATCCATGTGACACATTGCAAATAAAACCTCTCAATTTGGTAAATTGTAGAAAAGTTCAAAATGTACATACAATTACATAACTTGCTCAAACAATGTCCAAATTGGACCAAATTTGAAACGTAAGCTTGTCACATGATACCAAAACATATCAAAGGGTTATATTAGGGTTATAGTAATTCAATTATGGTAATTAATCATGTTCAACCATTTAAACAAGGTTAGGGGTCTCACAACCATAAACCCCTAACAGGGATTTCACCCCCAAAATCCAAGGTACACATAGATGGACATTTATCATGCACGTCATCCTCAATCTTACACATGGTTACTTTCATCACATGGTGATGTCACATCATTCTCATAGAAGTCATATTCTTCTCCCTCAACTCTTGAATGTTTCACCTTGGTTCAACATAAGAATTGTTGTGCCACCTGTACATGTCTGGTAGTACCTTACAACTTGGGACTCTAACTATCATTTGGGACTATACTATTTGTTGTACCACACATCATTTATACGTAATACTTGATGATTCTTATCAAACATGAAACATCATGTCTCTCTTATCATATGTAACTTTACAAAGTTTCATATCTATTCTCCTTTGATGATTGTTGTAATTAACAACTCAATCAATCAGGTGGGTATCCCCTAATTGTCAAGAACTATAAGGCATATGTTCTTAGAAGATACTTCAATCATCTCAATGATGGACTGGCCATCTGTCTAGTTAAAGAATCATACACATGTCTGCAACCATAATCAAATATAACTTCCTAATTGACCTTGTTAGGGGTAGGGCAACGACACTATCTTGATCTTCCTAGGATTCACACAACACACTTAGTAGATGTATCATAACTTACAAGAGGATACTCTAGTTGACCCCTAACTCACTCTTTCTGAACTTGTCACACATATGTATAGTTTCTTCAACATTCTTAAGATTTAGTAAATATGTTAACCATGCTACTGAACATCTCTAAAATACTTTGAGATGTCATCATTCAAAGCTTTTCACAACTTATGAGACATAACCTGATTACTTTGTTCCTCCTATTTATGGATGCTATTGACACATTGGTTAGTCTAAATGACATAACCTTAAACTCATCATGGTCATGTAACTTATGTCATCCACTCTAACTCTTATCCATTGATATTTTGATCCTAGGTTTATTTTAAAGGAACATGGTAACACATGTTTGTTGATCAAAAAGCCATCTATCCTTGATAGTGGTCTTCCCCAACTATCAGCAGACCATGCACAACATTATAGAATCACTCTTCTTTTCCCAAACAACGCTTGAAAGATCCACATCATCTATCTCTCTATTAGAGAGGAACACTAATAACTCATCTAATAGATGTCTATAACTCATGTATAACTAATATACTCTAGATACTAGGATTCATTACCTTTGTATCCACTGCATGAGCTATAAAAAACTCATAATAGAAATTCATATCACATTTTTATGACTTTTTAAGAAACTTCCATGTAGAAGAGAGAAAAATAGGATATATATACTTTCCACTTATATTTAAAAGCCATAAATAAAAAAAGGAAAACTTCTTAACCAAAGTATCTACTTGAAATTTATATTTTTGAGTTCCAAGTCTTTTCTTTTTCCCTTTTATTTCTTTTAAACATTTTTCAAGAATAGGAGAGAGAAAAGGTGAGTGAATAATGCTAGTTTTCCTTTTTTATGTATTTTGTTTTCTTTTAATGTCAAACTTCATATAAAGAATTCAATATTTGGGGTAACTTGCATTAAAGACCAAGTTTTAAATTTTATAGTTGAAAAATTGTAATTAAGACCCTAAACTTATTTTAATAAAATTTAGGGATGTTACAATAGCACATATATACTATTGATTTTTCTTACAAAATCACATGATATATAAAAAAATTAAGTAGAAAAGGATCACAATTAAATATGTACTGAGCTCATTTCTCCCCCTTTGTCATATCAAAAAGGCAGGGGCTAGAAGAGCTTTAAACACGCGCCTTATCCATAGGAACAAACTACACAAGAAACCACCATATGCAAACACCAAACAAAGGACCAGAGATAACAAACATACTAGAGTCATGATCAAAATATGGAAGCACATAACCCGAATTCATGAAATATAACCTAGCATAGAGTTAAGGTACATATAATCATATTACAACAAAAGATATGTCCTCTCTAGATGAAAGCTACAAAATAGCAAAGAAAAGCAAAAATATATGGAAATATTAAACCTCAAATACAATGCCCAAATGTTTAGTACATGAAAGTATATATATATATATATACACACACACACAAAGATACACACATATATATACATATATATATATATATATATATATATATATAAGAGCACTCTATAGACCTAAGAACTAAACATCTAGGTTATCTATGTCAACTTCCTCGTCATCTTCCGGCTGGTATTCATCATCATCATCAGAAGGTGCATCATGGGTAGCAGGTGTAGCGTCGCCACCATATCCATCATCATTGGATCCATCATCACCATCCTCATCATCATCCTCATCATCACCAACTTCATCATCCTCGACATCTTCATCAACCATCTCCTCATCCTCAGGAGGTCCAAAGGAGAGAGTAGCAGGCCACTAGGCATGTTGCTCCGCCCAAGACATACCACATGGATGCAGTGCATTTGCTTGCTCAAAATTGGGTGTAGAAACCCCATCAAAACTTCAAGCAAGGTGGAGGCAGGTATAGGGGAAGAGTAAGTAGCGGAGTGGCACTCGACTGAGGAAAAGATGTAGAGGCAGGTTCATCATCATAGGTAGGGGATAAAGTGAAAGCAGCAGGCTGGTAGGTCAGTTGGAATTGATTGTATGCATAGGAGGCATAGTCAACAATTGGGTAGGGATGGTAGGTGTGGTAAGGATGGGTGTAGGAAAAGTTCATGGTAGACATTATCTAAAATAAAGTTTGTTGTAGGTGCTCCTGGACCTATAGGTTGTATGCATATTGGTGCATCATTTAGCCCATCAGGGTTTCATTAGACACTAAGAAAGAGGCACAGTCAGGTCTAGGAGGAGGTGGAGGAGCCTGGGTGTAGGTCGAAGCACCATAGTTAGAAGAAGTGGGGTGAAAAAATTTATTTGCGATGGTGTCACTAATATAAACTCCTTTTTGACTGACTTTGTAACCAAGGTTTTTGATAAGGGACTGACAAGTGTGATCTTGAAATACATCACAGATCAGGTTAGAGTAGGGTGGGTGGGAGTCTCTAGTATTCTTCTCAGTGTCAAAGCAAGTCATGCACTGAAGAATGTATCTTTCCCATGTGACACAAATATTATTGATAAGATAATACATGATTACAGTCGAGTTTTCTACAATATTCATTTGATTATTTTTTGGATGGATGTTGCAGTTTACAAGGAGAGAAACCAAGTGTGTCTTGATATCTAGAGAAGAAAATGGAAGGATGTCTTTCTTCCTATATGGGACCTTGGGCTTCTTAAGATTTTGTGGATATTAGAAAGAGATAACTCAGGGTCAAAGCTCTTATAGTGGGCTTCAGGATCAAGGAGGTCTCTATAGGTAGGATAGAGAGTCATCCAACTAGGTGAAGAGCAAGATAGATATGTATTCAAAGATTACTTGGAGATAGAAAACTTGAATCCCCTATCATGGATGACAAAATGACCTAGATGTTAGGAGGAGGCACCAAGGTGGTTAGTTCTAGGTTAGATTTGGGTTGAACTCATTCACCGCCTTATTTCTTGATAAGGAGTTGTTATAGGTCCAGAATTCATATCTAAGAGAATTAATCTTTGGTTAGAAAAGAGTTGCTTAACCTCTTTCAGAAGCTCATTGCTAGGAATTAACAGGGTCCTAAAGGGGTAAGGGTTCCTAGTCAACAACTCCTTGTATTGGTTGATAGCTTGATAGGAGAAAAAGGAAGTTCCATCATAAGAGAGATGCCTAATGGTTGTGGAAGATGAAGGTACACCTTGAGGACCAGTTCTCTTATGCCTATTGGACGCCACAGACAGAGGATCAGCTAAAAATGGCACCAAATGTGGAAGAGAATGCAAGCAAAAAACTGCCCTAACTAGGTTAGAGGTAGGGGAAGATCAAAATGGGGTTTGATAGGGCTAGGAAAGGGGAATTGGTGACCTAGGGTTCAAGGATGAACTGAAATGAAGAGGAGTCGATCGAGTTTTCTCTAGTTAAGAGGGAGAAAAGTGGTCGACACTCTATATATATCTTTGCGCAACAATGTTGTAGATCTAGTTCTAAGTTTGGGAAACTCGGCAGACATTGTTGTTTGTTTAGTCCTTGGGTATGGTGTTAGTTAACTTTTCCCAGAGAAAACTCGGCCGACAAGAAAGGCTATCCAAAAGATAAGAAATTTAATTCTATGTCACTAGAGTTCTATTTAAATTTATTTTTTTATTCTATCAGGAATTTTGAGCATATTAAGGCACATTCCACTCATAATTGGCTACTATATGCAGTAAAACAAGTGTTTGCAAAAAATAGCCAAAAATGCAAAATAAGGCATTAAACTAGGCATATACAAAACTAACAAGCATGATATGAGCAATTTATGACCGAGAACATACAAGTATGAGACCGTCTAGATAGAAAGTTTATCAACATCATCAAGAGCAGTAATAAGCAATTTTAATGTAATGAAAGTAGATTGCTCTCTAGTTAGAGGTTTGGTGAAGATGTCCGCAAGTTGATTTTTTGTGTCCACATGCATGATATGAATATCCTTCATGGCAATGTGGTCACCAAGGAAGTGATGGAGGACCTCTATATGTTTATCTCTACTATGCAATATAGCATTGTAAGAAAGTTTGATTGTGCTAGTATTATCACAGAAGATAGGAGAAGCATCACAATGAATACTAAAGTCTTGGAGCATTTTCTTCCTCCAAAGGACTTGGGTACAACAACTCTCAACTGTAATGTATTCACCCTCGGTAATTGGAAGAGCCATTGTATCTTGTTTATTAGAGAACCAAGAACTAAGCAGGGTCCTAGGAGGTAGAACGTGCCACTTGTGCACTTTCTAGCAATTAAGAACCATGCATATTCCACATCACTATAAGTATTGAGAGTAAAGTCCCTTGACTTGGGATACCATAGAACAAAATTTTGGGTTTTGTCTAGGTACCTTAGAATTCTCTTAACTGTTATAAGATGGCATTTTCTAGGGCTTGATTGAAATCTAGCACACAAACCAACACTAAATGTAATATCAGGTCTAGAGGAAGTTTTATATAACAAGCTACCAATCATACCTCTATAGAGATTTTCATCTACCTTCTCACCTTCCTCATCTCTATCAAGTTTGAAGGTGTTCAACATGGGGGTGTCCATCAACTTGGTATTCTTCATCCCAAAGCACTTCAGAGTTCACTTTATACTTACTTTGGTTGATGAAGTTTCTTTCCTTTGTTTTCTTGGTTTGGAATCCAAGGAAGAAAGTAATCTCCCCCATCATACTCATCTTGAACTCACTCTGCATAAGAGAATTAAACTCCTTGCAAAGATTAAGATCAATTCCACCAAATATGATATTAGAAACATATATTTGAACAATAAAAAGTTGCTAGAAGTGTGTTTGAGAAAGAGGGTAGAATCAACCTTTCCCATGACATAGCCATTGTCTAATAGAAAATTCTTTAATTTCTCATACCAAGATCTAGGGACTTGTTTGAATGCATGGGTATCTTTTTACAACAAATAAACATGGTTAGGAAGCTTATCATGTTCAAAGTTGATAGGTTGATCCACATAGACTTCCTCCTCTATTATACCATTTAAAAACACACTTTTAACATCCATATGGTAAAGCAAGACATTTTTATGACTAGCAAAGGTAAGTAGCACTCTAGTAGATTCAAGACTTGCAACAAGTGCATAAGTTTCATCAAAATCAATACCTTCATGTTGGTTGTACCCTTGAGCTACTAACCTTGCTTTGTTTCTTACCACTTTCCCACTTTCATCTTGCTTGTTGCAGTAGACCCACATGGTGCCAATGATCTTCCTATCATTTAGTCGTGGCACTAAGGTACACACTTTGTTCTTCTCGAACTGCTCTAGCTCCTCTTGCATAGCTAGTATCCATTGATCATCCTTGAGAGCTTGTTTGATGTTTTATGGCTCAAGTTGTGAGATGAAGGTGTTGTTTGCTTGTTCTTTGTTAAAGGAAACCCATGTTTTCACCCTTTCAAAAGGATTTCCTATTATGAGTTCTTTAGAATGATCTTTAGAAAACTAGGGAATTGGATCCTTCTTTTCTTCTTCTTTCTCTTCTTCATCTACTACCACCTCTTTTCATTTGTCAATGATGTTGAGCACATTTAATCTGGGAATCACCTCATCTACAACATCCTCATTTACACTATTCTTAGAAATAGTGGGGTTTAGTTTCAACAAATTTAACAATGATAGATTCTTGTACTTTAGACAATTCAATGTTAAACAATCTATATGCTCTAATATTAGTTATATAGCCAAGAAACAAAGCCTTGTAGGATTTCACATCAAACTTGTCGAGAGACTCCTTTGCATTTAAAACAAAATAAGGACAACCGAAACATGATAGAAATCGATAAAGGGCTTTCTACTATGCCATAACTCATAGGGGATTTTCTTTGAAGAAGAATGAGTGAAAATCCAACTTCGCACAAAACATGAAGTACTAACGGCTTCGGCCTAGAACTTCTTTGGAGCATTGATGTGCACAAATTATATCATCTTTTGGATCATGTTTGGTTGCATATCCATGTTGTTTTGACTCAATTATCACTCTCATTCATGCTAGATTCTATATTTTTAGCTATTCTTACTTGTCTCATGGTTTGTATTGTAAGTACTACATATTGAAATGAAATTATGAGTAATATATCATATTATCTCTTATTTTATCACTCCTCAAGTATCTACATTTTTTGGGATTCAAAATTGCACAAATACCACTTTTTACGGCATGTAAATCGGACCTACACACTGAAAGTTATGAGCAAAATACACAACAGCCCAGAACAGCGAGGTGCACGCCGTGCACCTGGGAATTTCAGGCAGATAAAAGTTTCTGGAAAGTTGCATGACGTGCACCTGGGAGCCAAAAGTTTCTGGAAAGTTGCACGGCGTGCATTTCCAAAGTGCACGCCGTGCACCTGGCAGTTTCAGCATTTTGTAAAATACGAGTTTTTGTTTAAAACGAAGTGGGAACTTAATGGGCGGTTATGCCCAGTCATTTGCGGAAGTTCTCTCATCCTAGAGCAAGCCTAGAGCATAGGAGGGCGATTTGGAGGGGAAAGGAGGTGGTTTCTTGCCAAAGAACCCTGATTCTTCCTCTCTTCTTCTCCAAGCTTCTTCTCCAAGGTGCAGCAGAGCTTCTTCACTCCACAAAGCTTCTCGGGAGGGAAGTTTGTCCGGTTTGGAGCAGATGTAGAAGTGGGATTTCGTCCTCAAGTCAGAATTCTACCTTCTTTTGGTTACACCTTGGGATTTCTTAGCTTTTCCTTCTCTAAACCATGCTAAACTCCGAAATTTCTGCACATTTTCTGCTGTACATCATTATGGACGAGTAGACTCTTTTTCTTAGACATGGGAGAGTAACTCCCATGTCATAGCTTGTATGAACATATGAATTTCGTACTAAATGTTAGTTTCTTTCTTGTTCCAAGAGTTGTTTCAGATCTGAAATGCTTGTTTGTGTGATTGGCCATCATACTTGCATGTTTTATGCTTTCTTTCATAATCTGAGAAGATGTGTTTGAGAGTATGGAGTTACTCTTTTGGCAACTTGTCCTTGACCGCGAGAGTGGCTGGGATTATGTTGAGGAGCAAGGTTTGTGATTTGAAATGAAATACATACACGAGAGTGATGTATGGAGTTAAAATCGTCATCACTTCACCGGGAGGTGAGTGATGACTACAAACCTCCTTTGCAAGTTAATCAACATGCTTAAATTCATATTTTAATATAAGCTATGATGTGATAGTGAAATCTCAAGTATAAGATCCTTCCAAATCTGAATCTTAACCTTGCTTAAGTGATAATTTATTGTTTTGTTTTAAATCTATAATTTAGTTGTTCTAATCCAATCATCTTGTGTACAACGATCTAGATTATTAAAAATCATAACTCTTGCGCCTAGCTAACCAACACACCTTGTGTTCGACCTCGACTACAACTACTCTCGTATACTTGCGGGATATAGATAGTTGAGTAAAAGATCATTCTTAATGATTGAAACTCGTTAGTGTAAACAACCAACAAGCATCATACTCTAGAAGCATAGTCCTAGCCATTTCTAGTAAAGACCTATTCTTTCTCTCTACAACCCCATTTTATTGAGGTGTATGAGGGGAATAAAAGTTGTGTGTATAACTGGATTCCTCATAAAAACTTTCAAACATATCATTTTCAAATTCTCCTCCATGGTCACTACAGATAGAGATGATTAAATAAGAAGCTTCATTTTCAACTTGTTTGCAAAAAGTAGAGAAAACATTGAGAGTATCACTTTTTGAAACTAAGAAAAAGGTCCAAGTATAGTGAGAGAAATCATCAATAATCACGAGGCAATACTTGTTGCCACAAAGCAAATGAGTCATCATTGGTCCAAATAGATCAATGTGAATGGGTTCAAGAGCTCTTATTGTACTAAGGACTCATTTGGATTTAAAGGTGGATTTGGTTTGCTTTCCTTGTCTACAAGGTTGGAATTCCTCATCCTTTTTAAAGTCCAATTTTGGAAGTCCTTTTACCAATTGTTCAACTTCTTCAACTGATGCATATTTACATAACCAAGCCTATAGTGCCACAAAGATATATCACCTTTATCAACAACAAGGCATTTACCAAGAATAGGCTTAAGAGAATTGAGGACAATAACATAAAGGTTTCCATTTCTAGTTCCCTTATATATAAAATTGTAGGAGAGGGAATCTTGAAGAAAGCATTCAAGTGACATAAATAAAACAAGATAACCATTATCACGTAATTGGATAACACTAAGTAAATTTTTTTGTAGGACATCCACAAGAAGTACATTCTTGATTCATTGTGAATCACCCACATCACCCTCACTTATCACTTTATATTTGTTGTTATCACCATAAGTCACTGATCTTCCTTTCTTCTTTGTGAAGTTGTTGAAGTGGCTTATATCACCGATCATATGCTTGGAGCAACCACTATCAACAACTCATTTTCCTTTACCTACAATAAAGGAAGATGTAGGTGCCCAATTCAAACTTTGGGATCCATAGTTAGCTTGGGGACCCATTTCATATTTAGGTTGGTCCCCTTTTCCTTGTAAGGACAATAAGTAGAATAAGATCAACACTCTTGTAATGAGCACAAACCATAAGGTTCTTATATCTGGATGACTCTTCATCAAAAATAGGAGGTTCCATGCTCTTTTTTTTACCCTTGCCCTTTCTTTTAGGAGTTCCCTCATATCCCAAGCCACTTTACCATTTTGTTTGGTAGAGAGATCTAGAACTTCATTGAGGGAATTTTTCTATTTGAGAAAAATTTGAAAGGAAGCTCTAAGCTTGTGGTTTTCATTACTAAGCACAACTATAGTAGAATAAAGACTAGATAAATCATCTTGAGCATGAATCAAGTCGGACTCTAAGTAGAGGGATTTAGTATGATAAGAATCTCTCTCAAGAGTTATACTAGCTACTTCATTACTATGCAATAAAGGTCTAGAAGAAATATCATTGAGTTTAGCAAGCAATCTAGCATTTTCATTTTTAAGCAAAGTAAGATCATCAAGATAGATTCTATTTTCTTCCTTAATACCATCACAAGCATGTCTAAGATCATTAAACTTGGCAACAATCTTATTATTTTTAGTTCTGATCAAAACAAGCTCAATAAGGTGAGTTTGGTTATTTTCTTTACGACTATTGATGTTCTTAAGATAAATACCATTCTCTACCTCAACGACATTATATTGCAACTCAAGTTCAAGAAATTGACCTTGCAATGAATATAAACTATCAACATGAACTTTCTCATTTTGCTCAATAAAGTCAACTTTAGCATACAATTCATCAATAATTTTCCCTAATCTTTTCTTTTTGGATTTGCATTTAGAATAATAAGAACAGGAAAAATTAACCATATCAATGAGGGTTTATTTATATAGTTCATTTAAACTTACCTCACTTACCTCACATATGTCTTCACTAGTTGAGGCTTGAGAGCAAGTTGGCATTCTCCCTCATTGGAGCTGGAATCACTACAAGAAGACTCATGTCATGTGACACAGGCTGCATCATTGCTTCTTCTTTCCTTATCGTCCTTCCTCTTGAACTTGCTATCCTTCTTGTAGTCCTCCTTTTTCTTAGAGATGCACTTGTGGTAGGACTTCTTTTCCTTGGGGAAATCATTATTATAGTGTCCTTTTTTACCAAACTCATAGCACCTCAGAGTAGAGGAGGAGAAGGGCTTTCCTTTGAAGTGATTCCCCTTAGACTAGTTAGCTTCATAATCACTAGGGGATTCATCATCACTTGAAGAAAAGAGTAGTAGTCTGGCAAGAAAGTTGTTGTTGAAGAATGATGGAATCTACTTGAGATCTAAAAATGCATTGTCCTTGATCTTCTTTGACTCTTTCTCTTCTTGCTTCTCCTCTTCCTATTGCTTGTCAAGTCTAGGCTCATAGGCTTGAAGATTTCCAATAATCTCTTTGTGTCACCAAGGCTTCTGATTTCTTGAATTGAGGTCCCCTTGGATTGCCAGCTCTTGGGAAGAGATCTAAGAATTTTGGAATTGGTGGTGCCTTGATCCATAGGGTGGCCCAAAGAAGCAAGATCATCCATAATGGTGTTGAGCCATAGGTGCTTGGCCCAAATATCTTACCTATCTTGAAGTTCTCAAGGAGATCTTTGAGCATGAACTTGGACTCCTTGAGATGCTTGGTCACTTCATAGGTGATGCATAGTTTGTTTTATGTCACATAGGTGGTGTCCCAAAAAGAGATCTGGTTGAATTTGTAAGGAGTCATGATTGCATAATGATGCATATGTCAATTGCATTCAGCTGGGCCTTCTTCAATGTCGCTTCATCCCAAGTAGCTACATCTCCTATCGACTCCATATAGGGAAGGATGACCACTTTCCACATGTTGTATCTCATCCCTTTCAAGTAGAACCGAATCCTCCTATTCCAATAGAGGAAGTTTGTGTCATCAAATATTGGAGGTTTCATGGAGAATCCACCCTCCAAGTTGAGAGAACCTAGAAGGTTGTCACCCGTTATCTCGTCTTGTGGGAGATCTTGTCAGAAAAGACTATGGCTCTGGTACCACTTGTCAATGGGATCTACAAGGGGGGTGGGTGAATAGAGATTAAACACTTAAACAAGATTCCTTAGACCTTCAAATTACTTCAAGAGATAATATTGCAAATATGGAATTTGATGTGCAACTAAACATACATAGAAAGGATGAGAGAGACTGAATGAGATCAAGAACAAGCTATGTAGAGTATTTCAAAACTCCAAACTAGGAGAGTGTACATCCACTACCTAGAGAGGTCAAGCCCAAGGATTTTTTAACCATTACATACTTATATTTCATTATAAGACATACAATAAGACATTCCTTTTGCAAGGCAAGGATACCTACCCTTCCTTTTTAAGGATTAAAAGGAGCTTACAAACCTTACAAGGTCTTACCTATCCTTTGAGTAAGAGTCTTCAACCTCTATAAGGGATTACCCACATTTGCAAGGATCTAGACACCTTCACCAAGGAGCTCCCTTCTTGCAACAAGTCCAATGCCTTGAAGGATTACCCAGTCTTCTCAAGGATCTTCAACCTTCACCTTCTCCTTAGCCAAGGAGAATGTTTCACCAACTTTTCTTTCAAGAAAGGGATTTGAAAAGGGAAGATTGAGAGATTCACAATGATTACAAGGAAGTATCTCTCTTACAAATGACTTATCTCAATTAGATTGATGTTTTGATTAGTAAGTAAGAGAGAGAAAGGGGATATTAGTAGACAAAATCACTCAACTATAGCCAATAGCATAAGAGGCAAACTTGGGATGAAGCCTAAGGGTCCCTATATATAGTTAGGGATGTCTACTAGCTAGTAGAAGCACTTTGGAATGAATTCTAGTAATTTGAGGTGTTGGAATGGATCTATTTTTGAGTTTTGCAACACTCCAATAGCTAGAAATATTTTTTCTGCACACTCTATACAGTTTCCCTAAATCAAACTTGGCAGATAGCCTATGTGGCAAAGTAAATTTGAAGTGTCGGTTGAGTTTATCTTGGAGGAAAATCGGTCGATGGATTAAATTTCATTTTATTGTACAGGGGTGTCAATCAAGTTTGTCCTAAGAAAACTCGACCGACCCTGGCAATTCCCAAAACACATCAAGGGTGTCGGTCGAGTTTCAGGGATGAAACTTGATCGACAGAAGTCCCTAAAATAAATTTGGAAATTGTTAATGGAGTTCTTAAACATTCATTTTAAGTGCTCTTGGTTTTTTCTCATCCTAATTACAAGTCATAACATCAATACAAATGATTATAAAAAAATTACTAAGGGTTTTAGGGCATTTTTTACAAAAGTGCATTTACATTGACTTTGTCTTGTATTGGGTCAAGCTAAGTCTTTCATTTGAATTGATCCTTTTTATGTACCTAATAATAGAAATCAATCTCAAATAGACATATTAGATACATATGAATTAAATGGTTAAGTCATCATCAAAATATGGACAATGTAAAATTGTTAGGTCAATAGTATGCATTTGTTATTAATAGGTGCCTACTCACCATTAATAGGCGTGTATTACACATTAATACATGTATCCATTAGTAGTGCATATTCACTATTCATAGGTGCATATTCACCATTGGTAGGCACATATTCCGCATTAATAGTATTCACCATTGATAGACACATATTCACCATTGGAAGGAACATATTCACAATTCATAGACATGTATTCCTTAATAGGCACATGTTCGCCATTTGTAGGTGCTCATTCACTATTAGTAGGCACATATGTGCATTCACTATTAGCAGATGTATATTTTACATTAATAAACACATAGTCACTATTAGTAGGTGTGTGTTTGACATTCTTAGGCGTGTATTCACCATTATTAGGCACACATTCTATTAGTAGGTATGTATTTCACATTAATGGACACATAGCCACCATTAATATGCATGTATTCAACATTAGTAGGTGTGCATTCAACATTTTTTTGGTCAATCGTGTATTCAACATTAGTAGCTATGCATTCTATTAGTAGGTGTGTATTCACCATGGATATGCACATATTCATCATTAATATACACACATTCACAATAGTAGGTGGTAGACGTAGATTTACCATTAATAGGTGTGTATTCATTACTTGCTTCTTTCCTCATTACTTTCCTCTCCATTAATAGGCACATATTCATTACTTTCCTTTTTCCTCATTATTTTCCTTACCGTTATACATATTTATTCACCATTAATAGGCATGTACCATTATTTTCCTCTTCCCTCATTACTTGCCTCATCTTTTCTCACACTTCCCTCCTCTTTCTTTGTTACTTCCATCCTCTCATTACTTCCCTCCTCTTTCCTTATCCTTCTTCCCATTACTTCCTCCTCTTCCTTCATTACTTCTCTCATTTCTCCCCCACTTCCCCTCTTTTATTTTTCTCTCTCCCAAAAAGAGATGTAAAAGAAGAAAAATAGAATAGGAAGGTATGTGGTGGGACAAGTGGGTCATGTAGAGAGGTAGGGTGGCAGAAGGTGGGACCATTGGTAGGTGGACAGGTGGGGGACAATGGGAGATAATTGGTGGTGTCAATGGGGGTGGTTTTCGTTGATGATTTTGGTGCGCATAACACATAAACACACACAAGACAAGCTTGAGAATCCAGAAAAGTTTACCCTTAGGAATGCCATCTTAGAAGACATTCTTTGATAGAAGATGTATGTAACTCCTACATATCAAATAAAATAAGTCTAGGGTCTTCATGGTAAATTTTCAACTTTTTAAAACCTAAACATTGATGCAATTTACCCAAAGATTGAATGGCTAATATGAAAGAAAATGAAATATGTTCCCCCTTTTCTTTTCATTATGATTAAATGGATTTAATAAAGGATAAATAGCATTATTTTCTCTCTCTTTATCTCTCTCCTCCAATACTAACTTATCCAAGATACATAAAAGGTACTAAGATTAACCTTTGGGTGTATGATCGCTCTATATCTCAAAATTTGACTTAAAATCTAACTCACTAAGGAAAAGATATTTCACTTTATCTCTTTAAGTATATATTAATATAATGACTTATTTGAATATGATGGACAAATGATATTCAAAACCTAAATCTAACATGAAAGGAGATTCTAGACCTCTTAATTTACATGTGGTTCAAATTTAAAGTCATTAGGGCTTTGTTTGACCCCTCTAATGAATTTAGAAACTTTCAATATAGCATGAACCCTAAGAAAGCTATTGTTGAATAAAGCAAACCGTTTTCATATAATTCACTTCCTATTTGAATTTCACACACTATCATGCACAGATGTATCATTCTGTTTTCACTTTATCATGCACTATCTAAAACTCTATTCTTTTGGGACCCTGAAATGCAGATCTAATAGTAAGATCAACCATCATCTTCCATGATTTCGCATATGAGTGGACTCCACCAACTCCATTTTCTTTGTTCTTCCGCTAGCTAATCTTCAATTCCCTCCACAAATCTATATGTTATCATCTCCTTTAGACTCCATTATCCAGTTCGCATCCAATGACACCAATCCACATGGTTTCCATGCCCTAGACACCTCAGTGGATCCTGGAGTCCCTGTTCTATTAGAACTAGTATGACAATGGTGTTGTTAAAAACCATATACATGGATAACCACACCACATTTTACACCGTATAACTACATCAAATCGTTATGGTGTAAATGCAGTTTAAAATTTTGAGAACCGCTGTGATGTGGTGTGGTTATCATTTTAGAAAAAATAACCATGGATTAAAACTGCACCACAATTAATTTATTTAAATGTATATAAATATATGTAGAATAATATTCTAATTAAATTATTTATTGTTGTTCTCACACATTTACTAAATCTCTATTTTTAAATGGAAGTTAATGTATAGATACGTAGCAGTTTTTTTTTGCAATTGCTAGACACATATATTGTCTTGTTTGTATAATTACTAAACATACATATGCCCCTAGCACATAAAAATATTATCATTCATATTTACTCTTATATGTATTGTAGTTCATGTTTATGTGTATTTTTAGAAATTTATAGATTCATATGTATAGTAGTGGTAGATAGTTGTTGTCATTGGTGGAATCATTTAATGTTATTATGTGTAGATTTTATTGACTTGTTTCATGCCAATTTTGAATAGAAACATGCAATAATTACAAAATGGGAGATAGATAGTTTATATGAGGATATGGTTTATTGCTATAAGTTAACTATTATGAATTGACTTGTAGATGTAATTACTAGTAGAGATAAAATAAAGTAAAAAAAATAAAAAGGTGAAATGTAATAGAAATGCATAAAAGAGAAAAAGAGAGAATCAAGAAGAGATGATCACATCCATTATTAATAGTCAACTTTCTCCACAATTACTCAGATATTTTACCATATTCCCAGACAAAAAGTTTTGATTTTCCACTCTCTCTAAGAAAATATACATTACACTTAACTTTAAATATTATTTTACTTCACTTTCATTATAAATAAATATATTGAGGAAAGATCATAGCATAATTTGTTGAAATGAAGTGGATGACTTAATAGGGGAGAGAGACTTAAGGAACTATTTTTAATTGGATAGTGTCATTTGAAGAATAAAAAAGTATATTAGTGGGGGGACATAATAAATATTAGAAAAGGATGATATTTGAAGTTTGAATGAGAAAATATATGTGTCATTAAAAAAAGATTATCAACATGTTTACTATTTTGAAGACAAGTTAGAACTTATCTTCTCCTGAAGAAAAAATGTAGAATTTTTTATAATGTAATATGAACGTGACATTGTTGATTCATATTTCTATATTTTTTATTTTATTTATTTTGTATTTTTAAAAAATTATGTATAATTGTATTAAGAGAAATGAAAAATTCATTCCCCATGTAGTGTGGTGTGGTGTGGTGTGGTTAACCGTAGTCTTATGACGGTGCGGATATGGTTTCTCATATAAAAAACTGCAGTAGATATAATGCATGTATGGTGTTTGATTTTTTTTCGTGGTGTGGTTATGGTTTTGGCATACACTGCACCATATCCACATCACTATCATCCCTAATTGGAAATCAAACCTCCCTTGACCTCTAATAACTATGGACCCCTGTAAATAGCACTCTCAAATCGATTGTAGGATCACCAATATCATTTTCAAGTGTGTGAGGGGGTTTGCTCTGCAAGACACCTTTGATGTTGGTGAACCAAGCCTTGATGACATGGCGTCTCATATCACCATGACTCCAGTTGTGTCCGTTGATCATCCACCTGGTCACCAAAAAAGAGTTTTGATCCTCAATTTCGCTTGGTACTACGTGTACTTCCGTTTCCCCCTTTCATCATCCCTTCTTATTATCCATCCCAAAAGCAATTACTTCTCAATCGCCTCCCTTTTCGATTCTCATTGCTTACTCCACCTTCGTTGAGGTGCCAGGAACCCCCTGATATGGTTATTTTTCTTTGAGTTTGGTTTTGTGTTGTGACTCACAAGACCACCTCCTTCGGTTTCATGGTCGAGCATGGTTTATCCCACCTCTAGTCTCCCAGGTCCCAATCCAAGGATCTAGGTAACCGGAGACTCCAACAAAATTGTTTTGACAATCTTCACACTCAGTCTCTACTTGCTTGATTAGTTCTGATTACAAGTTTCCCTCTTTTGGTTTGAAGTACTTGAAAGCCTTGACCCATCGTGAGGTTGAAGGTCAACAAGATTGTGATATTTTAGCATTTGTGCCTGCTTGTTAAATTAGCATGTCACGCGTAATGGGAAGATCCATCATTTTCTCCCCTTTTTCAGTCTACTATCGCATATAGCCACAATTGTCATCAATGGACCATGTAGCGGCTTGGGGTTGGCCAACTCTATGAAGCAACTACAGTTTGGATAATAGTACACACATGGATTTTTGGTGATTTCTGATTGGCCAACCTTTTCAAAAATTCACAGTAAATTAACTGGTCATTAGAAGAATATGCAAAAATACTCGTAGGTAAGGATTTTCTGATTAGAATTTGATTCTAGTGTTTTCAAACCCTAAATCCATTCTCTCTTATTGTGTTTACCTAATGACCTACAATTAGGGTTTAATATGTTAAATAATATGTTAATTAATATAAAGCATGCTATTTTAGGACACTTAGGATTGACTCATGACCAGAGAGACTAAACTAGGATTTGTGTTGCTTGAGGATAGTGGGTCATACCACTATGCATATGTACCTTGGATGAATTGTATGCTATATATGATTTAGGGTTATGCTTTAAATTCCAAGTTAACAAATGAAACTAAGATGGTGATGATGCCTATGATTATATTATTTCATGTTCTCTGTTATATTCATAAACTCCTATGCTTACCACTAATGCTCATGCATTTAATGCTATAGATTGAAGATGAATCATGAAAATCATGTAATGTTAATTTCAAAATTCAGAGGGAGAAATCCCATGATGATTAAGATAATGCACTTAAGTTGTAAATTGTTCCTCCTGATGTTATTTTTCCTTTATGTAACTAACGAGCACTTTGGTGCAGCTAAGATGAGCCTTAACTGGCCTGATGAGAACCTTGGTGCAATAGTTGGACGAGGACAATTTACATTGATGGCAGGATAAAAATAATGGCATTAATGATTAAGACAAGAAAATTAAGTAACTTATTATATGTTTCTTGCAATGATGGACCTTTATGGTCATTATGGGCTGCCTAGCAATGATGGGCTTTCCCAGCATGATGTGCCCAATGTGGGAAGCTATATAGAGAATGCATATAGTAACACTTCTTAATTCTTTGATATAATGAAAGATAAAAGTGTAATGACAATCTTAATGGTAAGTTATGTCAAGTTTATTTTAGTTCAAGTATATGCTTATTTTTCAGTTCCTAAAAAATGTATAGTCCCACTTAGTGATGCGTGTCTCTATTTTTGCATTGCTATGGGATGAGATGTCCCTACATCAAGGAGTAAAGAAATTTGAAGTGAGTGCTTCAAAGTAGAAGTTTCCAAGACTTAGCTTGGTGGGGTTCCATCTACACCTTAGAAGATCCAATATCAAGTTTCCATAAAAGATTTATGCCTTAGATTTTTTTCTACCTTTCATGTATTAGATTGTAGTTCAAAGATAATATAGTTTACATTATAAGTTTTCTCCTCCAAAGAACATTGTATGAATGTGTGTTTCAAATTAATGCATGGTGTTTCATTTATCTTGTTATGAATACCATATTTTGTGACGTTCCTCCAAGCCGGGTGACCTATGTTATGAACAACATAGGGTTCGATTATGCTGATATATATATATATATATATATTTATTTATTTATTTATTTATATATATATATGATTCTGTTGATATATATAGGGCCCATATTCAATACCCACGCGAGTAGCTACCTGACCCCTCTTTTGGTTACTTTTTTTGGAGTTTATTACTTTAACATGTATAGGGTTACTTTACCTTGCAGACTATTACTTTTCATGCATAAATAGTTGCATTTGTAACAGCTAGAACAAATATACAATTACATATATATTTGTTGTGAATTCTGCCTGGTTTTACTTTTTTGTCGTATAGTTACTTATTCATCCATATAGTCACTTTTCTGACCTTATAGTTACTTTTTGGGATGCATGGGTAGAAAAAAGACATGCTACCCACCAGGCAATGAATGAACATCCATATATATATATCTCTGTGTGTGTGTGTATAGAGAGTTAGGCTAGTGTATACTCGAGTGTACCGGAGGCACCTTACACCTCAGTCATTTTTAAAGATGCAGTAAATTTTTGAAAATTCTAAACCATTGATCTTCTTAAATATCTTAAGAAAATACTATATAATAAATTTTAGCTCATTTGGATACTTATAGGTCGTGCATCTAAAGGAGGCAAGAATCATGCATTTTAAATTAATTTTGTGTGTCGATTTTGTTGTCCTTGGATGAGTGACTTACACTCATCCAAATGAGCTCAAATTTTGTATGTGGCCTATTATTATTGTAACCATGAAGATCAATGGATTGGATTTTAGAAATACAAGGTCTAGATATGCAAATGCCATTGAGGTGTACGACATAATATGTACACTCAAGTGTATTCTAGTCTGATTATATATATATATATATATATATATATATATATATATATGTGTGTGTGTGTGTGTGTGTGTGTGTGTGTGTACTTGGAGGGGCGTTACATCATAGCAAATAAGTATATGGCCACCGGACAACAATCTGATTCATATGTTCTAACCCTATGTATATGTGACCATGGACCCTAAGAGATATGAAAAGGGAAACAATAAAAGAACATTAGTGCTAGCTCCTCTAGTGATGGAAGTGGACCAGAAAGGAACCCTAAGTCAAACTTGGAGGGCTTAAACCAAGCACTCACCAATGCCCTAGGACAAGGACAACATCAACCCACACACCATGAGCTGATTTTGGTGGACTTCTTGAAGATAAGGCCTGATGTCTTTTCTAGAGAATGAGAAGTTGATATCATCACCAAGGGAGAAGAATGGATTAGGAGCATGGAACATTGTTTCTGTGACTTGGACTGCCACCAACACTCTAGGGTTTAGTTTTTGATTCACATGATTAAGGGAGTTGTTCATACTTGGTGGGAAAATGTCCTCAATTCAAGAACGGCTGATGCACCTACACTCACATAGGAAAGATTTGTGGATGATTTCTAGGAGCACTACGTGTCTAAAGCCATGATAAAGAAGAAGGATCTATATTTTGCAAATCTAGCTCAGGTGGGTGACATGAGTATGACCCAATATGCCATGAAGTTTTGGATCCTACAGAAGTATGGTTATGATAATAGTGAGAGACGTAGAACAAATACGTTCATTTGAGGACCCAAGCCCGATCTAAGATTTGCCTTGTTATGAAGAGGTCACATAACCCTTCAAGGAGAACTAAAGTGAGCCCTTCATCATAGCTGACATCAAAGGAAACTTTAGCTTGGTGGGGTACCATCTACCACTCATTAGATTATCTAGTTTAGTTATTTTGAGATTTAGATATGCTTAGCCTACATGTATTAGTTTCGAGGTCCAAATGAGATCATTTATGTTTTCCATTTTAGAACAATGTTTGAATCTTTTTAAGACAACCTAAGGTCATTTATTTACTTAATTGCAATGATTTTCGTAATGTGACATCCCCCTTACAAAGTTAAAGGCTTCTGCTAAGTGATTATATGTTTTAAAAGTGAGGGGTTACAATAATGGTATCAGAGCTAGAAATTCACTCAGAAAGGATTTGGAACAAGGATAACCACTCCCATAATAAATACAACCACCATAATGACAACAACATGAAAGCTCATGAGGTTGAAGTCCTTATTGCCCAAGAGAAGTCACAATGCTTGACTTGTAAGAAGGTCCATGGAGGGTTGCACATGTTTGGTATTGGATTATTCTATTATTGTGGAGATGTCAGACATATGAAGATGGGTTGTCCTAAGATATAGAGCAAGGAAGATAGAAACCAGAACCCAACCCCCAAGAGATAGGCAAGATTCTTTGCAATGAACATGGAGGAGGAAAATAATCAAGGCATGGTTTAAGATTTTCACTTATCCAAGATACATAAAAGGTAATAATATTAACATTTGGGTGTATGGTCACCCAAAATCTCAAAATTCGACTTAAAACCTAACTCACTAAGGAAAAGATATTTCATTTCATCTCATCTTTTAATTATATATTAAGTAATGACTTATGTGAGTATGATGGACAAAAGATATTCAAAACCTAAATCTAATTAGATAAGGATATTCTAGAACTATTAATCTACATGTGATTCAAAGTAATTAGGACTTTGTTGGACCCCTCTTATGAATTTAGAAAGTTTCAATATAGTTTGAACCTTAAGTATGCTATTATTTGAATAAATCAAACCAATTTCATATGATTTTCTTCTTATTTTAATGTCACACACTGTCAACATGGATGTAGCACTGTGTTTACACTTTATCACAAATCATCTAAAAACCCGACTCAATTGGGACCTTTGGATGCAAATTCGATGGTCATATCAACCATCTTCTTCCTTGAGTCTACACATGACTAGACTCCAGCAACTCTGTTTTCTCCCTTCCACCGCCAGCAAATCCCGAATTCCCTCATATTTATATATTATCATCTCCTTTAGACTCCCCTCTTTTGTTCACATCCAATGACCCCAACCACATGGTTTCCATGCCCTAAACACCTCAGTAGATCCCAGAGTCCATCAGAACTTGTACCGCCCTTGACCTTTGACAACTATGGACCCCTTCCCTATATAAACAGCACCATTGAATTGATTGTGGGATCTCCCATATCATTTTGGAGTGTGCAATATGGCCAGATGACATGCTATCTCAGACAACCTCCACTCCAATTGTGGTCGCCAGTCATCCAAATGGGCCCCAAAGAAACTTGTTTACCCTCAATTTTGTCTAGTATGTAGGTACTTCCATTTCCCCCTTTCGTCGTCCCTTCTTATGCTTTTCTATCCCAATGACAATTACCGCTCAAGGGACCTTTTTTATTCTCGTTGCTTCCTCCACCTTTTTTGAGGTGCTAGGAACCCGCTGATATGGTTAGTTTTCTCTGATTTTGGATTTTTGCTATGACCCCGCAAGACCACCTCCTCATGTTCCATGGTCGAGCATGGTTTTTCTCTCCTTCGATCATTCTTAGTCCCAATCTAGGGATCTAGGTGACTGTGAGACCCCAACAAAGTCGGTTCGACAATCTTCACCCCCAATCTCTACTTTCTTGATCGGTTCCCATCAAAAGTTTCCCTATGTTTATTTGAAGTACTTGAGATCCTAACCCATTGCCAGGTTGAAGATCAATGGGATCACAATATTTCATCTTTTGCCCCTACTTGTTAAATCAGCATGCCATGTTGCTATGGGAAAATCCGTCATTTTCTCCCTTTTTTTCTATCCCCCATCGCACATAGCCACAACTGACATCAATGGACCCTTGGCGGCTTGGGGTTGGCCCATCTCAACGGAGTGGTTGTTTTTTGGATAATACTACACACATGGATTTTTTGTTATTTCTGATTGGCTAATTTTTCAAAAATATATAGTAAATTAATCATTCATCAAAAGAATATGCAAAAAAATTCATTGGAAAGGATTTTCTAATTAGAACCTTATTTCATTATTTTCAAACCATAAATACTAACTCTCTAACCTTGTTTCCCTAATGATCTATTATTAGGATTTGAGATTTTAGATAATATGATAATTAATATAAATCATGTTATCTCAGGACACTAAGGGTTGACTCAAGGCCAGAGTGACTAAAAGTAGGATTTACCTTGCACTAGGTAAGCAAGTAATGCCACTATGCATATGTACCTTGGATGAATTTTATACTATGTATGACTTAGGGTTATGAGTTAAATTCCAAATTAATGAATGTAATTAAGCTGTCGATGATGCATCTGATTATATTATTTTGTGCTCTTTGTTATATTCATAAAGTCCTATGCTTATCAGTGATGCTCATTACTTTAATGATTGTCATGTAATGATTAAGACATTGAAGAAAGAATCATGTAAATTATGTAATGTGAATTTCAATATTATGAGGGAGAACTTCCATGATGATTAATGTAAAATCCCTAACCTAGATTAATGATTAAACATGCTTACTTATCTTAATTAGGTCCTTTATTTCTTAATCAAATCCAAATTAATGATTTGGTATCATGATACTAAGCTATCTTTCAAGTTTGGTCCTATTTGGATACTATTTGATAGAGTTTTGCAATTTATGTGCTTCTAAGAGCTTTTATGCATTTTTCCTATTTCTAGAGTTTGATCTGTAATTTTCACAAAATACATGTTGTGGTTGATATTATACTTCATAATGTTTGATATCACCTATGGTTGCCTAGATGTACCCTCAGATTATCTACTCTTTCCATCTAGGATTGAGAACTTAGGGTTCCCCACTTATTTGGTGATTTTTCTAAGTGTGGTAGGAATTTGATGGTTCCATCTTGTGGGTAATTCTTGGTTTAATCCGATGGCTTTTCTTTGCCTTGAGTTAATGCTTAGTTAAGTGTGAGAAATGATGGTTCTACATGTCTTTGGAATAATTTTTTGATTGAAAGAGTAGATGGTGATGGTGATGGCAATGGTGTTACCTAGAATGAAAAACTTGTACCGTACTTGATAAATGAACCCATGTTTTTGCAAATCAATAATCCAATGACTATCCTAAGTAAATGAATCAATGGTTTTCTATATCCTTGAAGCAATGGTTTTACTTAAGTAAATGAAACTATGTTGTCGCTTAGTGATGACACTTATTAATCTCTAAAATGATGGTGTTTACTTAGTGTCTAATTACTGATTTCACTTTGTAAATATCAATGGACAAGTGAGTCAATAACCTAATGTTTATGTTAAGTAAAAGAGTTGATGACCTTGCTTCCCATAATCTTATTCTCTTGATTTTGAAGTACTCCAATAATCCAATGGACTTGTTCTTGGTTTAGTAATCTCATGACCCGATGGGTATGTTTTTTGCTAAGTATCCAAATAATTTGATGGTCTTAGTTTTGTTTACCTATTTCATGAACTGATGGGTACAATATACATATATAAATTGTTTCCACTAAGTCTTTAAAAGATTCAATGGGTTTTATTATTGTTAAATAACTTAAAGATCTGATGGTCTTGTTTTAGCTATGTATATCAATGAACTAATGGATTTTTATTTCTATTTTGGGACACAACATTCAAGTGGGTCTTGTGCCACTTAGTATGCATGGATTTGAGGTAAACTGAGAGATGAATATCTTAGAGAAACACATAGTTGTTTTGGTCTAAAGTCCAAATATTGTGAGATTTTGTGATGGGGATGCCTGTTTTACTTTTCCAAGGAGTTAGAAAAATTCTTCCTACATGTTTTGTGTTGGATATGATGGTGGAAGATCAGGTGAGACACAGGTGTGAGGTCTTCTTAGCACATGTAGTGGATACCAAGGTGATGAGTCTAAGTAACCTTAGTGTACATGTGGCACATGAGTTTGAATATGTTTTTTCCACATTAGTTTCTTGGTGGTTCTCCCTCCTTAGAGAGAGTTTGGTTTTGAGATCCTCCAATGTTGTTCAGCAAGAAAAAGGATGGTTCTAGGATGCTTTGCATGGAATTCTAACAGTTGAACAAGGTCATAGTAAAAAACAAGTAATCACTGGCAAGGATAGATGATTGGTTGATCAGTTGAGAGGTGCTATAGATAAATTTGAGGTCAGTGTATCATCAGTTGAGGATCAAGGCGAATGGCATACCTAAGACAACTTTTAAGACAAGGTATGGTCATTATAAGTTTATAATTAGGCTATATGGGCTAACCAATGCATCAAAAAGTGTTTACAGGCTTGATGAACAGGGTGTTTAGACCATATCCCTATTATCTTGAAGTAGTGTTCGTGATGACATCTTGAGATACTCTAGAGACAATCAGTAGCATAAACGACATCCTTGTCAAGTATTGGAGTTATTGAGGCAGCACCCGTTATATGCTAAAGTGTAGTGAGCACAAGTTCTGATTGATAGGGGTGTCTTTCTAAGTTATGTTATATCTACTAAATGTATTGGCATAGATCCCAAGAAAGAGGAGTCAGTGCTGGAGTGCGGGCAACCCAAGACATTGATGGAGGTCGGAAGCTTCCTGGGTATGCCCAGGCACTATAGGGGGTGTTATCATCCTTTTAAGTGGTGAGAGGAGAAGTTGATGAGTGCTTTAGTATTAGTGTTACTAAGACAAGGGAGAGGTTATGTTGTTTCCATTATGATTCAAATAATGGCTTGGGATATGTGATGATTCATGACAGGGATGTGATTTCTTTTGCATTGCAATGACTTCAAAAACATGAGGACAATGTGGTATCCAACACACTACAGTAGGAAGTTACCTTTGTTAGCATTTGTAGATAAAGCATAGTCAGGCTCCTTAACGTATCACAAATGGGACATGTTAGTGCCAATTCAGCAAAAGGATGCCAAATTGTAAGCATATATGTTGGTGGGATTGTTGACATAGCTACAAGTCAAATCAACATTGATGCAGTAGATCAAAGTAGCGTAGCGGGAAGCATGATGGCTTCCATGAGTAAGGTGATGGGTGTGTTTCTACAATCATACAATGGTTCCAAACAATGTTGGATTAAATAACATAGTATATGAGGAGGCTCATTTCTCTAACATAGTATAAACTGGAAGTACACGTGTATACCACAATCTGAAGAAATTTGGGATGGAAACCATGACCAAAATATGACAAAGCAAAGGTTGCAGCCAAGTGTACAGTTGTCAGTAAGTCGAGGAAAAACATTAGAAGCATTATAGGGATGCAGTCAAAGTTCAACACATCCTTTCATCTATAGAAAGATAGTCATCTAGAAAGGATCATTCAGATAATTGAAGAATATTTTGAGAACAAGAGTCCTATAGTTCTTGGTAGTTAAAGTATGTCCACCTGAGTATTGATTAAGTTTATCTATAACAATAGTTGTCAAAGAATATAAGACATAAGATAGTATGAAGCTGCATATGGTAGGTGATACAAGACACTCCTTTATTGGTATGAAGCAGAAAAGTGTCAACTTTTGGGTGATAAGATAGTACAACATATTTTAGAGAATGGTTATGATGATTTAATAATAGATAAAGGCACATGCTAATAATCGTCATAAGACATTAGAGTTCCAAGATAGAGTTACTATCAGTTGCACAATTGTTTCTATGTTCCCTTATGAGGAAGTGTCACCCCAGTACATAATAGTATTACAGACAATGGAGGTTTGAGTTAGAAGGAGGTTGTTTCTTATATAGGGTTTTGTGTTGATCATGGATAACACATACATGAGTTGAGGTAGAATTACATAGTCTTAGTGGAATCTTAGTGGCATCACCATGATATGGAGAACCATGTGGGGGTTAACGAATGATATTCATAGGAAGTACCCATCCTTGTTCACTTTGGATTTTAGGGTAGAAATCCCTTTTAGGGGTTTATAGTTGTAAGACCCTTGACATGGCTTAATGGTTAAAAATGCATGATTATCTTAATTGGGTGTTTAATTTCTTAATCAAATCCAAATTAATGATTTGATATCATGAGACTAAGGTATTTTTCAAGTTTGGTCTGTTTTGGACATTTTTTGATTGATGTTTGCAATTTACGTGCTTATAATGGCTTTTATTCAATTTTCCCATTTCTAGCATTTTATCTGTAATTTTCACACATGCATGTTTTTCTTCATATTATCCTTCATAATGTTTGATATAGTTTCACCTACGTATGCCTATATGTGCCATCGGATTATCTGCTCTATCCATCTAAGGTTGAGAACTTAGGGTTTCCCTCCTGTGTGGTGATTTTTATAAGTATGGTAGGAATTCAATGGTTCCACTTTGTGAGTAATGATTCAATGGTTTATACTTGGGGAATAAGATCTGATAGCCTCCCCTTAAGGTTCATAATCTGATGGAAACCCTAGTTGATGTGCACAATCTGATGGATGGCCAGAGTTGGTAAAATGACTAAGTATGGTGATGATCTGATGGGTTTTCAGATAGAAGATGTGCATGATCCGATGGGAACTCTGATAATACATCTTGGTAATCTTTCTAATGCATGAAATCATGAAAACATGGTAAAGAATTGATGTAAATTCTAACATGCATGGAAAGGATGGATTTTGGCTTTTGGACACATGGCAAGCCTATTTTCAACCTTTTGACCACTTTCCTCTCTCTCCTTGAATATATATACCCTCCACCACTCCCAAAAATGAGCACTTTGCACCATTATCTCTTCATTGGTTCTAGAGAAACCCTAGGCCATTTCTTTGTGAAGAAGGAGCCTTGGAGGTTGAAGCTAGGTGATCATGGATGCATGTCGCCCTCAGGCTTGGATCAAGCTTCTCTAAGGATGTTTGAAGCTCCTAACCTAGTTTCTTTCCCTAACCAAGTAAGATCTACTTCTCCACTCTAGTTTTCTTGTAGTTCTCTTCCTTCTCTCCTCATCCATGGGTGTAACTCTAGAAGTTCTTTATGGAATGTCGTGCATGTGGTTGAAGGAACCCTTTTTTTCTCTCTTTTTCCCTAGATATCTACCTTATTCTTGAAGAAAGGAGCTACCTTGGGGCTTTGGAAGTGAAAATCTAGGGTTTTTCTTGAGCCACCTTGATGTTTGGATGTCCACCTTCATCTTGAGGTGAGTTATGTAACTTTCATCCCATTTCTTGCTTGATCTTAACCTGTTACACAGAGATCTTACCCTAAAACTTGGTGTTATGGAAAGAAATGATCATATGTGCACTTCTTTACTTATGTACATGACATTTATGTGTTGTTAAACTACCCATAGATCATTCGAACGTTCCTTTTTCTATGGACAAGAACTACCTTGGTTTTTGAGGTAAGAAAGTATGGTTTTTCACTTTGTATGCATAATTTATTTCTCCTTTAGTATAGAAAAATATGGAATGTCTTGGTGTTGATTTGATAGTGATACTTAGCCTATAAATTTGATGGTTTTTCTTTTCCTTGAGATAATGCTTGGTTAAATGCAAGAAACAATGGTTCTACACGTCTTTGGAATAAGGGTTTTATCAAAAGAGTATATGGTGATGTTGTTACCTAGAGTGAGAAACGTGTACCCTACTTGATAAATGAAGCCATGTATATGCAAGTCAATAATCCAATGACTCAGCTAAGTAAATGAATCGATGGTTTTTTTATCCTTGAAGCAAAGGTTTTATATAAGTAAAGGAAACTATGTTGTTGCTTAGTGATGACCCTTCTTAGTCTCTAAAATGATGGTCTTTACTTTATCTAATTGCTTATTGCACTTGGTAAATGAATCAATGGATAAGTGATTCAATAACCTAATGTTTATGTTAAGTAAAAGTGTTGATGAGCTTGCTTCCCATGATTTGATGCTCTTGATTTTGGTTAAGAACTCCAATAATCCAATGGATTTGTTATTGGGTTAATAATCTCATGACCCGATGGGTATGTTTTTGGCTAAGTATTCATATTATCCTATGGTCTTAGTGTTGGTTATCTATTTCAAGAACCGATGGGTACAAAATAGATATATAAACTATTTAGACAAAGTCTTTAAAAGATTCAATGGATTTTCTTATGGTTGAGTAATTTAAAGATCTGATGGTCTTGTTTTCGCTGTGTATATCAATGAACTGATGGGTTTTTATTGGAGAATGAAATGATGTTTTCCCCTAACATAAAAATGGATGGCTTTTGTTGTTTGGATAAGTACAACTAATAAACCGATGGACATGTTTTGGCCAAGTGTTTGAATGATCTGATGGTGTTTCCTTTTTACAAGTTCTTCAAAGATCCTATGGTCTTATGGTGCACTTTTCCATGCACGTGTGATCTTTCAAATTTATAATGCCTCAAACAAGATTTCACTCACAATACTAAAATATTCTCCTACAAGCGCACGGGGTCATGTCATAGTATGGGTGAGAGGCAAGCAAAGGGGGTCGATCCATAGGGAGAGGGGGCACTAGATCTAAATTAAGGTAGCTACGTTCCTAAAGTGATACATGTGGGGTTTTAGGGTTTAAAAGTTGGTTTTGGTTGGTTACACTAAGATTGCAAGCAATTAACAAGAAGAAGGAAACTAGATTACCAAAAACCTTAAATTACCCTAAGCAAGTTAAGACTAAGAATCTAGGAAAAATGATTAACTAAGCAAGAGCAAGGAGGAATTACAACTAAAATACACTAGACTTAGCAATTCAAATTAAAACTATGAGACAAGTTAATCTCTAGAGCAAGCAACAACCTAGGTTATCATTGACTAACAAGATTAACACTAGCAAGCTCAAAAGAGCACTAACTACTCAAGAAAATCCTAGCTATCAAGAACTAAGCAATTAGCTAAGAAGCAACAAAGGTAATTAACTAAACTAGCATCAACAAGCTAAGAAGACAAGGTGGGTTCAAGCAAGATTATGGATAGGTGGGTCATTTGGTAATGAAACTATGTAATTAGTTGGGAGGGGTTAACATATCATGCAAGTTTTATATCTTCAATCTAGATTGCCAAACCAAACAACAAGGCAAGTGGGCTAGGTGTAATTCGAATATGACTTGGCAAGTCTCGGTTTATAGGGTAAGTGGTGTTAGGGTAATTGAGAGCCAAGGGTAGGATTGGGAGTAGAGATGAGGGTGTTTCACCTCGTGTTACACACCATCTGGCCTCTAGAAAACCATAGGCAATTGCACTATTCACTCTTACACTAGCAACTTAGATCTCACACCTACTTGTAGAAAAGGAAGTTGTATGTGGGAACAAAGGATGCTAGCTAGGGATCCACTAATTGTACCTAGGAGCAATTCCTAAGATAGCCGCATACATTCCATTTTCCCCTAGAAGCTAGGTGTCTTCAAGCATCATACAACAAGCAATCAATTTTTAAAAGAACAAACCACAAGAAAGATAGTGGGAAATGAGATAGAAGTAAGAGGCAATCATCATAGAATGGAAATATGTTCATTACAATTTATTTTCCCCAACATAGTATCAAAGTAACATTTTAACCCCAAACAGCCCACCACTAGGGGCCTAGCTAGACATGATCATGCAAAAGAGCAAAAAGGAAATAAGAAAGAGGTAGAAGGTCATGGAGCTCGTGGAACATTCTTGTTGTTCACCTCCTAGATGCATAGAACGTGGCACCTCCTCCAAGATGTATCATATAGCATGGAAATATGGGGGATTATGGTAGAAAACCTAGAAAACTAGGGTTCAATGGTGGAAATGGAGTGAATATGGAAGTGGCAGGTTTGAAGGCAAGGAAATGGATAAGGAGTAGCTAGAGCATCTATAAGGGTGTTAACCTTCGTGCTCTAGATACCAACTATGTATATATAGGTGGTGGGGGAGAACTAGGGTAAGTGGGAGCAAAATGGGAAAATAGTGGAGAAAATGGGTAGGTCATGTGGTCACCATGGTCGTTGTAAGGTGACACGGTTGTGGTGGGGGTTATATGGCACAGTCGTTGGCTATGGGAATGGTTGAGGTGGAAGGTGGACGTGAGGTGTAAGTATATGATGGGTGGTCACGGTCATGTTGGGTAGAAGGTACCACGGTCGTGCTGGGTAGAACGGCCATGTTGGAGGAGGTTGTCACGGGTGAGGTTTCTATGAGGGTCGTCTTGTCTTCATCTCACCATAGATGAGGTGGCCTTCAGGGGCCACAGTCGTGCTGATGGCCATGACTGTGGTCACTCACGTGCAAATGTGGCTGGGATAGTGTTGGTTTTGAGGATTTTGGTGAATAATTCACCACGTAGTGGCATGAACCACGGGCGAGTTGGGGCTCCCTGGCCATGGTCATTATGATGACCACGATCGTGGTCTCTTCAGTGTCCACATCCATTTTTCTGGCCACAGTTGTGGTCATTCATGTACAAACTTGGCGAAGATATTGTAGCTTTTGGAGATTAATTCACCACGACTGTGGTGATTTCCCACTGCCATTTTGGGGCTTCTTTCTACTGACTTTATTTTTAGCTTCTTCATTTGACCTCCTTTTGCTTTGGATTGATTCTTGTGCATACAAAGAGATCTCGGGGAATAGGTAGGTCCAATCTTGGGGAGCAAGGACCCAAAGAAGTTCTTCATCTCTCTCCCTTGCATCAATGCATGCATAAGTACCCTAAAAAACACACAAAAGGAGGTATAAGTGCATTTGACATGAAATTTCACATTGGAGGAAATAGCTTACAATCTACAATGTTTAGATGTGATTATAATGCAAAAAGATATAGGATGAATCCCTAAAATATGGTTGAATCACCACCGCAAACTTGTCCTCAAGTATGATCCAACTTAATCTCTCTTTTAATTCAATCAAGAGCAAAGATAATGCAATCATTATGATTTTTGTTGGCTAAAATGAGTTCACATGAGGAATTAAGCATGCAATCCACTACTCTCTACTCATTTTCATTTTTTCAAGTGGGAATCAAGCATAGAGCAAAAGAACTTATAATATGGGTCATCATTCACAAATGTAAGTCATGCAATTTTTATAAAGCTCTGGGTAAACGGTATCATGCATGAATTACATTCAAAAGGTTAGGGCTACTGCTTCACTTGCTAGAGCTACCCCATACACTTCATTTCACTACTCATGACCCACTTAGCTTGTGTAGGGGGATGAGGGCTAGAGTTGATTTACCCTAACCCTACTAGGCATACAAAGAGAATAAATGGTTATGAAAGGTAGTGGAGTGCTATTTCACTCATATTTTCTTTATTTTCATGATCTTACACATGACCACCCTTTATTTTCTTTTTGCTTTTTTCTTTTTTTTGCCCTTGGTTTAGGTAGGGCATATAATATCAAGTTTCCAAACAAGATTTATGCCTTAGATTTCTTCTACCACTCATGTATCAGATTCAAGTACAAATATAAGATAGTTCATATAATAAGTTTTCTCCTCCAAAGAACATTGTATACATATGTATTTCAATTAAATGTGTGATGTTTCATTTATCTTATTGTTATGAATATCATGTTTTGTGACATTCCTCCTAGATGAGTGACCTATGTTATGGACAACAACGTATTTGCTTCACTGACATATATATGCTTGGAGGGGCATTACAATGTATGTCTCTAGTATGGTGGTATGAAACATGGGAGATTCAATTGTCAGACTAGACTTCTAGGTGATGTGTATAATTGTAGTGTCTATCTTACTTGTAAGCTACTCTTTACTAGAAATGAGATGGACTTGTTTAAGTTTAGCAGACAAGGTTTTCTCCTTAGGGAATCAGTGCAATCCAAGTTAAATTTGACAACAAGCACTTTGAGAGTTAAATAAATCATTGGGTTGAGTTTACTAAATTGTCCTAATTATAAACACTCTAAAAATGGTTTTCTTAATCTGATAGTAAATCAGTAAAAATATAAATACTTAGTGAATGAAAACATTGACAACTCTTACATCACAAATTCTTCCACACAAAAAAGCAACCTAGATTTTATTTCCATCTAGGATGGCCAAAAGAAATCCAATTCTAGGTGTATTTTCGAATTCTAACCCACTACGCCCTCATTTTTCATCACTTAATTGGTAGATGGATGTCGGTGGTGCAGACAGATAGATAGTTGTGGAAGTTTATTGGGGATGGGAACTTGTGTCAATCTGTCAAATAAAATAATGACATAATAGATAGATGACTATCATTTTGGTCGTACAGGTGGGAAAAAAGTATAACATCATGATAAGCATTCTTTGTTTGGCATGCACTGCATCAAGTGGTGATTGGTGGGAAAACTTTGTGGTCTCTTGTCATTAGGGAAGAAACACCATGGGGTAAGTGGATAGAACACTTGAATGATTTGATTTTTTCAATGGTCTAAATTGATGTGGAGTGGTTGACAGAAAAAACAATCTATTTCCATCAATATCTCTATCAATAGAGATCAGTGTCTCTCTACTTATAATCTCCTTGATGTCTATTGTGCCTCAAACCCACACAAGAACAGAATCGATCATCATAAGTGAAATTGCGAGACAATTCTTTGTTATTCCCATGTTAATTCTCTCATGTAACAGGAAAGAAAAGTCCAAATTGGAGCACAATCAACAAATCCTCTCTTCAACACCCATCACTTTGTAGTGTGAAAGTTCGGCTGAAATCTCTACAACATATGTCACTTTGTAGTGTGGAAGTTTAGCTAAAACCCCAAATTATCAAAATTAGATAGATCTACATTGGTACTCAATTGTAGTAACTAGTCAAAATTGAAACAAATTTGACAATGATTCTTGGCGCTAATTATAAAAAGTTCACCCCATCTACATACCAAATTCACATATGTACACATGAATAACACTGAAAGTATCACATTCATAATAATTTGTGGAAAGAGAGATGGAGAATGAGAAATCATAGTACAAAATTGAGTCCAAGGGAGAATCCTCAGCGGGAATGATGTATATACTGAAATATCTTTCCCTTAATGTGAACTCTTGCTGATATATGGGGTCAAATTTCTCCAAACTATACAAAAGACTTCTAAGAAGTGAGTGAAATTCTCTTTCAAAAGTATTTTGTGTATTTTATAATGTGTTTTAACATAGTACAATGCCATATATCACGTAAGCGACTTGATGTGTCATGATGCACGTGAACTTACAAAATAAAAATATATCTACTTGAAAGGTGTGGAGCACCACATTGTATTACAATATATGTGGAGGTAACTTTTTGCATGGACCCAGTGTGTCACCAAAACAATAGGACATGCCACTTGAAGGACAGACCAAAACATTTTTGGTACGTGACACCTATAGTCACAGTTTTTACACCTTGCATCATCAAACAACACCCTACGCCACCACATGCAAATTTTGTTGATGACTCAAGTTGGGACACAATTTTCATTGCTTCAACATGTCTCATCTCTCTAAATCATGATATTTTTTTTCTTCATCTCTTCACGAAAAGTGTGTCTACTTGATCAGAAACTTGGGGTTTTGAAGTTGAATATTGCTACCTAGAGGCCAAATGGGACCCCATTTGGGACGACTTTTGTACTCTAGCATGCTAGAGAACAAAAGTAAGGAGGAAAGTAGCATACTTCCTTACCGTTGTTCTCTAGCATGCAAGAGTACAAAAATTGTCCCAAATGAGGTCCCATTTGGCCTCTCGATAGCAAATCTCTTTGAAGTTCATATAACTTCCAACACTTAATTCCTACATATAATCAATTGGATGAGATCTAAACATATAAAATGCATAAAGAGTCAGAAAAATACAAGAAACAATAAGATAAGCACACACAAAAGAAATAATGATAGCTTATGCATTGTTCTCACTATAACTATCCAATGTTAGAACATTTGTTTTTTCTTAAGTAAAACCCAATTAAGTAGAGAGATACATATCAAAATAGTTCTACATCAAAAAAACATGATATTAACCAACCACGTCATACTCCACTTCACAAATATGAATTACTAAATGAAAACTCTTCAACTGAGTTTGTTATCTCAACATTGTAGATCACACGATAATATAGCTAAAAATGATTTTATCATTTTAAACAAACCCACTAGCTTAAGACATGCATTTAATCAAAACATCATCCATGTCATGGAGATATTTCCACATGAAATTAAGCACCAATGTTACTTGTCTCACAACAAGGTAATATGTATATAAATATACCTAGGGTGAAGGAACTCAACTTCTCAAGGATGCTTATGCACACATCAGATGACTTTTGGAATAATTTATCCTCTTGAATTCATGAAATTATATTATTATGAAAACTAATTGATGAGAAGCTCCACTTTGATCCAGTATAAATGCAACCATTAAATAGAAACCCTAAATCTAAACCTTGATTCTTGACAAACACGATCAAAACAATATACAAAAACACATATTTTTTTGGAACACCTTATAAATAAATTCCACAACATAAATCCACATGTTCAGTTACCACAAATCTTTTTTAACTCCAAAACTAAAATCAAATAGTATTACTCATATGTAATTTAGTTTTCATCGATTACATGTACATGAAAAAAATAAGTTCAACATACAATCCATCTTAGGAAAAAGAGACTACAAGGACATCGTGGAGAAACTATTTTATTTACATTTTCTTTATCATGAAGTCTCCATTGGATGTCATTATACCTAAAAATATGTGACACAAGCTCATGAGACTCACATAGAGCCTGGTAAGTGGAAATTTATCACTCATCCAAGTGACATGCATCATCATCATGTTAAGTACATTGAACTTAAAAGAAACCTATAAATACTTAAAAGTCTAATAGATTATTCTAGCGATTAGTACATCCATCTTATGGCAATAATCTAATCAATTGTAAAAGTAGTTTTCCTAACAAGACTGTTGACCTCCATTACAAAGCATCCTAGAGGTTGATCTACTTTTAATTTGATAGTACTTGCTACCACATAGGGGATGGGAAGTTCTCCACTTCCCATCTATCTCTCTCATTTAGAAAAATCTCAACTTTTAATTATTTTAAAAGCATATGTAGTAATGGATCAGAAAATGCTAATTAGTTTTAGAGCTAAAATCATATCACAAGAGTCACAAGAAAACCTCTACACATATATAATTCAACAATAATAACACTATCTTGTGACACCCCACTAGTCATACTAAGAACGCATAGTCCTGAAACTGAAGTCGGCATTAAACATGTCTACCAACTAAAACTATGTAAATAACAACTAAAGTAAAATCATAAGCAAGAAATCCACCTTAGACTAGTTTCCAGAGTTTACAATCATATTCCTTACTAGGTAAATAAGAATATAACAAGAAATCATCTTTAATAGAAGAATCCTTAGTTTCCACAAATAAGGAACATACTCAAGAATGATAGATTTTTCAAATATAAGTGAAAGGAGCATAATAAACGTTCAACCCATATTCTACATGGCTTGTCACCTTTAATTAATTTGACATAAAACTACTTGGCTCGTACCTTACCAAGTGTAAATTGTCACACATGATCTCGTGTTAACGACTCACCATCATTATTATATGGTTTAGTTTGGCCACCCTAGGATAGATATAATAGACCTTATTCCATTGCAAAGTTTCCTAAAGAGTCCCAATCCTCATCTCATATACACAAGATAGGATCAAACAAACTATATTATCACAAATAAGAAAATGTCTAATGTTACATAGTTTACACTTCATCAAAGTCTATTACTTATGGACATGGACTTTCACAATAAAAGACTTAGGGCCAGAATCACGTCTTGTGACTCAATCCAAAACTCTCATGGTCTAATCTTCTAGGGATTGAACCACACTCTGGAAATCCTTCTCATAATCCTCTTATTACTATAAGTATATTTGTTTCATTTTTGTGGTATGGACCTAGGGAGAAACTCATATTGTTCAGGACACCTAACTAGATTTATCCATCATTTCACTTGTTATTTTATATCCTCTTACTCACTTCAAAATAATTCAACTCATAATTTATCATATGTGTATATTCTCACACACTAAAATGACATGACACAGATGATGCTTAACACAAAATAAAATCATTATATCAAGAATCACTACAATATATAATTTACAGCATACATGTTTCTTTCCCATTGTCACGTCATTTCATATGATTTATCATTAATGGGATATCAAACAAAGATATAATTTCATTCTCATTCATTTATGATAAACAAGGTTTCTCAAATGCAGTCAATTTAATCAATCACATATCCCTTCATTTCATTCATCTTACACTTTTTAGTATATATATTCACAATGGTGTTACAATCCACGAAAATATCAATGTATAAGCATATTCTCTTCTTCATTATAACCAAATCATGTTTATGGTACAATCACAAGGATTATCCCACTTATTTTCTCTCTCAAAAGTATAGTAATCTCAAGCATAAGCATTCACAGTATATAACTAATATTTCATATTGAATTCTTATTAATGTCAATCTACAACCATGAGTTACTCTCTTCTGATTAAGCGACTATGTATTCAATCCTCTACATTATTAACCCTTCATTATCCATTACTATCTTTTTACTCCTCATAGTAGGGTTAATGTTAGGTTCTCGGATCCAACTACTAATTTTCTTCATTATATCTTCATTTCATATTCATTAGTTTAACGTCTATCATTCCCCACTTGATATAACTGTGGGAATTAATTGTGCTAAATTCATTGAATGCACAAATATTCTCTCTCATTCATATCCTTCATAGTACATTTTTATGTATTTATTTCAATATAGGTTATTTTGAATAAACAAGTTAACTATTTTATCTTATAGATTTCATTTATATTCACCCATTACCTACCATATCAAATTTAGTTCACCTTGTTTCATTTCATTTCTTCAATTTGAATACTTGGATTCTGGGTTATTAATTACTAGTGTTATTTTGGTAATTAAAATTAAACCTTCAATTACTCATCAAACTGTTTGAATTAAGCAGTGTATTATATTAGGGATACTTCAAGTCATTTATTACTGTTAAGTTACATTCTAAATTGATTACTACAAGATTTGATCAAAAATACTTGCGTTCGTGTGGGAATTATTCCTTAATCCTTAAATCATGATCTAAGATATGCATAATGGTTAAATATAATCTTGATATGATTTCTCACCTTCAATGGAAATAATAATGTCTAACCAGGGAATATCCTTCAATTTACAAAACTTTATATCCCACTCAGTCCAAAAAGTAAATTTTAGGGTTTTTAAGAATTGACTTTATTCATTACATCTTATTCATCATCATAAGTAAATTATTGATCACAACCTCATTAGATTGCATTATACTTTATTACAACTATTACCAAATTAGTGAAACCCAAATTTCCATTGATGTGTGATTCATCGATTATTTACAAGTATTCATCGATACATTGGCTCATTTGAGTCAACCCTCCACATTAACCCTAGGTAGGGAGTACCTTCATTTAAGTTTTCATATTGGTAGTCATATAGATGCCATATCAATTTTCAATAACATTCAACAATATAGTCGAACAACTCTTTCTATTCAATTCAAACACAATTCTATACATGTCCACTGAAACTTTGAGTATATCATTTATTAGGACGATTTTTAAGCAATATTAGTGTAAAATAACATATTTATCTATCCATAGGATTTTTCATAGATTTAAGTAAATAGATTAGGAACTACACAAATACAAGTCAATTAGAATGAATCTAAATTAGTGGCATTCTGTTACAACCCCAATTTTTTGGTTCTTTCGATTGGAAATGCAATTTCCCCAATAAATGTATGATTATGTATTTTGTGTGAATTATGTGCCTCGAACGAATTCCTTTGATAAATAGCCTTGTGTGTTTCATTTTGTGGGACTTGTTGGCTATTGGGCCCAATAATAAGAAAAGGAAATAAAAAGGAAAAGGAATAACTAAGATAATGAGAAAAGAAAGAGATGGAAGCATCTATAAGGCTAAGGAATTATCCTTCAATGAGGGATTTCATATATTTAGGATTTCTTGGGTTCCAAGGAGTCCAAGTTGCAAAGACAATGGGAGAAGAAAGAGATAAAAATCGAATAAAGCATTATTATGGAGGAGTTTTGAGATAATGATGAAATTATAGGAAATATGTTGAAATATGGATAATGGAATCATCATGGGTGAGATTTCGAGTCCATATGGTTTCTAATGGTAAAAGGAATCCAAATAAATGATATAAAAAGATAAGAGAGAGATAATATGTATAAAATATGCCTTGTTAATAGGTAACATGCTTATGAAGAAAAGTATCTTATATTTTCGATTTTGAGTCCCCAATTTGGTACACACATGGATTAACTCATTATGTATTTTCCCCTAACATTTGGTTGAAAAAGGATGTAGGGATTGAGAGTTATGGATTTTGCAAATTATCCAAAGATAAGTATTAAATGTCACATTTATCCTATTAATCCGAAAATAGTGTTCTTGGTTATTGGATGAGGGTCGTTGGATTTAGGATCCAATGGTAGTTGTTCTTCACGCTCTTCTTTTAGAAAGGAACGGGGAAGCAAGTTTTTGGGATCGGATTTCTCAATGGCCTCTACACGAGAGTTTTTGGGAAGAGTTCCATTAAGATCAGGAGAGGAAGACACACTCGATGATCCCCAAAATCCTATCTTATCGCCTGAGATTGGGAGTTTCCCCAATGGAGTCGGACTACATGGGAACTGGCCTACAATCTGCCTATATATAAGGGGTGGAATTCCCCTTTGTGAACTCCCTCATGTTTGCGAGACCCTATGAGACTCCTGGCACCCATCCCCTGCCTTCGATTTGCTACCCATCCCCTTGAATTTCCTCTATTCTACCCCTAGCGCCACTGCCGAAGGAGATCCTTCTCATTCCAACTGACCAGTGCACCTATGAGGAAATTGATCATGCAGGCAGATTCGGCCGGAGCTGGCGAAGAGAAACGGTGTGTTTCTTTGAGGGTCAAGCGACAACATCACAAGGTCAATCCTGGAGTTGACCAGGCATCGGTGCTTCTGTTTTGTGTTGTGCAACGTGGGGGTTCTGTCGCAAGGTTGAAGAAGAGATACGTAGAAAGGACCAAAATGCCCTCATGGTGCGCATTGCCTTAGGCCCGAGGGAGCGAGGCATAAGTGACATTCCATCCTGACCCATGTTGAAAAGAAAGAGTGAGCCGCTCTTCTGATGTGGCGATGTCCCATTGGCCGAGAGGTAAGTATTTTACAAAAAAAATGTTGTAAAAGATTGGTAACTCCGATTAAGACAAGTAAAATATGAAAATTGATCAGGAGAACACGAGCAATCTAATAAAAATATTATTGGCACCTAATTTCGTTTCTAATTACAAAAGTACCTTAGGATGATCATATAATGCATTAAACTTAGGTTAAAAACCCTAATTATGATTAGAGATCAGATCTAAGATTCTTAATGGGTTAATTTGAGTATTAGTAGCATGTTGAGAAATAAAGTGAGATTTGAATCTGATATTAGATAATAATTGTCTTACTTTAGGGTTTTAAACAAGAATTTATGATAATGCATGTAGAAACCCTAATCTAGGGTAAAAAGGGTGATTAACTTGAATAATCTGAAATTCTTTGGAATAATGTTGTTGTAAGTCAAACCTAAGCCTGGTAAGAAGGAATTAACAAGCTAGTTAGGGTTTGAGATTAGATTTGCTATTTTAGGGTTTATGGTGTCAATAATGAGGATGAACCCAAATGAAACCCTAAAAGGAAGTAGGAAACCCTAGGAAGTGAGTACAGATGAATAGATCATGATAAAGCAAATAGTAAATAGATTATATGATTGTTTCAGGACTCTTGCTTGTGTGTGTGGATTGAACTGCTTGCCTGGATACTTTCTGGCTTGGATTACTATCAGTTTACTGATTTGACTGAACAGGTATGTGCTTACTTTATGAATAATCGCCTTTAGTTTCACGACGTTTCCCGAATGTTTCTCGATTGATTACAACCTAAACTATTGGATTTTCAATTATGCAATCCTATAAAGTCCATATGAGTATAACAATTAAATATGAATGTGTTTCTCGAACCTACTTGCCACCCAGATGTATGTTGTAAGACCAAGCCCCAGAGGGAAGGTCTAATTTGGTCAATCCCAAGAGGGAAGACCATTGGGCACCTCGAGAGGTGACCCCAGGCACCAAGCTCAGGATGGAGAAGGTGGCCTTATGTCCCTTGCAAGGACAAAACCCTAAGAGAGGATAATCTAGGGTTTAGGGCAAAAGCGGTTGAGAAGTCACATTGAAAGCGTGATTTGGATTATTAATCAATTATTTGTGATAAATAGGTTGTTAGAAACAATTTGTGAAGTTGTGATTATCCACGACATATTGGTATAGAAATATACTGACCGACGTTTTGTTTGTCGATGTTTTAGGTACAATTATTGAAAAGGGCAAATAGTAAATTGAAATATTGTGAAGACACAATTAATCTGTTCATGGAGGATTAGTTAGATAGACTTGTTCGGTGGATAGAATTCTAAATCCAAATTTTCAAGGTATGCAAAAAGATTTATTTTTATTCCAACTTTTCAGATTAGAAATAATAGAATTTGATAATTATTTCTAATTAAATGTCGAACCATGGATCCTGAATTATTGGGATAGCGTCTCTGACCTTTTGGTCTCCCTTGATTGGGAGTTACCGGGAGGCGGGTTCATTACACATTCAGTTCCTAAAAATCTACCCAAGTGGTTATCAAATTGCATACAAATACAAGCAAGGGTCTTCTTTATTTTAGTCAAATAGATTTAAGATTTCAACATGATACATAGATCAAGAGGGAAATAACCACTCATCTCAGACACCAATCATCTTTAAAATGTTGCCAATGTTCTGAAGTTTCTAGAATTCCAACCAACTCAGGAGGATTCATTCCATTTTTGGCTCTTTTCAATTCACAACCCAAAAAGGAAAATTGAAGAGAAAGAAAGAGAAAAGAGGGTGATTTGTTATCCTTTTGACTAAAATCAGAGGGATGACTGAATTTTGACATAATAGTGAAGATTCACCATGGAAACCTATATAAATAAGATGGACTTACTTGAATTCATCAACTCTAGGAAGATAAACCCTAAATCATCATCTTTGTATCTTCCCCGTCCAAACCCTACCCTCCTTCTCTCTGAAGAACTTTGTATCTCCAGATTGAATGACGAATTAAGGAAGCTATTAGGGTGTTAGGTTAGTGAGATAGACTAGTTGAGGTGCTTGTAATAATTACAAACAAGTGTTTCATTTCATTTTTTTCAATAGAATTTGTCATCGACTGCGTTGCTCCTATCATGAATATTAACTGATGAAGGAGTCTATTATCATCCAAATGTACTCCAAAAATTATGAAAAAATAAAATATTATCCACAATGAAGTTTTCAATATACAATTTAACTCTAAGCCCAACAAGATAAGCCATAAATAACTAAAAATTCAATACCATGCTTTTATGCTTCATATTCAAAGCATGGTCACCTAAGTTAGTCTTGGGTGAAACTCGACTGACCAATAGATCCAAAGGACACCCAAAGATTATAATATTTGTAAGAATACTTATATTTGAGTTACCTACACTATATCCAAAATTAAAATAATCGGGGTTACAAATAAAATGCTATAAATTATGTATACTACCATATTTATAAAAAAATTGTTCATATAATATCCACATTCTAATTTTTTCCGACTAGAGTTTTCACTTCTTTAACCCCAATTATTCAAAATAAAAACATGCTTAGAGTTATCATTGATTTTACACATCATAATTAAAATATCATCATCAATTAATCTTAAACAATGATCAATCTAGTTAAGTGTGTAATCATCCAAATAAAGTCGAAGTAGAAGACTAAGATGAATGTGGGTCACAAAAAAAATAGTCCCCCTCCTTTTTAGGATTTTTCCAAAAATCCCAGAAAAGGTATGGAACTATATAATAATTTTTAATCATGTATCTCTCTCAATATCTTCTTAACCTAATTTCCAAGTTATCTTTCTTCATTTTATACAATTTTCTTACTTCTTAGATCATCTACACTGAAATTTTGAATTTATCGGTACTAGATGCATATCTTGTCTTATGGCGGGATCATATACTTTTATTAGTATTATTGTTGTTACTTTAAAAGTCTTGTTAATAAATCATTTACAAGGTATGGTTCATATCTTCTTCATATTCCTTAATCAAATCGATTTATGTATCTTAAGAATTGATATTATAATTCATTTTTTTATAATTATTCATAGACATATGCTCTTTTCATAAGGAATTTTATTTTAGTAAGACATAATTATCATTTCTCATATTTTATTACAAATTTCAGATCCATATTTAGATTCAAATTTGATGGAATTATCTATATAATCATGTATCCCTGTGTACATTTTCATGTAAAATCTTCATATTGTCTTATGTTCTTTTCTTTATATATTCCTTTCTCTTTCTCGATCCAATGCTTTTTATTATCATCATGCATCTAATTATACTCCTAAGCAGTCTTCATCTAGATTTTTGTAAGGGTATCCAAAAGAAGTACCATCGATAGCTCCATACTAACTTCTTCCAACATTCAAATACTTGACTACAGTAGCCCGTTCATATCATTAAGGTTCATTCAACATCCATCTTATCATTTAACCCTAGATCATGTTGTCTCTCTAGAATCATCTAACCTAAGATATGATACCAAGTTGATAAGAACCTATCTTTTGATCAAATATAAATTCCAACTATTAGAGGGAAACCCTAAACCTAAACCCTGATTAAGAAATAACATACTAGATTCTTGAAAAACATAATCAAAATAGTATAAAAGAAATAGGCATTGCTTTTCCTTTTATTAGACCTCATAAATAAATTCCACATCATAAATCCACATGTTCAATTATGACAAATCGCATTCTCCGTTAAAACTAAAATTGGATCTTATCACTCATATGAAATTTAGGTTAACTAAGATATAATTGAAATTTCAACCCAAACTAATAAATCTATAAACAACTAAAAAGTACCATATTATTATACTTAAATCTGATTGCATGGTAGGCTGACTTCATCCTAGGTGAAACTCTATCTGCCAACAGTTTTGATGCCAAATTCTAATATTTTACAGAAACTCAGTCAACCAACAGATTCAAAGGACACCAAATTTTGATATTTTAGTAAAATACTTATATTTGTGTTATCCAAACTATATCAAAATTCAACGAAATTTGAGTTACATATAAAATACTAACACCACTACATTTACCACAGTTTGTACTCATATACGATCAAATCCTAATTTTAGACGACTAGGATTTTCATTTATCAAGCCCTAATTATTCAAAATAAAAGTATGATTAGAGATTATCATTAATTATAAATCATCACAACTAAAATACAAGTCATTATTTAAGTTTAAACAATAATTAGTCTAGTTAAGTATGTAGTTCTCCAAGTAAACTCTTATTAGAAGGATAACTTGAAGTCGCTATTTACAAATTCTCCCCTCCTATTAGGATTTGGTTCCAAAATATAAGAAAATAAATGGAAGAATATCATAATATCTAATCATGCATCACTCTCAGTATCTTCTTAACATGATTTTCAAGTTGTCTTTCTTCATTGATACACCATTTTCTTGATTCTTAGATCCTTCATACAAAATTTGTGAATTTACTAGTATCAGATGCATATCTTGTCTCCTATCATTATCATATCACTTTTTGAATGTTGGTTGTTACTTTATAAGTCTTTTTAATACATCATTTTCAAGGTGTAGTTCACATCTTATTTCATTTTCCTTATCGAATTGGTTTATGTGTCTCATGGTTCAATATTATAATTCATCATTTATTAATAGTCACATAGATTTGCTCTTGTCGCAAAAAAATATATTTTAGTAAGACATAATTATCATTTCTCATATTTCATATTCATAAGAGAATTCAAATTTGTTGGAATTATCTTCATAATCATGTATCTTTGTATATCTTTTCAATGTAAATCTTCATGTTGTATTATATTCCTTTTTTATATATTCCTTTCTTCTACTCCATTTTTTAGTTTTATTACCATCATGGTGTTATTATACTCACAAGTTGTCTTCATCTAGATGATTGATCATGGAAGTCAGAAGAAGTACAGTTGGTAGTTCCATACTTATCCCAACATTTGGATACTTGACTAGAGTAGCCAAATACTGATTTCAATCAGTAAGTATATCATTTAAGTAATGCTCAGCATACATCATTTAGCCTATAGATATATTGTCACTGTAGACTTACATAACATAAGATCTAATACCACATCTACGGGAACCTCCCTTCTGGTAAAGCATAAATTCCAAACTATTAGTGAGAAATCTTAAACATCCACCCTAATTAAGAACCAAAACATTAGATTCTTGACAAATACAATGAAAACCATGTAAAAGAAGCACATGTAAACTTTTCTATTTTATAACACATCATAAATCCACATGTTCAATTGTCACAAATCTCATTTAAATCCACTAAATAAAATCAAATATTATTACTCATATGCAATTCAGTTGACATTGGTTACATGTACATGAAAGAAACAAGTCCAACATACAATCCATCCTAGGAAAGAGAGACTAGAAGGACATTCTAGCTAGAATATTCTACTTAAATATTATTTGTCACGAACTCTTTGTAAGATGTCATTATACCTAAAAACATGTGAAGCAACCTCATGAGACTCACTCAGAGGCCATTGAATGGAAATTTCTCACTCATCAAAGTAGCATGCATCAACATCAACATTAAGTATATTGAACTTAAAAGAAACCTACAATGTTGAAAAGTTTAATAGATAATTCTAGAAATTAGTACATCTAGCTTATAATAATAATCTAATCAATTGTAAAGGCATTCATTTAGTCAAATCTCAACTTTATAATCAATTTATCTAATATTAGATAAGTAAATGGTAATTAATTGCATTATTAAAATTATATTATAGGAGTTACAAAACAACATATACACATATACAACTCAGCACTAATAATACTATAGTTGTGACACCACCTCATATAGACCAAGAATACACCATGTATTCCTAAATCTCTAATACACATAAGACACGTCTACCATTTACCAAATAGAACTATACATATAAAAACTAAAGTCAAGTCATAAACAAGAGTAGATCAAATCCACCTTAGACATGTTATCAAAGTTTACAATCATATTCCTTACTAGGCAGATAAGAATAAGAGTATAAGACAAAATATCATCTTTAACAGAAGAACCATTGACTTATAAAATTAGAAATGTAATTCAAGAATAATATATTTTCCAACTAGAAGTATAATAAATGTATCAAACATTCAAATCAAATCTACATGGCTCGCCATCTTTTATTCATTTAAATTGAAACTGCTTAGCTCATACCTCATGAACTATAAGTCACCATGCCTAATTTTTGTGTCAATGACTCACCTTTGTTATCTTGGTGTGTGACAGACCACCTTAAGATAGGTACAATAGACACTGGTCCACCATAGTCTTTCCTAAAGAGGATTAGGTTCTCATCTCAGGTAAATGAGATAGTAACAAACATAACATAATATCACATGTTAGAAAATCTCTCGTTTTTTACAGTTTACAATTATCAAATTATATTCTTTATGGAAATATACTTTCACAACATGTGATTTATTGCCAGAATCATGTCATGTGACTCACTTATAAATCCTAATGGTCTATCCTTCAACATCTTGATATACACTCTAGAAATCCTTCTCATAATCCACTGATTACTAGAAGGAGATCCATTTCATTTCCCGCTATAGACCTTGGGGAAAACTCATAGTGTTTAGGACACCAAACTATATTTAATCATCATTTCTCTTTTTATTTAATACTCTTACTCATCTTTTATATAGTTCATTTCATTAGTTATCATGTGTGTATTCTCTGACAACTAGGATTACTTGAATCTAACTAGGGTAAATAAGGAAGGATAATTATAAGAATCACAATGCACATTGTCATATGTTTGTGTAAATCATTCTATGATTTACAACATACAATGTCACTTTCCCATTTTCACATCATTTCAGATGACCATCATCGATTGTCTATTATCCTCAGATATAATTGTATTCTCCTGCATTTACCCTAAAAAGATTCCTCAAATGCATCCATTTCAATCTATCACATTTACCATCATTTCGTTCCATCTCAAATGATTCAATATACATATTCATGATGTAATTAGAAATCACAAAAATATCAATGTATAAGCATCTATTATTATTCAATGTCACTAAATCATGTTTACAAGACAACACAAGAATTCTCTCACTTATATTTTTCCCAAAAGTAGAGTAAGATCAAGTGTAAGCATTTATAATAGATAATTAATCATTCATATTGAATTCTTATAAACACCAATCAACAATCATGATTTACTCTCTTCTAATTAAGTCAATCCATATTTAATCATCGGTATTCATTAATCCATCAGTCTTCAATTAATATTGTGTACCAACCATATTAGGGTTAGGGTTAGGTTATCAAACCAACTAATAGTTTTCTTCATTTTAGATGCATTAGTCTTAGCTTCTTTCATGTATCACTTAATATAACTATAGGAATCAATCAGACTATATTTAGTTAATGCACAAAGCGTCTCTCTCATTTAAATCCTTCATAGTCCTTTTTTTGTATATTTCTTTCAATTTAGGTTATTTTGATTAAACATTGGAATTATTTTATCATATCAGTTTCAGGATATTCACACATTGCCTTTACTTGTTCCATTTCATTTGTTGCATTTGAATACTCATATTCCTGGTTATTATCTCCCACTGGCATTTTGGTAATTAAAAGAAAACCTTCAATTACTCATCAAACTATTTGAAATAAGCAGTGCATCATATTAGGGATACTTAAACACATCCCTTACTATTATTATACATACTAGATGATTATCACATGATTTATTGAAAAGACTTCCATTCATGTGGGATTATTCCTTAATACTTAAATCATGATCTAATATATGCATTAGGTTTAAATATAATCTTAATAGAATTTAATACCTTCAATGGAAATAATATTGTCAAACCAGCGAATTGCTTTCCATTTATAAAATTATATAGAAGTCAAAACTTCATATCACACTCTTAGTTCAAAAGTAAATGTTAGGGTTTTTTAGAATCAACTTTATTCATTACGTCTCATTCATCACAATAAGTGCCTTATTAATCACAATGTCTTCAGATTGTGTTAGAGTTTATTCTAGCTAATGCTAAAACATGGAAACCCAATTTTCCATTTTCATTCAATTTATCCATTATTTACAAATATTCATCAATTTCTTGGCTCATTTGATTCAATCACTCGACATTAACCCTAGATAGGTAGTACCTCATATACAAGCCATATTGAATTTTAGAAATATTCAATAATACACTTGAGTAACTCATCATATTCAACTCAAACACAATTTTATACATATGCACTGATTTTTTGAGCATATCATTCGTTAGTCTGACTTTAAGAAATTTTAGTATAAAATAACATAGTTATCTACTAATAGGATTATTCATAGAATTTGCATCAATAGATTAGGAAATACACAAATACAATTGAAGTTTGGATGAATCAAAACCAGTAGCTTTTAATTTCCCAAAATCTTCCCAGTTGATCAGCCAATCAAATACAAACACAGGCAAGGATCTTGTTAATTTTAGTTAGATAGAGTTAGGCTTTCAACCTGATACAAATCCCAAGATATAAACAAACATTGACCTCAGGCTCCAAAGATTTTAAAAAGTTGGCAGATTCTTCATTTCTAGAAGTCCAACCTACTTCTAAAGATTATGTCCATTTCTTCCTATTTTCAAATCATGAACTCTAGAAGAAGAGAATCAAAGAGAAATAGAGAACAAATGTGATTTTTATATATTTTTTATTCAAATCAGAGGGAGGATGAAATTTACACATAAGAGAGAGGATTCATGATGAAAATTTATCTAAATAAGATCTCTTATTTGATTTCATCTTATCTAGGAAGATAAAACCTAGATCATCATCTCCACCTCTTTCCCCTTCAAAACCCTAAACCTCCATGTCTCCCAAGAACCTTTTATCTCTGGATTGAATAACACATTATGGGATATAGTAGGTGTTAGGTTTGTGATATAGATCAATTGAGGTGCTTGTAAAAATCACAAACAAGTCTTTAATTGATTTTTTTATTTCAGCAAAATTTGTTATTAATCAATTGTGGTAAGTCAAGTATGCTCTAAAAATTCTGAAAATTTAAAATGTTATCTGAAATGGAATTTTCAAGTTTCAATTAATATTTCAGCCCAAATTGTTAAATATAATGAAATATCATATTGCTATACTTTAGCCTGAATGCATGACCGATTGAGTTAACCCTGGGTGAAACTAGGCTAACTAATAGGTCCAAAGGATATGTAAGAATGTGCACAAATAGTTATACTTAATCAATCCAAACTACATCCAAATTTCAAAGAAAATAAACTTATAGATAAAACACTACAAATCATTTAATGCACCACTATATTTGTCAGATTTTGTATTCATACACTATCAAAATCCTAATTTTGGCCCACTAGGTTTTCACTTGTCAAACCCTTATTGAAAAATTGTTTAGAGTTTCTCAATTACTTTGAAACATCAAGTTAAACTATCACCATTTTTCATGCTTAAATAGTGATCAATCTAGCTAAATATGTAATCATCAAAGTAAACTCTAATTATAAGGCTAAGATGAGGTTGGGTCATAACACTTATCCTAGGGTTCCATGGGAATAATTTGGCATCTTTTCAGGCGATGTCAAGATTTTATTTTTTTTAGCCAATATCTACTAGATTTAGGATCCCACATTGGAGATAAAAATGTCCAAATATGATGCACTTCTTCTCATCCTATTATTGCACTAGATATTATTAGGCTTGTTTTCCATCATAAATAAGCAACCAAAGACCCTTAGAATTGAAACTAAATGCAAATCATGAAACTCTTAATATAGTGATCTAGACAATGCTTTGCCTCCATGTAATTATTCAATCATTGATGCCACAAACTCACTTTTTTCAATAACAAATTTTGTATGGGGATAGTGTATAAATTGAAATGCTAGGAGCTTGCAATAAGCACATTAAATGTACAGTTGGTGCATGCTCTTTATCAAATATGTATGTACTCGCTGGTGTTACTTTAAAAAATCAATGATGGTATCGTGTTGAGATTCTAGAGAGATAAATAATAGAAAGTGTGATACATGATCGGGGTGAATAAATTATGATAAAAACGATTGATACACAATTCAAAGAAAATAAATATACCAAGAAAACATGATAAAACATCAAGAGCACACAACATCCAAAAATACTCTAAAAGTAAAAACAACAATAGAACATGCGACAAAGAAAACATAACTAAGCTTCATTTTCTCGCCCAAAACTGGTAATAGAGAATAGAATACTTACATGCCTACCCGTGTCATGGTGGTGATGTCTTTGAGATGATGCCTAGGATTCATTCTATTGTTACTAGTGAATCCTCTTACTCCTTTCCTTACATCATTGATGACTAAAGCTAGTTTCTAATTTGCATTGCTTAAGCCTTTATGCAAACTACTTAAATTTGTAAGAGATAATATGTTTCATTATAGAAAATATCGAGTGTTCATTACGTGACTCAATGGGTACAAGTAGGACTTTTGATCCATCCACTAGTGGTTTTCTTGTGCATGATCCTTCCAAGATAAATTTGAATGATTTCTTCATATGGGGTTGTAGTTTTTTTGTAGGATTTTTTGCTTTAAATTTGTTCCACCTTATTCACTTGTTGTTTACCCCAATAGTGTTAATACACAAACATTTATTTATCTATGTTGACCACTAAAAAAATCCATCATGGTGTCCTATGAACTTGCTTGACATTGATGGTACCCAAGTGCTTGGCTAGACTTTATATCTACCTATATTAGCATTGAAAGTTGAAATTCTATCCACATCATACATACCACCTTTCCTTTGGTTGGTCCTTTTTGTACCACAAAAAGACTGACATATATTTCATAATTTCTCATAACTCCTTGCCTAATAATACATTTATCGATAAGAAGACTCAACACACATATAAATCAATGTTTTGAAATTTGGAACTATTTCACTAAAAAATGTGTTCACTTAGCACCACTCAAGAAGACTGTGATGCATACATCTGTCCCAAAAATTATTTATGTCACCTCTAAACTTTAGACATATTTTTTACCCTTAATTGTTACTTACAAGCGCATGGAGTTTGTTAAACTTTAAGTCCTGGTCCTGATGGAATTTGACTACCCAAGTAACTGTTGATTCGAAGCGAGGAAGGTTAGGTGGAAGTGATTCATTTTGAATATTGGTGTGAATTTTTTGCACACACAAGTTTACTAAGGTAGATGATGCCCGAGTAACCTTAACAATGACAATCAACTTGCCCGCAAGCAAACATTCAAATTAGTATAGGAAAGGGTCGAACCCATGAGGTATCATGATTAATATTTGCTTCAAACCTATTATTAAGAACACTATTTAAATCTAGTTGTTTGATAAATTTTATAGAAAAATTAGAATAAACAATGTAGAAGTAAAATTGATTATATAAAAGATTTATTTCAATTGAAAAAGGATAATGGGGGTCCACAGTCCACCATTGTAGCCTACATAGTTGCAGTAATTGATTTGACTCTTTTAATTAGGTTGTTAGATTAGGACCCAATGGGTTTTCCTTATAGAACATAAATCTTGCAAGGGTCAAACTCCCCACAAACCCAAAATATAAGTGTTTATGGTTATTTATCTAATTGCCTAATAAAACACCACCTGAGATCTCTTCCAGAGTCTTATACACTTCATTCAGTGTTCTAATTCTAGGATCTAGGATATCATCACCAAGGATCAAACCTAACAAGAAAAATGGTGGATCAATCATAGAACTCCATCAAGGATCTCATCTATAGTTTTATGTGTTCATTCCCCATTCTAGCATTACAATTCATGATCTCTTTACCTAATATCATAACAAGAAGAATATAATTGGTGAAATCTAACAAGTACGTAGATCGAAAGAAACACATCTAACCATAATGAAATTCGAGTAAAAATAATTAGAACAAGACATGAGATATGGGGCTATACCCCATGCCCTAGTAAAATGATTTACTGGCTCATAGTTAGGAAAGGAGTCATATTTCTGGGTGTATAGAGAAATAATCCAAAGATATCCACCTCCATTCTGTAATCTAGCAACACTTTGATAGTCTGTGGGAGGAATATGAAATCACCTTAACTTTTATCCATGCCTTGTGTACCCAAGAGAGGCTTTGAGATGATCGGCTACGATCTTACTTGAAATTGGCGGCTAGCTTCTATATATAGTGAAAGACGTGAAGCCTTTAAGTTTGTTTTCTACCAATGCATAGAGATATTGAGAGAGATAACTATCACTTAATAATTCCAATAAACAACATCCATTTTATTTCCATGAAGAGTCAACCACGAAGATAATGTTTGAGAGTTTGACTGCATAGATAATTGTAAAAAGAGAAGGATCATTGTTGTTGATTTCAATTATAACAATTCATGATTGCAACTGATGCCATATGCTTGAATTTTGACTCATTAGTGACCAGCCGAAATCATGCGTCCAAAATGGAGCCGATCTAGAGTAGTCGGACTCTTAAGATAGTAACCTGACACTCAAGCCCCCGCAACTATTATACGGGGTCTGACGTAGTAATCGGGGTCGAACCACAGGGACAAGGTTAGCAAGTGTTAAGTACACAGGGTCTCACACTCATATACTTTAGATAAATAGATGGTTTAAAATGGTTGTTCCCTAAGGAACGATGGTGCTCAACCCAAAACAAAGAAAGATAAAATAAAGAAAGTAAATAACAACAAGTGAAAACAAGGACAATAGTAAGGAACAAAGTTATGGAAGGGAACTCGGATCGGGTTTCACCTACTAAGGTCTCTCACCAACATGCAAAACTCACTCCCCTTTGTATACTCTTATCAATATTACAAGATTTCATAAAGTATCTATTCCCTCCTCTCTCGAGATAAGGATAGATCTAGGATCTAAGGTGGCCTCCCTCTCGAGATGGCAACCTTACAACCACAAAGCAAACCATATGACCATAAGCCTTAGCAATCCAACATTTTCATGCATTCATACTAATCCATAACACCAGATAAGGAAGATACTACTCTTTTGAGGTACCAACAATCAAGTATCACAAGATGGTATCTAAGCATACAAGTGAAACATTAATAACAAGCGTATGGAGATAATCTTGATACGAGTGTGTGTGTATATATATATATATATATATATATATATATATTTGTATATATATATATTTGTATATATATATATATATATATATATATATATTCAAAGGGGAACAAGAACATACATGTTGGAAGAGCCTTAGTGGCTACTCCCAACCCGAGTTAGGTGTTTAGACGCACATGTTAATGGGAAGCATAGCGGTGTTACAAAATGACAGATACATCATAACCATGCAGAGGAAAGGGGGCATAATGTAATGGAGATGACAGATCTAGAAGAGAGAGAGAAAATGGTGATACACCAAAGTAATCCTTCAGATCTAGATCTGGAATGGACAGTGTGGAAGCTCTCCTTATTTCAAGGGAGAGGGGGCCTTCAATCTTATCTCTCCTCAGCTTTTGCCTTTGGAGATCCAAGACTCATTTGGATGGATGAGAGTGGGTCTGGAATTTGACAGCACTTTGTGGTCCTTGATGATTTGATGATGTGACAACTCAAGGTGGGTGGCCTATTTATAGGTGTTTTCCATGACTTAACCATCCACACTGTGGTTGAGGCTTGGTATCAGTCGGTCGAGGTCACCACAACGGTCGGTCGGGTCAATACCTCAGTTGAGGTATTGCACCACCTCAGTCGCGGTCTTTCCTCGGTCACGGTGCTACCTCAGTCGAGGTCGATCGAGGTTGCGATGAATGTGATGTGGGTCGTGACCAAAAGGGGTGCACTTGCACCGCGGCAGCGGCATCATCAGAGTGATTAGTGGCATCGGACACAGTGTGAGAGTCCTCTTTGGTCGATGAGCCACGATCGAGGTGCTGACCGCGGACGTGGCTTGATGTGACCCTGCAAGGATGGAAAAAGTGTGCAATTAATATTTTTGTCATAAAAGTGCTAAAATAAGTGGAAAAGTCTATAAAAGATATGCTTGGCGAAGTATAAAATAAGTGCCAAAAGTGTATAAAATCAGATGTTATCAACTCCCCCAAACTTAGAATCAAGCATGTCCTCAGGCTAAGGGTAGGTTCGAAATCATAGAGAGAAGAGAAATTTTGTGACAAAATTTTGCGAAACTTAACATTACCGAGTTATCTCATTCTTACACCAAGACACTTGTGGTATGTTTGCTCAATCCTAAAATCTCATTCCTCCCCTTTTACAACTAGAGTTGCACAACTTCAAGTTCTTTCCATGTCCTTTGATAGTAAAAAGTCTCTCCGTCTCAATGTATCACCCTTTCCAGTGTTAGGTTACTAGCCATACTAATACAACATCTCCTAGAGGGTAGCTTTCACACTCTTCCTTTATTTTCAGTTGGCCCTATGCTGATGTGTTAGGGTAGGCTTTAGGCTTAAAGTGTTTTCCTTTTCTCTTGAACTTCCTTCACCCACAACTGTCATAAGGACAGTGTTGCCCTTAGGGGCTTCTGACGTTAAGTCAGGTGGTTGCGTGAGGTTCGTTCAGGATTGAAGGTGGGTAAGTTTGGCTTCAAGGTTCTACTTACGGGAATGACATATCTATATTCATGATTGTAGCAATACACTGACTGTGTGGAATCCCTTGGCATCTTTTAGGCACAACTCTTGTTATTTATATTTTACTTTTTTTTTACTTTTTATACCTCCTTTCTGGTTTGGGTGAGTGGGTTTTTTTTACTTGGTCTTCTCGGCGGCCAAGCCTCTTTTCATACTAAAGCAGGGATACTTAAACTTGAAAGGGGTAGTTGTTTTCTTCTCGGGGAAGGTGAGGCATTTCATATTGGAACTGTCAGGTTAGGGTGGTTGGTCAGGATCATGGCTCGGTGAAGTTCTCCAGTTTCTAAGGGTTTTGTAAGTTTAGGATTGTTACACACACAATGTCTTAATGTAAGAATGAGATAAAATTGTATTGTCATGCTTCTTGTTTTACTTTTATATGCATTAGTTGCTCATGCATTCCTCTCTAGAAATGATAGAAGTACAGCCTTTAGCAAGGGAACAGAGAAAATAGAAGGTAACTATGCAAAAGTGTGACTTATAAAAAAAATCCTTAAAGCATAAATTTTTCACAAATTCAATTTGGCGGGAACTAAAATATGTACAAGTGCACTAAAACATTTTCAAATTTTTGCAAATTTTTGGGATGGAATTGTACCTCTCACGTCCGTTTATTACTCCTCCCCCAAAATTATCATTCACCCCAGCTCGGGGTTTAAAAATTAGAGTTAGGTGTATAAACGGGCTTGTTTTATTCCTCCTAAGTTGTTTTGGTGGCCCACTTTGACTCCAGGAGCATGTTGGCGTACACTCCGCGTAGTGGGTGGTACTGCTCATACTACATCCCTTCCACTTTTGTATTCAACATGGCTAGGGCCATCATCGAGGCTAAGACAGAAGAAACTGTAGTTGTTGGATAGATGCACCTGTTGAGGGATCCTGTGGCAGAACTGCGTGTTCTTGAAGTCTTTGCCTTTTGTGTATTTGTACCCTTTTTCGTGACTCTTCATCATCTCAACAATCACCTCCGCACATGTGACTTCCTTCTCTTCAGTAGGTGTCTTTGCAGTAGTCATGTTTGTTTTCTTATTTAGAGTGAAGGATGCATCTGAGTTGTTATATAATATCGCAGTCCTTTTAATTACATTGACTACTAGCAAAGTCAAATGGCTATCATGAAGTATCGACAAGAATATGTAGTCTAGGAGAGACATCACCAGGCATTGTTGCAGACATTCCTTTTCACTTGATCTCTTATCTCGTAGGATGTCATCTACCAATAGAAAGTATGCCATGTGCACATTTGGCATTTTGTTGTTTAGTAGAGCTTGATAAGCAGACATTGTGCTGACTGAGAGGTATCGTTCTATTTTTAATGTATCTCAAAGGTCATCCTTTAGCACACAGATGTCATCCCTTTCAAAGACTGCCTCTACCAGTGTGTCATCTTCCTTCAAGGATTTCATTGATGCATTGAGGGCTTCTAAAGATAGACTCACGCAGCTCCAATAGTCGAAATCCTTAAAGGTTGGCATTATTTCTCCAGTTAGCCCGTCGGGTTTATCCTCGAACAGATCTTCTTCAGTCTCGCCTTCTTCCAGTTGTCCTGATAGAGGTTGTACTTCTTTGTCTTTTGCCACTAGAGGCTTCTCTGGCTTAGAATTTGGCATTCTTTCTGTAGTCGCACCAGTATCAGCTTTCCATCCTTCCTTCCAAGTTGTTACTCTGGCTGGATCTATAGGGTCAGTCCACAGTGTATTGAGTTCCTCCATCCATGTCTTCTTTTTTGGGAGGGGAATTTCTTGATGAAGCCTTTGTGGTACTGCTTCTGGAGGCATCGTCCGGTCGTTGAAGAAGTGACATTCGTAGATGACCTCCATTGCGTACATACCGCGTAGTCCATGTAGATATTCCATGCAGAGATCTTGCAGTAGGACACCCTTATTGATGGCTTCCCTCATTCTTAGCATGATGAAGGCACAGTCTCTTATTCCAACCTTTTCTTGGGGGGACCTTCTTGCAGATGGAGAATTACTTCCACATCCCCACATGTCTATTGTTTGTTGATTGATAACTCTTTGCAGACATAATGGTACCTTTAGAATATCTCTCACTTCTTTATTCTTATAGATCAGGGATGTGTTGTCCAGTTCGGATGCATAGCAATTAAACACCGTTGTTCGTCTTTCATACAGGTTGACGAAAATCAGAGCCCAATGCTTTACAATCCTTATGGGTAGGACTACAAATCTATTTTCTGCCCTGCTTACTGTGTGTTGTAGCTCGATCACATCAGCAGCTTTGTTGTTGTCTTCATAAAGTAGCCCTGCTAGATGTGTGGTGTTGTTGAATATTGGTTGTACTTTGCTGGATGTAGGAATTCTTCAATGAGGGTGGAACACGGCACTTTAAATAGCTTCTTGTGCACGCATGCTCTTGTCTAGAACATCCCTCTGAAGTGGTCTCTGTTGAGTGACCTGTCCTTATTGTGATAGATGATGTTGGCAGGTTGTCATCCAACATATCGGCAAGGATATGGACATCTCTGCATGTTATCCTTGACAATGTAGTCATGTCCATACCCGCCATCTTATAGGGCAGAGGAGGAACCACACCTAATTCTACTTCATTTACTGGTGTGCTCCATTTTCTGGATGGCTTGTTTGCAAAGAAAGAAGCAAGCCCACCTTCCTCATCTTCTGAGGTGCTTTCTTCTGCTACTTGTACCTCTATTGGTGGTGCTTCTGTTGTAGGAGGCTGAACCCTTATTTCGGTCAGTGTCTGGATTATCACCTTGTCTTTATCTTTAGTGGACATCTTTGTAGCTACACCTTCTGTTGGATGACTCACTTCTAACGGTTGCTCCGGCTCTACAGTATTTAGAGCGGCTAATGTCGCAGCTATCTTTCCATCATAGAAGAAGTCATCTTGATCGTATGTTTCTGGGTCCTTCAAGAAGTCATTGCAGATGTCTGTCCCGTACGTCAGGTCATTTGAGAACTTGTTTAGATCTTTGATTTCTCTTGATGTGAGATCTTCTGTCACTATGCTCTCTGCTCTGGTGATGACGTCCTACATGGGATCTTCTGGTGCAGCCTTGTCTTCATCCAGGCTATTGTTTAGATCAAAACCCTTCGACAACATGTTGGTCTTCTTTGTCTCGTTGTCTTAATGAGCGTCTGACTGTGGCGGTGCTTCTTTTTCTTGTGGTTCAACCATTAGAGAAGCTTTCACATTGGTGCTCTTTTTCTTTGATGTTGATCCTGCACCGGTCCCCCCACGTCGTCGTCATATTTGTCAGGCTCGAGGAAGCGTGTGATGTGGAGGGACTCGTCAGGCGCTTGGTCTTCTTTCTTTGCCTCCAGTCATCAATTTCTTGGCTTTCGGATTCTAGCTGATGGTGTTCTTCGTCTAAGCATTGACGCTCCATCTTTAGATCATCCAGTGTTGCTTCGTACCCTTTCCTCATTAGCTCCTTATCTGCCCACATGGCATCCCTCTCCTTCCTGAGGTCCGCCATCTCCTCAGTGAGAGCCTTTTGCGCCGCCATTAGTGTGTTCTAGGTGTTGATCACCCCTTGCATGAATGTGGGAAGCACTTCAGTCCTCTCATTCAATGTTTGTACCTGTTTAGTTAGCATACACAGGGTGGATGTAATATTTTCATTTAAATTAGAAGTTTGATGCATGTGTTGCCACATGACATCAAATGTGTTGCCCAATACGTCACTGAAGGTGTGTGGGCGATGTTGTTGTTGCTCCATATGTGTTGTGGATTCTCTTGGCTCCTTCAGTTGTGGGTCTGGTATGGAAGAGCTGGGAATGCTCACCTCTGGATGTCCCGGCCTTTGTAGGATGACGTATCGGATTATCGGGTCAGAGACAGCCTCGGTTTCCTCGTGAGCCTAGTTGATTTCTTGTTCTTCCTCTACATGTTGTTCAGTTGTTGTAGCTTCAAGGCCCGCATGTTCAGCTTCTTCTATGATCATGACTTCAGGTTGATGCCCCTCACTCGTTGTCATCTTGGCTATGAAGTGTGGTAAGGGTGGGCTCAGGGCGACAGTCTTTTCAATTATCTTCTTCTTCTTCTTCTTTCTTATCCCCAGCTTTTTTCTTTCCTCTAGCGTCTTTGTCTCTATCTCTAAAGATTTAGCTTTGTCATCCTCAGCAAATGACGGGTCCGCTGCAGTGTGGATAGCCCTTGAGTATATTTTGTTAGAATCCTCTTGCAAGGGTTGTAGCTTGTGGGCATCATAGTATGCCATTTCTGGGAGGGGGAGGAGCGTCTTGGAGCAACTTTGTTTGTAGAAGAGCTTGTTTCCCTTTTGTGCCAAGATCCTTGTGTTGATGAGGGATTTTATGTCTATCTTCATGTGTCCTTCTATCTTTTCATACCTCATCAACAGTTCTACATCCATGAAATGATATGTAATATTTGTGATTTGTCCTCCCATGCAGAACTCCTTAGTTTGTTTAGCCTCTCCTCCCACTGCTGCTGATAGGCGTTCAATGAGAATCATGTCTATGTTCACTGGCCTCTTATTCAGCATGGACCATATGACAAAGAGGTCTTCTTTTGTCACACCACCGGTCTCTGACCTCGTGAATATTGTGTTGGCAGTGATTTTCTGCATTATTCATATGAAGCACGATGTGATGAGGGTCGCCTTTGAGTTTTTGGAGTTGTGTTCCTACTCCCATGTCAGCTTGTCTCACATCCTTTGGTTGTTGTACCCAATCGTGTCAATCTCTGAGTGCGGCAGAGCAGGCATGTGTTTCCTCAGTTGTTCTCATGAATATTGTGGTCAACATTGCCTCGGTGATTATGTGAGTCTTGCCCCCGACTCTCACTTCCAGCTTGAAGTCACCACTGCCCTTTTTGCGTTCCCCGTCACTTCACGGGAATTTCTTTAGGTATGATAGGAACTTCGTTGTCAGTTGTGCTAGTGAGGGGGCTTTGGAGGTGCACATGGTACGTAGTTTTGTGCCCTCTAGAAAGTCAACTACCCTATTGTAGACTCACATCCTCTTAAAGTCTTCTATGTCCAGGTATTTGGTAGGCCTGAACCCTTTGGTCTAGAGTAGCCAGTCAAAATGTGATAGGTGTGTGGAGTCTCTAGGCATGAAAGTTGGCCTTTTCCCACCCAGGGTCACCTCCTCATTTTCTTCCACCTCTTCATGGGTTGTTTCTTTCTCCTGCCCCTTCATTTTCTCCACAACAATCACCTTTCTCTTTTTGTTGCCCTCGGCTTCCTTGGATTCAGCCTTCCTCTTCTTCAAATTCTTTAGTTTAGGTGGCGAAGGCTGATATTCTGAGGTCTCTATCTAGGATATACTAGTAGACTCCTCTGACTCTTCTGGTGTCTTGTGGGCTAGGATGTAGTCGTACTTCTTTTTCAGCAGTTGCAGTTGGAGTCTCTTTGTTGGGGAGAGGTCTGGATTGTCTTTTAGTGCATTAGTGATCTTCTCAAGGATTTCTTCAACCCCCTTTAGTGAAGTCACCTTCTTCATCAAGGTATCTTCAGTTGATGTCAACATTCTGAAAGTTTCACATTAATTTTATTGTTAGCACAATTGATTTATCTTTTAATTAATTATCATCAATTTTATTTTGTTATCATGTATATGTATATGCGCATATATATTTCAAGTTCAAATTTTCCTCTCTTTTCATAGGACCGCGACCACATCCATAAGCAAGAGGTGAGATACGATCGTGGCCTCACAAGGCATGAGTATCAACAAAGAAAAGATAGGCCACGACCGCGGCATGGGGTGCCGCAACTGCGGCCGTTTCCACTTAGAAAAAAGGGACGCCACGACCGCGGCCAAGAAACACTGCGACCGCGGTGAAAAACTCTGTGACTGTGACCGCGGTCAGTTGATGCTCGATCGATATCATTACATTTTATGAACACCGCTACCGTGGCCAAGGATAGGATGTCGTGACCACGGCTCAAGATTGATTGTTCGATTGAAGAAGATGAAGGTCAAGGCGGAAGTCCAAAACCTAATTCGAGAAACCATCGACCGGGCCAAATGAAACAGTTACTACAATTGAATCGCATTCTGAAATGCTAACCTAGGTCAAATTAGTGTAGTCAAAGTCACGAATGGGGGCGATATGTCGGGGAGCATCGTCGGGCCAAATGAGGTAGAGTCGTGGCAGCTGTCGTAGCTTTTACTAACCAACAGGTCGCTGAAAGCTAGGGAAAACGTCGAGGTACAAGAAAAATACCGACGAGCAATTAATGATAATCGAGAAAGCATCATGTGAATACCTTGGTTAGGGTAAACGACACTAAACAGCGTCGAAGGTGGAGGCAGGGGCTTGATGTGGCGGAGGCTTAGCTTCAATGGAGGAGGTATGAATCGGTGTAGGTTATCTCCTTGTACACTCGCGTCGAGTATCTCTGTTCAATAGCTCAGGAAATATCAAAGATTGATGGAAAGAAAAACCTTGTTCCGAAGGGTTTAAGCTTATATATCGTAGGGGTGTCGCAACCGTGACATGAGGGCTGCCGCGACTGCGACCAAAATCCTTCTTTGCATATGTTGCGACTACAGTCATTTACTGCAAGGAGTGGGCACTGAGACCGCGGTGCACCCCTCCTCGACTGAGGTTCAAGCCGCGACCGCGGTCCTTCCAAACCAAAATCATTAAACAAAATAAACCAAAACTTGTTCTTCCAAACAACCCTCTTAGGTAAAGAAATATTAAAAACCAAGAAATAATTACATCATAATAGAAAATAGGAGACTGAAATATAGGAAAACGAGAGGTACATAGCTCATAGTACTAAAGTATGAGATAAAGGAAAACATGAACTAAAGAAAATAGCAAAATACTTGGGTTGCCTCCCAAGAAGCATTTGTTTAAAGTCTTTAGCTCGACTTTCTCTTTCATCTTATCTTCATTCTCCTTCCACAAGTGTAGTTGTTGCCTCATTCATTCCATTTGTTACTGGGTTGGCTTCCCCCAAACAAAGTTCTTTTCTCCTTACAAAGGCTTGGTGTTCATAGTATCTTTTCACTCTTTGTCCATTTACCTTGAAAGTTCCTGTCTTATCTCCTACTATCTCCATTACTCCCGATGGGTATATTTTCACTACAGAAAAGGGATCTAACCACCTAGTTCTCAAATTCCTCGGAAATAACTTGATGCTGGAGTTGAACAAAAAGACCTTGTCTCCTTCATGCACATGTTTATTCTTTAGGTGGGCATCATGTCAAAACTTTGTCCTCTGATTATAAATTCTTGCATTTTCATAGGCATGCAGGCTCAGCTCTTCGAGTTCTTGGAGCTGCAGGAACCTTTTCTGACCGGCTTTATCGAGATCCATGTTCAAAACCTTTATGGCACATAGGGCTTTGTGTTTGAGTTTGACCGATAGATGACAAGACCTTCCATAGATCAACTTGTAGGGTGTCATACCCATTGGTCTCTTGTATGCAGTGCGATAGGCCCAGAGCACATCGTCCCATTTCTTGGATCAGTCCTTTCTTGTACGACTGATAGTCTTTTCTAAAATTTGTTTGATCTACCTATTTGATACCTCTACTTGCCCCGATGTCTGGGGTGGTATGGCGTTGCGACCTTATGCTTCACTCCATACTTCCTTAGTAGAGCTTCAAACTATTTGTCACCGAAATGTGACCCTCCATCACTTATGTCAGTGTGTGGCACTCCAAAGTGTGGGAAGATATTCTTCTCGAAAATCTTGATGACTGTTTTGGAGATGCATGTATGGGTCGCAACTGCCTCAACCCATTTGGAAATGTAATCAACGGCAATAAGAATGTACTGATTTCCTTTTGATGACGGAAAAGGTCCCATGTAGTCGATTCCCCATATATCGAAGATTTCCACTTCCACCCAGTCTGACATTGGCATTTCATCTCTTCGGCTTGTGTTCCCCGTGTGTTGGCATTCCTTACATGTTTTTACAAATGACACAGCATCCTTGAAGAGTGTGGGCCAGTAAAATCCTGATTGCAGAACCTTTGCAGCCATCCTCTCCCCTCCATGGTGTCCTCCATAAGGTGAGGCGTGACACTCTTTGAGAATTAGAGGCACCTCTTCTTCAAGTATGCACCGACGGTATAGGTTGTCAGAGCATCTATTAAACAGTAGTGGGTCATCCCAATAATAATTCTTCAACTTAGAGAACAGTTTCATCTTATGATTATATGTTATCTCTGGTGGGGTTGTCCACACGTTAAATAATTAAAGATATTGGCGAACTAGGGTAAGCTTTGCTCTTCTGATTGAGCCATTATAAGAGCTTTGTCGGTGTAGTTGTCATTCACAGGAAGTTGGTTTTCTTCATCAAAAATTATTCACGACAGGTGGTCTGCGGCCACATTTTCTTTCCACTTCTTGTCGACGATTTCATGGTCAAACTCTTATAACAACAATGCCCATCTCAAAAGTCTTGGATTGGTATCCTTTTTCTACATTAGGTACTTTATTGCCCCTTGATCAGTGTACACTCTTACCTTTTATCCTACTAGGTATGATCTAAACTTATCAAAAGCAAATATGATATCTATCATTTCTTTCTCAGTGGTAGTGTAGTTCACTTGGGCCTTGTCTAGGGTTCTACTCGCATAGCAGATCACATGATGTTTCTTTTGTTTCTTCTACCTGAGGACTACCCTGATTGCATAATCATTGGCATCACACATGATCTCAAAAGGTAACTCCCAGTCAGGTGCTTGCAGGATCGGAACTGTCATTAATGCTCCCTTGAGGGTATTAAAGGCATCTAGACATTCAGTGGTAAGCTCAAACTCAGCATCCTTTATCAGCAGATTTCATAATGGCTTGGCGATCTTAGAAAAGTCTTTTATGAACCTTCTATAGTATTCAGCGTGTCCCAAGAAGCTTCACACTCCAGTGACTGACTTTGGTGGCAAGATTTTGATATGGCTTCAATTTTTCTCAGATCCACTTCAATTCCTTTCTTCGAGACCTTGTGTCCAAGCACGATACCTTCCTAAACCATGAAGTGACATTTCTCCCAATTTAGGACAATGTGCTTCTCTTCACAGTGCTACAACACCAAAGATAGATTCCTCAAGTAGGATTCAAAATCCGTCTTGTATACAGAAAAGTCATCGATGAAGACTTCTACAATGTCCTCTAGAAAGTTTGAGAACATGGATATCATACAGCGCTGAAAGGTTGCTGGTGTGTTACATAAGTTGAACGGCATTCTTCGGAAGGTGTAGGTACCATAAATGTAGGTAAAGGTGTTCTTCTCTTGATCATCAGGGTGAATAGGTACTTGGTAAAATCTTGAATATCCGTCCCAAAAACAAAAGTAGTCGTGATGAGCTAGCCGCTCCAGGACCCGGTCGATAAATGGCAAGGGGAAGTGATCCTTCTTAGTGGATGTATTTAGCTTGTGACAATCAATGCACATGCGCCAGCCTGTCACTGTCCTCATGGTGACTTCATCTCTATCTTCCCCTCGTATGACCATCATTCCACCCTTCTTGGGTACAACATGGATAGGACTAACCCAATTGTTGTAGCTTATTAGGTAGATGATTCCAGCATCTCATAGCTTTATAACTTCTTTCTTCACAACCTCCTTCGGCATTTGATTTAGCTTCCTTTATGGTTGAGCCAGGGGCTTGGTTGTCTCTTCAAGGCAAATTCTATGCATGCATAAAGTCGGGTTAAGACCTCTGATGTCCTCCAAAGAATATCCTATGACTTTTCTACATAACCTCAGCTCATCTAGCAACTTCTTCATATGGTCTTCTATTAAGTTGGAATTGACAATAACTGGATTCCTTTCTTCTTTGTCTACAGATTCATATTTCAACCCCTCTGGAAGAGGTTTCAATTATGGCTTGGGCTTCGGCGCTTCCTTCTTCTCAGTTGTCTACTCTAATGAAGCGTACTTCATTGTCTCAATTATCCCTTCATCGTCGTTTAATTCTTCTTTAGGTTGGTTCAAGTAATCTAGGATTTCTACAACCTCTTGGCCCTCCATAGTAGGATCTTGGTTATTTAGGGCTCGCATTAGGGGATCTACAATTGCTTTATCTTCTTGTAACTCTTTGCAATATTGATTATAGTTGTCCATGAAGTAGACTGAATCAAATAGATATGGTCCCCTCATGGAATCTTGTACTCAAAAATCCAAGTGATCATTTCCTACTCATAGTGTGATGATTCCTTCAACAACATCTATTAAGTCTCTCCCTGTTGCAAGGAAAAGCCTTTCGAATATCATAGGGCATTTGGAGTCTTTGGCCGTGTCTATTACCACTATATCACGCGGTATGAAAAATCATCCAACTCGTATCGGAACGTCTTCAACTATTCACTGGCCTTATGAAGGTATGATCAGCTAACTCAATCCCCATCCCCGTCTTTACCATGTCAGTCAGCCCAAGCCTTCAGGATAAAGTCAAGGGCATTATATTGATGCTTTCACCCAAGTCACCTAATCCTTTTCTCTCCACATTATCTCCAACACAGAAAGGTATGTTGAATGCCCCAGGTTCCTTCTTCTTGGTAGGTAACTCTGCTTGAACAAAAGCACTTGACATCTTTGCTAACTAGAAAGTTTCAATGTGATCACCTCTTCTTCTCTTCATAATAAGGTCTTTCAAGAACTTTGCGTAGGTTGGCATTTCTTCAATTGCATCAAGAAAGGGCACATCCAGGTGTAACTTCTTTACAGCTTCTATGAACTTTTCATATCTCTTTTTCAAGTGTGCTTTTATCAACTTATAGGGGAAAGGAACTCTTGGGGCTTATGGATTTTTCTTCAAAGGAACATCTCCCAGAATCTGGGTCCTTTTCCTCTCCTTCCTTCTTCTTTTTTGATGGTCCTGCTTCTTTGCCATGGTCAGCATGTTCTTTCCCTCTTGATTCTTCTATTGCCTTCTCATTCTCAGACTACTGATTAACACGACTTCTTCCTTCTTTGGTGTTGTTAGTATTAGAATTCTCCAACATTCTCCCAGATCAGAGAGTAGACATTTTGGCAGTCTCAATATTTGATAGAATCTTTCTTGAAGAATTTTTCATGAGCTCAGTCAGCTTGCAAGCTACTGATCAATCTGTCTTTGGTGAGTTTGCAAATCTGCCATTTGAGTTTGCATGTTAGTTAGCACTCCCAAAATTGTGAGAGCACTTTGAGCCAGTTGATCATTCACTGACACATGCCTCTTTGCGAAGTCGAATAGTTGAGCAATCATGTCAGTTTGGTTATTGTCTTTCACTTGGCTCGGCCCTGGGCCTTGTCCTTGTCCTTGCCAGCTCACATTTTTATTCTGACCTTGTCAGTATGTTTCTTGCCCTTGGCTCCAGTATATTTCAGTTGCTTGACATCAGTGGCTATTTTTTGAATTTGGGTTGTTATGGTCTCCAAGGATTTTGCTTCAATAGATGGTCCTTCAGACCCAACTTTCTTTTCTGGTCCTCTATCATTCCTGTCATAATTCATACCTACTTGTAGTGCAGCCATGTTGTCTATTATCTTCATAGTTCTTCTCGGATTTTTTCCAAGAAAGTCACTGCCAGTAGCTATGTTCAACAAAGTCCTCTTAGTAGGAGTCAGACCATTATAGAAGGTGGTCACCAGGAACCCCTTACAGTAATTATGGTGCGGACAATCCCTCTGATACTCCTGGAAGCGTTCCCATGCCTAAGTTTTCTCCCGACTTTTGTGCAAAAGAAGTGATCTTCTGCATGTTGCAGATAGTTCTCTCGGTAGGATAAAACTTAGTAACGAAGGCATCTTCTAGGGGTCTCCACCCATCTATGGATTGGTGGGGGAGGTTGAGGTACCATGATAGATCCTTATCTTCAAGAGAGAAGTTGAAGCCCTTACAGTATATCACTTCTTTAGGAACCCCCCTCATCTTGATGGTATCATAGATATTTTTAAAGGCATCGAGGTGATGGTATGGATTTTCACTTCTCAAATTCCCGCAGAAAGGTTTGTTCTGGATCATTAAGATGACAGCTGGTTTCAACTCGAAGTTTGATGCATTGAAGTGTGGGATGACAATTGGGAACCTGGATTTGTTGGCCCTAGTTTCTTTCAACTCTCTAAGAGTCTTTACTTCTTCATCATCTTCGCATTCACTGTCACAGTCATCACGCTCATGTTCATTGTCCCAGTGATTGCGATGGTTCCTTCTTCAGTGATGATAACGTCATTCTTCATCGTGTTGTTCATCTTTGCATCGGTCTTCTTCATGACGTTCTTCTTCATGTTGACGACCGTCTAAATAATGGTCATCTCTATCTTCATCCGTCCCAGGTGGTGGGGGTCATGTTGAATTCTTGCATTCCGTTCATCCCCAGTGAGAGTACCATGCACACGAGGCAGCATGGTGACTCAAGGTTAAGTGAAAAGTCAAATGAGTTTGCTTCCCTCTGGGTTCCCTGAATAGACAACATAGTCGAGTTAGAAAACTAGACGTGTTAAAATGAACTATTCTATGTAAACACAAGGTAGCAGATTTAAAGATTATGTGCAGTCAAGCTTATCACTAACCTTGAGGCACGAGAGTATAGTGAGTTGACTCAAGTTCTTAACAGTTCTGTTTTGCCTTGTCCCCGACAAAGGCGCCAAAAAGTTAACCGGCCTAAATCTCATGTCCAAAATAGAGCAGATCCAGAGTAGTCAGACTCTTAAGATAGTAACCCGACACTCAAGACCCCACAACTATTATACGGGGTCTGACGTAGTAATCGGGGTCAAACCACAAGGACCATGTTAGCAAGTGTTAAGTACGCAGGGTTTCACACTCATATACTCCATATAAATAGATTATTTAAAAAGGTTGTTCCCTAAGGAACGATGGTGCTCAACCCAAAATAAAGAAAGTTAAAAGAAAGAAATAAAATAACAACAAGTGAAAACTAGGACAATAATAAGGAACAAAGATATGGAAGGGAACTTGGATCGGGTTTCACCTACTAAGGTCTCTCACCAAAATGCAAAACTCACTCCCCTTTGTATACTCTTATTGTAACACCCCAATCTCACAATTACCACTAATCATGAGATTAGGGTATAAATTGAGGATTTAACGTAATACAAAGATCACCCTTAACTTTTTCTTCTTTTTCAAACTCTTTGTTTTCTCACATTGAACCACATAAACTAACTTTACAAGGGAATCTAAACATTGATTTCTTTAATATGATCTCAACATAAATGATACACATCCATACATTCATTCTCAGGTACATACAACATGATAATCAGATACATTCTCTCTTATTAAGGAAACAAAGATACAAAACATTACTTACAACACTCTCACATCTATACTAGGACCTAGAGTGACAGGGACCGACTAAACTTAACTATACTCAGACTTAACTCTTATGGCATATCTACTCTAATGCAATGATATCTTCTTCAAGTCCATGTGATTTCCCTAAAAATTTTGAGTAGAGGGGTGAGCCTACTCGCTCAGTGAGTGAGTACTTCAAAGAAATAGCCTAAAGCACTCATATAATTACAGATATACTTTTGAGCAATTGATATCAATTATAACAACAGATTTCTTTAGAGAGTCTAATAATTGACAATCATAAATATGGTAGGATACTCTAGATATCTATAACATTGAATCAATATATGATATACTTGATTGATCATAAAGAGAACTAGTAATTCAGAAACATACAAAGAATAATTGAATAATTGTACACACTTGTTTGACCTCTTATTTATTTTATTATGTCCTGGTCATATGCAGTGTACTCTACATATGAATACTATTAGTGAACTACGATCCCACCATACAAGACTTAGCCGACACCTTGGGATAGCTAAGTCTGACTGCTGTCCTAGTCTGCTACAGGAAAATTGGCTCTCTGGCCTCGGCACTCCTATGGTGACGTAAACTGGACTCCTCCTCTAGGCTGAGTACACAGTCGGAGGGTCTGAGACGCTCTGTGGGCCTCAATTTGGTATGCTTTGTGGGTACCTCTGGGTTACCACCGGGACGTCCAGTTCATGTTGGGTAACCTATCTTCTCTTAGGAGACTTCCTCAAGGGCTTCGTCTCCCCACACGCTCTGTGGGTGTGTTCCGACCCCCGTATACTGGATGATGTCAGGTTTAGGTTGTTTCATCCCTAAGGTGCAGACCTCTCATAGGGATTCTACGGTGTCAGGGCCCTTAAGTCTATTATTTTATTATTCCTAGAAAATTCTTTCTACATTGTACCTTTCTCTTACTCATACTTGACTCTGGTATCTCTATGGTGTCGCGTCTATTTATTTGAAGTTTATAACACAACATGTATATCATTCTAAACTTGGTAGAGCAGTATATTCAAAATATTGTAATATACTAAGTAATCAACATACTATACATACTGGCAGATTGGAATTCTTAATAAAATAGAATACATGTTAACTTAGCGCTTTATACACTAGAATCATGCAATTGAATTGTTAAGCATCACCACATCTCATATTGAGAACATTGATATCACCATACTTGATTCATTGAACACCCTAGCCTTAAGGTTTCATTTACCTCATTCACTTATCACTTGGCTCTCATAAGGATTTAATATGTCATAAACATCCACTAAATACAGATTGCTTTAAACAAGTCATATACAATCAACATATGTATGAAATCCTCAAATTGAGCTAAATTAGGGTTTTCCATGCCATTCATTGAGATAACATGCATCAATAATAAAATTGAATAAATAAAGTCTATCATGTCAAGAAAATTCCTTCAAATGGATTTGACGATATCTATTCGCAAATATCCAACTTTCCTCGCATCTAGGGTTTCACCCTCTTTACTGAGATATCAAACAAACACTATTCACCTTAAATGAAATCCAAGATAGTATCTGACATATATGTAATATGAATTTAGATAAACAATCATTCATAACCAAGGGGATCTAGTTAAGCAATTTTCTCTATTTACTTATATAATAAATTTTAGTCATAGACAAATTCCCTATATTTCAGTTTACTCTTATAACTTCTATGAATACTTAGGGAATTCTCGTTAGGATGTATTGTATACATTTCTAATATTATTTTATCATCTGAACTTCATCCAAATAGAGGAAGAATCCATTTCATATCATTTTGCAACAACTTAGAACAAATAGACAATTCAGGGTTTGTAATCGCATACTAGCAATTTAAGATTATGGATGAATTAACCAATTTTCATGCAATATACTATTTAAAGGAAGTTCCCACTCACCTTAAGGTGTGAAAACACCTTAAAAACGTATCCCATATCTAAAAATCTCGAATCCATATCAAATCCCTAGCAATTCACCCAATTCTTCTTCCTTTCAACTCAGAAACCCTAAAAATGAGGGATTATGAAGAAATAGTGAGAAAAGGACTTGATTTGATATGATTTCGAATCCAGATAGGGGAGGGACGGAATTTTGAAATGTGAGAGAAGATTCATCATGAAACTATATCCAAAGAAGCTAAACTTACATGATTTCATCATTCCTCAGACCGCAAAACCCTAGGTCAGCATCTCCATCAATTTCTCCTCTCAAACCCTAACTCTCCCTCTCTCTCTAGGATTTCATTTCTCTGGAATGAATTACGAATTATGAGATCTGCTAGTGTGTTATATTGACCATATAGAGAAATTGAGCTGCTTGGGTCAATTACACATTGACCCCTCACTAAACGTTTTCTTATTTCAGTAGATTTTTTTGTCATAAAAAAGTTACTGTAATTCGTGTATTTCAGAGATCAAACCTTCTCCAAAAATTATGATAATTTATTATGGTGTGTTTAATTTAGTTTTAAAGCTTCAATTACAATATTAGATCATTTGGAGTTACCAATAAATAAATAAAAATCGAGCAGTGCACTGCTATCTAGAATTCTGCAGAAAAGTCAGTTGAAGAGAAAATGCCCCAGAACGGCCTTGCTATCTTCCACGGCCGTGCTAAAAAGGACCCAACACAGCCTTTCTACAGTAACATGGCCTGGTGAATTGGTTTCAGTAGATTTGAGTATAAAAATTAGTAAATGGTTCAATTCTTTCAAAACAATTGGGTGGCCTAGAATGCTTGTGCCACCAACGACCCACCACGGCTGTGCTACCCACCACAGCCATGTTATCCTAGCCTTCAACTACCATTTTCATTCTCCTTTGCATACCTCTCTCATTCCTCTGCAACATGGGCCTATTTGGTGAAAACCCTAATTTCAGCCGACTAGGGTTTACATTTCTCAAACCCTAATTCTTCAAACGAAGATCATAGTTAGAGATTTTCATTCTCCTTTGCATACCTCTCTCATTCCTCTGCAACATGGGCCTATTTGGTGAAAACCCTAATTTCATCCGACTAGGGTTTACATTTCTCAAACCCTAATTATTCAAACGAAGATCATAGTTAGAGTTTATTCTTAGGTTTAAAACATCACAATTGATCTACTATCATTAATCAAGTCTAAATGATGTTTAATATAATCAAGCATGTAATCATTCAGGTAAACCCTAGTTTACCAATTAAGCACAAATGTGGTCATTACAATTCTCCCCCCCTTAAAAAAGGTTCCGTCCTCGAAACATAAATATGCAAGTAAAGTACATTCAAGATTTATTTTAAGCTTATGAAATCTTACATGTCATTATATTCTTGTATTTCATACTTGAATGCAATTTTCAACATTAATTCCTTTATTCCTTTACTAAATCACAGCATGTTTGAAATAGTTCTCAATGATAACAAACAAATTCTCTATGCCACAATCAAACATAAGAAGATAGACAAACAACCATTTTAATATTTTTGTACTCTTGAGGTGTTACCTCAACATCGATAATCTGATCCAACTATCTCAATTCATACTGCTAAATATGTACTATTGTTTTATATTACCTCTGAGTCATAAAAGAGAGTTCACCATGTTGTTTTGAATATTACTATTGTGCTACTCAAATAGCAAAATTGACTTGAGTTGGAAGACTAGATTCAACAGCAATTGTAAAATACTACTCACGGCATCCCATTTCATCATGGATGCATTAGGTGAAGCATTACCATCACATTCCATATTATTCTCAAGTATGAACCCACACATAATTCAAGGTGTAACCATCAGGTTATAGCATACTAGGGTTTCAACAACATTAACAAAGTACTCCATGATTGTATTAGTCATTCAAGGACTATTCATACCCAATTACCATCACTTAATTATATTAAAGCTAGGTATAACAACCTATACCTCATTAGGGTTACATATCAATAAATATAATTATCATCCCTTCTATTCATATGAGTGAATAGGTAAGACTACCTTATTCAGGGTAACCCTTCATTTGTTCCATCATTATTCAACCCATATCACCATACCACAATTGTACAATACTAAAATGGTTACTGATATGAATGACTACAACTATCAGACACCTAAAATTAACATATTGCTTGTACATGTACACTTAAATCATACGTAGAACCAATTCACATCCCTTAATATACCTTCAAAAAATTATACTTCCAAAAAATAAATTCACATATTACTAAAAGCCATTATTTTCTCTTGTCTCTCTTCTCATTCATTACTACTTACTTTTTGCTACTTACCCTTCTCATTTTAATCATGTAGATTAAACATCCCTAAAGTTGAAACATACAAGGTATGAATAGATTATTCATTATTCTTGTTATCACTGTAAGAATTTATTTCATATCACATTTCACTCATATTGTATTTCTCCTTTTGTTCAAAACACACTTGTTACATTTCAAATTTATATCTTACTCTGCTCCGAATCATTTTCATTTTGTTCATCAACCTTTCAGATTAGCTAGGATTACTATCAGTGCTAGTTTATTTCTCATAGTGCAAATCGCATGATCTTGTTTTATAGAGATGCTATTATTTAAGGTCAAATCACTAGTGACATCCCTTGAACTACTACAACTCTAAACATTCTAGGGTTTGGTCCTTATCAGTAGAATGACGTTATTGTGATGTGACTTTGCTCCCTTAATTTGAAATTCAAACTTTGGATCTCATAAGTTTTACTAAAGTCTTCTTTATCTTATCGATTGAATTTCCTTTCTTCTTACTTGGCCATTCAGATAGATTACATTCACAATTACCTTGCTAGGGTTTCATCATTATATTGTGTGTCATTATTACATTCACTAGATGTCTCTACCACGGTGGTTATGCATCATATATGATTCATTTTCTTATCACTTCATTCCCACATTGCTCTCATTAAGGAAGATATGAAAGAGAAGATGATTTTGAGACTTAGAATTCTTATCTTCAAACATTCATTAATACATTTCTCATATGTAGGTTTAATTAACTATCAACAAGGATACTTGACTAATTAGCACTTTCCTGAATCTCGCAACCTCTTTCATTTATAATCTATATTACTCCACCATGTTTCAAACCTTTTCATTACTTTCCATAATCCCCTTACCATATACTGCTATTCCACATATCATCTTTAACTTCTAGTTTTCTCTTATGATCATGTTGCTTCTTTTAGGTGTATGATCATATATACCATGTTGCACATATTTCTTTTTATCCTTCTGCTAATGTAAAGTTGAAATTCTAAATCAATAATCTCTCTACTAGTTTCAACTCATGTTTAATACATTACATATCCTTCATTTTAAATCAAACAGCTCATGCGTGGGTCAAACTTAGTATCTCTTTTAATCAAGTTTTTCCCTCCTGAATATAGTCTACCTTTGTATGACTTATTCATTGGTTAAGCTACACTTTTGTTCTTCTTTTAGAAATTAGTTTGTTGTCCTATAGAGACTTAGAATCCAAAGGCAGTATGATGAATGTATTAACTTCACAATAAAGGTATACATTCCATGCTCTCAATTATATCATAACCCTCATTCCTTAATCAAGCTCATCATTTCCAACATTTCTCTTTGTTTCAACTAAGTTTCTTATCCTAATTTTATGATTTACATGCTCATCTAGTTCTCTTCACTTTAACTCTTCTAAAGACTCTTCACTTCTATGTACTTATCGAATACTTAACTCTTTTCTTCTATTTTCCCTTTGCTTTGGAGTACATAAAAACATTGTACTCGATTATATAATCCATTCCTCATGATTGATTCTTACTATCTTGGCCCTTACATACTTTTCTCATATCTTTTCCATATTTCATATTTAGAGTCCATATAATACTAATGATTAAACTTAATCAGAATCTTATGTCGTGTCCCTTTATTCCCAATTAAGGGTTTCTCATATGAGGCCCCAAAGTTGGATCTCAGACATCAGTTTCAACTGATTCTTAGCTATTCTAATCTTTCTCATATGTTTCAACATATTAGTGTATGTACATTCTCACTATGATGTGGGTCTAATTTATCTAGAGACTACTCTTATCATATTATTAATAGGAATCCCAGTAATGCATCCTGCCAGCCAGACCAGGCCGAACCTGCAGTCCTGAAGCCAAGAGCTACTTAAGATTAACCAAATCCTATTAATCTCAAACATGTGGACAGAATATACACTTAGGAAAGTTCATTCAAAGATCATTTCTAGTCTACTTGATACAAAAAATGTAATCAATAAATGCTACAACTGCATAGTGTACATCAAATCTTAAATACCCAAATATATTTCAAAATATTGAATATCTGAATTCAAACATATAGGAGCATTTCTATTCATCTCCAATAAAACAACAATATGAAATGAAAGTTCTATCTCATTTTATATTTATGCTCTTAATTCATGTTACTTATCTTATTACTAACCCTAATATTTCTAGAGTTCCTCTCTAGCCCATCCTTCCATTGTACACCTGGCCAGGGTATACATGAAAGAATAGACAGAGTAGCTTGATATTGGTGGATCCAAGTACTCAGATACTGGGCCACGATATCCAAATACTCAAATCCCCAGAGCTAACATCATAACATCTCCTATCTGTCACACTTATGACTCTAACTTACTAACTTAATGATCCCTGACAACTCAGCCTAAGCTCTGATACCAAAGTTGTAACACCTCGATCTCACAGTTACCACTAATCATGAGATTAGGGTATAAATTGAGGATTTAACATAATACAAAGATCACCCTTAACTTTTTCTTCTTTTTCAAACTCTTTGTTTTCTCGCATTGAACCACATAAACTAACTTTACAAGGGAATCTAACCGTTGATTTCTTTAATATGATCTCAACATAAACGATACACATCCATACATTCATTCTCAGGTACATACGACATGATAATCAGATACATTCTCTCTTATTAAGGAAACAAAGATACAAAACATTACTTACAACGCTCTCACATCTATACTAGGACCTAGAGTGACAGGGACTGACTGAACTTAACTATACTCAAACTTAACTCTTGTGGCAGATCTACTCTGATGCAATGATATCTTCTTCAAGTCCATGTGATTTCCCTACAAATTTTGAGTTGAGGGGTGAGCCTACTCGCTTAGTGAATGAGTACTTCAAAGAAATAGTCTAAAGTAGTGATATAATTACAGATATACTTTTGAGCAATTGATATCAATTATAACAACAGAAAGCTTTACAGAGTCTATTAATTGACAATCATAAATATGGCACGATACTCTAGATATCTATAACAGTCAATCAATATATGAAATACTTGATTGATCAGATAACTAATAATTCAGAAACATAAAAAGAATAATTGAATAACTGTACACACTTGTTTGACCTCTCATTTGTTTTATTGTGCCATGATCATATGCAGTGTACTCTACATATGAAGACTCATAGTGAACTACGATCCCACCATACAAGACTTAGCCGAAATCCCCGGATAGCTAAGTCGGACTGCTATGTAGGTCTGCTACAGGAAAATTGGCTCCCTGGCCTCGGCACTCCTATGGTGTTGTAAACTGGACTCCTCCTCTAGGCTGAGTTCATAGGCGGAGGGTCTGAGACGCTCTGTGGGCCTCAACTTGGTACACTTTTTGGGTACCTCTGGGTTACCACTGGGATGTCTGGTTCATGTTGGGTAACCTATCTTCTCTTGGGAGACTTCCTCAAGGGATTTGTCCCCCCCCCCGCACGCTCAGTGGGTGAGTTCTGACCCCCGTATACTGGATGCTTCCAGGGTTAGGTCATTTCATCCCTAAGGTGCAGACCTCTCATAGGGATTCCATGGTGTCAAGGCCCTTAAGTCTATTATTTTATTATTCCTAGAAAACTCTTTCTACATTGTACCTTTATCTTACTCATACATTACTCTGGTATCTCTATGGTGTCACGTCTATTTATTTGAAGTTTATAACACAATATGTATATCATTATAAACTTAGCATAGTAGTATATTCAAAACATTGTAATATATTGATTAATCAACATACTATACATATTGGCAGACTATATTTCTTAAATAAATAGAATACATGTCAACTTGGCACTTTATACACTAGAATCATGTAATTGAATTGTTAAGCATCACCACATCTCATATTGAGAACATTGATATCACCATACTTGATTCATTGAACACCCTAGCCTTAGGGTTTCATTTACCTCATTCACTTATCACTTATCTCTCATAAGGATTTAATATGTCATAAACATCCACTAAATACATATTGCTTTAAACAAGTCATATACAATCAACATATGTAAGAAATCCTCAAATTGAGCTATATTAGGGTTTTCCATGCCATTCATTGAGATAACATGCATCAATAATAAATTTTAATAAATAAAGTCTATCATGTCAAGAAAATCCCTTCAAATGGATTTGACGATATCTATTCGCAAATATCCAACTTTCCACACATCTAGGGTTTCACCCTCTTTACTGAGATATCAAACAAACACTATTCACCTTAAATGAAATCCAAGATAGTATCTATCATATATGTATTATTAATTTAGATAAACAATCATTCATAACCAAGGGGATCTAGATAAGCAATTTTCTCTATTTACTTATACAGCAAATTTCAGTCATAGATGAATTCCCTATATTTCTGTTTACTCTTATAACCTCTGTGAATACTTAGGGAATTCTCATTAGGATGTATTGTATACATTTTTAATATGATTTTATCATCTAAACTTCATCCAAACATAGGAAGAATCCATTTAATATCATTTTGCAACAACTTAGAACAAATAGACAATTCAGGGTTTGTAATTGCATACTAGCAATTTAAGATTATGGATGAATTAACTAATTTTCATGCAATATATTGTTCAAAGGAATTTCTCACTCACCCTAAGGTGTGAAAACACCTTAAAAACGTATCCCATATCTGAAAATCCCGAATCCATATCAAATCCCCAGTAATTCACCCAATTCTTCTTCCTTTCAACTCGGAAACCCTAAAAATGAGGGATTATGAAGAAATAGTGAGAAAAGGACTTGATTTGATATGATTACGAATACAAATAGGGGAGGGACGGAATTTTGACATGTGAGAGAAGATTCACCATGAAACTATATCCAAAGAAGCTAAACTTAGATGATTTCATCATTCCTCAGACCGCAAAACCCTAGGTCAGCATCTCCATAAATTTCTCCTCTCAAACCCTAACTCTCCCTCTCTCTCTAGGATTTTGTTTCTCTAGAATGAATTACGAATTATGAGATATGCTAGTGTGTTATATTGACCATATAGAGCAATTGAGATGCTTGGGTCAATTGCACATTGGCCCCTCACCAAACATTTTCTTATTACAACAGATTTTTTGTCATAAAAAAGTTATTGTAATTCGTGTATTTCGGAGATCAAACTTTATCCAAAAATTATTCTAATTTATCATGTTGTCTATAATTGAGTTATAAAGCTTCTTTTGAAATTTTAGATCATTCTGAAAATCTAACTATGCACTGCTATCTAGAATTCTGCAGAAAAGACAGTTGAAGAGAAAATGCCCCAGAACGGCCATTCTAGCTGCCACGTCTGTGCTAAAGTAGACCCAGCACGGCCATGATACAGTACCACGGTTGTGGTGCATTGGTTTCAGCATATTTGAGTATAAAAATTAGTAAATGGTTCAATTCTTTTAAAATGGTTGTGTGGCCTAGAATGCTCGTGCCACCAACGACCCACCACGGTCGTGCTATCCTAGCCTTCAACTACCATTTTCATTCTCCTTTGTATACCTCTCTCATTCCTCTCCAACATATGCCTATTTTTTGAAAACCCTAATTTCAGCCGACTAGGGTTTACATTTCTCAAACCCTAATTCTTCAAACTAAGATCATAGTTAGAGTTTCTTGTTAGGTTTGAAACACCACAATTGATCTACTATCATTAATCAAGTCTAAATGATGTTCAATCTAATCAAGCATGTAATCATTCAGATAAACCCTAGTTTACCAATTAAGCACAAATGTTTTCATTACACTTATCAAGATTACAAGCCATTTTAAAAGTGTCTATTCCCTCCTCTCTCGAGATAGGGATAGATATAGGATCTAAGGTGTCCTCCCTCTTGAGATGGCAACCTTACAACCACAAAGCAAACCATATGACCATAAGCCTTAGCAATCCAACATGTTCATGTATTCATACTACTCCATAACACCAAATAAGGAAGATACTACTCTTTTGAGATACCAACAATCAAGAATCACAAGATGGTAGCTAAGCATACAAGTGAAGAATTAATAACAAGCATATGGTGACAATCTTGATACAAGCATATATATATATATATATATATATATATATATATGTGTGTGTGTGTGTGTGTGTGTGTGTTTATTTATTTATTTATTTATATATATATATATATATATATATATATATTCAATGGGGAACAAGAATATACATGTTGGGAGAGCCTTAGTGGATACTCCCAACCTGATTTAGGTGTTTATCCACACATGTTAATGAGCATCATAACGGTGTTACAAAATGAGAGATACATCATAACCACAAAGAGGAAAGGGGGTACAACATAACTTAGATGACAAATCTAGAAGAGAGAGAGAGAATATGGTGATACACCAAAGTACTCCTTCGGGTCTAGATCTGGAATGGATGGTGTGGAAGCTCTCCTTCTTTCGAGGGATATGGGGGATTCAATCTTCTCTCTCCTTAGCTTCCGCCTTCAGAGATCCAAGACTGATTGGATGGATGAGAGTGGTTCTGGAATTTGGCAGCACTTCGTGGTCCTTGATGATATGATGATGTGACCAGTTGAGGTGTGTGGCCTATTTGTAGGTGTTTTCCACTGACTTAACCACCCACACCACAGTCAAGGCTTGGTATCAGTCGATCGAGGCATCTCCTCAGTCGAGGTCACCACAGCGGCTGGTCGGGTCAGTACCTCGGTCGTGGTATTGTGCCACCTCGATCGTGGCATGGTAGTGCCTCGATCGCGGCGCTACCTTAGTCGAGGTCGATCGGGGTTGAGATGAATGTGATGTGGGTTGTGACCAAAAAGGGCACGCTTGCACCGCAGTCGCGGCGTCATCGGGGTGATTGGTGGCATAGGTCACAGTGTGAGAGTCCTCTTTGGTCGATGAGCCACGGTCGAGGTGTTGACCATGGTCGTGGCTTGATGTGACCCTACAAGGATGGAAAAAGTGTGTAATTAATATTTTTGTCATAAAAGTGCTAAAATAAGTGGAAAAGTCTATAAGAGATATGTTTGGCGAAGTATAAAATAAGTGCAAAAAGTGTATAAAATCAAATGTTATCATTTAGCATATGGAAAAATAATGGTGAAATATTGTCTCAATTGTGGTTAGTCAATGACTTTATTTACATGTGTCATCCATACAAAAGAGTTTGGTCAAGACTTGTTGCTTTTATTAAACGACTGATATCACTTGCCTTTTAATTGCTTGCTCAAATTTTTAAACATAAATAAAACTCAATGGTTACTTTTCTTTGTGCTCGGTCAAGGGAGTACTCTTTGATACTTTTAATTTCTTATCCCAATTGGAAATGGAGAAAATTATTGCATGGCCTTTACTTTGATCATTTTGACCTTTCAACTTCTTTGACTCTCTTTATTGTAGATTTTTGTAATAGGATTTTCAAACAAAATTTGGGCCTTTCACAAGTTCCAAACCGGTCTGGAAATATATTGTTCCTATGTATAATGTAATTTATTTTTCTAACATATATTTTGATAATAAATTTCAAGTTTGTATGCAAGAGATAATTTTGATGAATGATATGTATATATCATGCACTACTAGAAGATCTAAAGGACATTCGACTAATTAGAAAATCTAGTTGACTATTTGAAAATTTCATAATATTGTTTTATTGTAGATTATGAAATTCCCTTTCCAACACATATCTAAACATTGAATTTCGAGTTTGGATGCAAAAGATATGTCCATTTTGGTGTGAAGTATATCAGGCACTGCAGGGAGATCTATAGGCAAGTCGACTAACTTGAAAGCCAGATGATCAATTGGATAACCACTCAACCCATTGAAAATTCTGGGAGAGTAAGATATGCACTTGAAGCCTCCTTGATCTTTAAATTATTAGAATATTTTTGGATGTTCTTGATCTTTGGAGTAAGAGGCACTATTAGACTTTTTGCTACAATACATGAACAAATCTAATTAGAACTCTAATTTTGGAAACAAAAGTAAAACAAAAGCAACTAAATCCTAAAGATAGGAAATAACAACAAATATTCCTAAGGAATGATCTAAAATATGCAAAAAAATGGATGAACATGCATTCATCAAATATGAATGGAACCTTCTAGATGCCTAGCATGTGGCAATTTCAGGCATTGGATTACTCTATCCACCTTGTCCTTGGGAGAGGAAGTGTTGAAGAAGGTGAAACCTACTAAGGTCGGTATGAGATGGAAGGAGAAGAAAAAAAACCATTGATGAGGGCAATGATAACACATAATTCTACAATGATGTTAGTGAATAAATATTTATAGTCAATATAAGTCGGATGATCCACCAGTTGCTCCTTCAGTTAGTGTTGTTACGACTGCAATACCCTCTAGTACTATTGTAGGTGATCATGTTATCAGTACCATGGATATTCCTCGACCTTCTCGTCTTACTAAAGATCCCATCAAAGAAGTTTGGAATATAAATTACAAATAAAAGACTCCTCCTAAATGCCATACAAAGAGCAGCAATACTATTTCTAGGCACATTCAACTTACTCCCAACAAATTTTCACTATTATACATGGATGAGGAAGGATCCAATGATTTTGATCTTGCTGGTGGTAGGATACTTCGTTTTCCAAATGGTTAAACCATTATCTAATGTCTCTTGGAATGAAAGAGGTGCCCATAATATACACCTATACATCTAGAACCAATTTAGGAGGATGGAGGATGATATCTATATTCTTATTGACTCTAGATTCTCTAAAAATGGCATTGTTTCTAACATTAGTAAGTTATCAAATGACACTAGCTTCATCAAAAAAATCTTATTACTACTTGTATACCAGGATTAGAAGGATAATCCTTTGATTTTTCTTGTTAAAATCCTAAATAATGATCATTTTATTCATTTGATGTGTCTTAAGATGATTATAACACTCACCTCATTATAGTTTAGGGTGTTGATGGTGATATTGAAATAAAAAATATATGGGTAGGTCTTGTCAACATCTATAGTAATATTTCTTATGACGAGTGTGTTTTTTGGTAATTTCAATGTAGTGCATCTTTCCTATGATAATCTTGGGAAGAAATCTCCATCTGACCTTAGCATGGAGGGATTTAATAATGCCCTCAGAGATAATGGTCTTCTTGAAATCCCATGGAAAGGCCCTTTCTTCACTTGGGATAGTAAAAGAAAGAATGGCCTTAGCACCTTCTTGAAGATTGACCACTTCTTTTGCATTTTAAATATTCTCGATAGTTCCCCTACTGCATAAGGAGATATTATTTCTAATATTTTTAGTGACCACAAGATCCCCAAGCTTCACCTTATGAGTAACAAAAAATTCAGGGGTCCTTTCATTGTCAACGCTTGGCTACTCAGAGGAGATTTTTTTATATATTCAAAGATGTTTGGAGTATTTAAGTTGATGGTTTTCCTATGTATAAATTGTAATGGAAATTGAATGCCACTAAAATGTCTTTTATCAGGTTGAACATGGAATGTGAGGGAAACTTTACTTCTACTACTACAAGTCTTAAAGTTTAGGCTTTATCTTTATAGCATATTGTGGATAGTGAGCATGTTAATGTTTATTTGCAATATGATATTAACAAATTAAGGATTGAAGATTTGAATGCTATGAATGTTGAGGACTTCATTAGAAAAAAGTCTCATGTACAATGGATAAAAGCTAGTGATAGGAAAACTGACTTCTTCTACACTTCACTCAAACTACAAGACTAAAAATAATATTCATAGCCTAGACACTAATGGTACATTCTGTTCAGATCCTCGGATTATTACTAACCATATTGTTGATTATTATGAGTATATATTTGATTATTTTGATTGTATGGACTATGATTGGGATAATAATTGGAAGATGTTAACTCTCTCTTCTTCTCATTTTGATTACTTAAGCAAAATAATTACTAAAGTGAAAGTTGAAGATGCATTTGATAGTGAAGAAAGATTTAATGGTTTTTCTTCAAGAAGTTCAGTGATATAGGTGTGGATGTTGTTCAAGCAGTGAGGAATTTCTTTGAAAACTATAAATTGCTTAGTGTTGTGTTGTACTTATTCCTAATACTAGAGATTCTACACAATAAAATCTGGATGCATATATATATATATATATATATAGAGAGAGAGAGAGAGAGAGTCAGGCTAGAATACACTCGAGTGTACGGATCGCACGAATACACTCAAGTGTGTTTGCATATCAAGATTATTTTTTTCAAAATGTAAACTATTGATCTTCACCGTCATACTATAACTAGGCTACATACAAATTTTGAGCCCATTTGGATGAGTGTAAGTCACTCATCCAAGGGCAACAAAATCAACGCGCGAAACTAATTTGAAATGCATAATTTTTGCGGTCTTCATAACATGAGCTATACATATCCAAATGTGCTCAAATTTTGCGTATGAGTTGTTCACGGGATGTTTAATAAGATCAATGGATTAGATTTTCAAAAAAAATATTGCATCATGAAAAACTACTTGAGTGTATTCCGCTCTGGATACACTCGAGTGTATTCTAGCCTGACTCATATATATATATATATATATATATATATATATATATATATGTCTGTATATATATATATATATGTATGTATATATATATATATATATATCTTTGTAATAGTGTGTATAAAGTTATTATTAAAGTCATGGCTAATAGGTTTAAGGGTATCATGCCAAGCATTATCAGCCTGAATCAATCTGCCTTAGTCAATGGTATCAGCATTGGTGATGTTATTTTCCTTGCAAATGAAATTCTCAGCTCCTAATAATATACATGACGGTTCAAAGATGTGCAAAAAGGCGGATCTCTATAAATCCTTTCATTCCTTTCGAAGGGAGTTCATTCTTTTAATCTTATGAAGATGGGTTTTCCCTGCTAATTGGTGAACTAGGTGGGTTTTTTTCGTTCAGCTTCTTTTCATGTTTTAGTCGATGGAACCTCTTCTAGATTTTTCATTGCTTCCAATGCAGTGATATGGAGATCCATTATCTCCCTACCTATTTGTTGTAGCTATGTAAGTCCTAATTGAGATTATGGAAGCCTTCTCTAGGGATAACATGATTAACCATTTGCTAGCTTTGAAGAATTTCTTTATGTCTCATATTATCTTTGCAGAAGATCTCTTATTATTCTTGAAGGATGATGCAAATAACGATGAAGGTATATCTCAAGTCCTCAAGATTATTGAGTAAATATCTAGTTTAAAATTGAATTATTCTAAGAGCCAACTCATCCTTAGCAAGGCTTCTGTGTGTCCTTCTCTAGACTATTGGGAATATTGTTGAATCCATGTGAGGTATCCTGGTTTGTCACTTTTTACTAGAAGGCTCACTACAAAAAATGTGCTCCCCTATAGTGGCCAAGATGAAATAAAAATGGATGATTGGAAAGGGATACTTCTTAACATGGTGGCTATGATGCCCCGTTGCACCACAAAGTGAGATACTCAAAACCAAAAGTGGAAACAACACTAAGCAAATGGATTACCAGAAAACATGGATATTTAAAATGAATTTTATTAATGCACCGAGAGCAAAAACTTATTACATATGAATCCACAAAGCTTGCCATATGCAGCACATAACATGTTACATGATTCATGTCATCAACCTGTCACATAAGATATTGGCTCCATGTATATATATATATATATAATCAAAAACCTCATATCAATTACATCACCACAAAACATCTTAAAACACCCCAAGGACATGAGTGTATATGGATAACTCTAGGACTCTAACACCAAAATACTTGTAGCACATCCAACCTTATCAGCTACTGCTCTTTTTGCTCCTCTTCCTCAGTTGCACAACCTCTACCTCTTCATGCATGGTCACCTAAAAGATGCAGAAACCCACGGGGTGAGACCAAACGTCCCAGCGAGAGATATAACTCTATGCCAACGCTATTAAAGCATAGATAAACTAAATAGGTAAGACAACATATTAACGGGATGAGTATATTTAGCTAAATGATATGTATATAACCAGTAAAATAGATTAATTAAGCAGCCATCGTTGAATATCAGATCAAGTTATGTTCTGAAAAGGAATGTGAAGAACATGTATACTAGTTGACTTCTCTTACTGTCTTATAATTCAAGAAATCAGTAAAAATCATAAGGCAACGGCTCAACCAATGTGAGATGTGTGTCACCTTAAGCACATATACTACGCGGTTGTATTACGTCTTTTATTATGCCTTGAGGATTTGGGTCGTACCACCCAGATCCAACCGCCCCCTGTGAAGGGAAACCGATAGTGTCATACAAGGTCAATAGAAGAGTCAGAATCCATGACCTCTCCAACTCCTCTTGGTCAGCATAAGCGAACACGTAGAGACATACCAGTCAACTGCAAGAGAGTGACATGTGGTCACAAAAGGATCAGCTCACGCATGGCCGTCCATAGAAAACACCTAACCCACCTTGGTACATGTAATAGTGCTAGAAGAATAGGATCACACATGGTCGTTCTTAAAAGAAGGAGTGGCTCACGCATGGCCATCCATATCACAAGGAGACCGGCTCATGCATGGCTGTCTCACACGACCTATAATTGTGGACGCAAGAAGATACTCAACTTACACCCCCCACATATTGAAAAATATGTGCTCCGGGCTATACTCGTTTTGCCAATCCAATAAGTAAAGCTGACACCAGAATTAGATCTATGGCATAGGGAAAACTACATGATTAGGTTTCACTTAACTAGTTAGCTGATTGGGTGACTTTTAGCATCAATCAAGTTACAACGTATGAAGCTAAAACATACTCTAAAAGAAAATAAGGGTAACATTGCAACTCCAAAAGATATAAAATGTAAAAGGTTTGAAGTTGTCACACAACCACCACATGGTACTTCAAGTTTTGCCATCCACAAGGCAATCATAAATGCCACATATCACCATGGGATCATAATCCCTTAATCAAATCACTTGAGGACATCACCTCTCAATAGGCATCAAGCCATCACCATGTCATAAGACCTATCATGTTAAGCCTTACATGTTGATCATCACATGTTGTCACATTAGTGTGCATAAGCACCACCCTATATCACATAACCATCACCATAGCATACATAAGCCATGGCATAAATATCACACGCAAAGTTAGGGCTTATAAACAAGAGAGAGAGAAAATCCTACATGATGAACATCTCATGAGAGAGAAAGCAAACACATAATTCAGCATTAGTGTTAGGGTTCCAAGCTTTAGCCGAATTGGGTTTTGTATATGCATACAAGAACTAAACCCTAGATATAGCATCTTCCACCTCCTTGGAACACTTAGAGTTAAGAAGTGTGATTAAGGTTAAGCAAGTCGTTATCCACATAGCACTACACGAAGCTCAAACATTACTTATAGATGTACATGGGTTACGTACTCAAGCATGTGTCACCACCATACCTCAACTATGTGTCACATAATTTTACACAAGAGCAAGAATTCATCCAAAATAGAAGCTAGGTCCTACCAAGTCAAGGCAAGAGAAAACGAAACTCAACTAGGACATCCAAATCGAAACAACTCATGGGCCGCAACCAACCCTAATGGTGTGACTGCGACACACCAAAGAGAAGACCTATCATGACCCCAAAATACCAAAACATGGTGTTACAATCGTGACAAAAAATCAGGAAAATGCAATGTTACGACCGTGACCAATACTAGGGCAAACACAGTGTTACGATCACGACCAACACCAGGGCAAGAGATGTCACGACTCAAGACAAAACAAGGCATGGTGACCACTAAGGGTCAAGTCACCACCAAGGCAAAGAACCACGATCAACCAAGGTAAAAATAAAGATAAGTCCAAAACTAAAGTAGGTGATCAAATAAGGGAAACTCATCGTTGTCATAGAGGAAAACCTCAAGTAGAATGGTCATCAAGCCTAAAACAAGCTTCATGAAACCACCATGAAAAGGAACCCAACAAGGGAGAGAAGCCAAGATCTCCACCATAAAAATCGAACAAAGGCTTCATAGAACACTAAAACACTCAATCATCATGCATGCAACTCAAACCAAGGTCAAGAAGGAAGGAAGACCACCATGCATAACAAACACCAAAATTGGGTCAAAGGAAATTGGGGTTTCAGATTGCATCCAAACAAGGCATGGTCTCAACATCATCTAAGCTCTAAGGTCCATCATCATCTACTATCATGTTAAGGAAAATATCTAGAGAGATAAAACAGCAACATCCAAGCATGGAAAGTGCAATAATAGAGAAGGTTAAGAGTTTTGCAACCCACCTTAAGGAAGATCACTCCAAGGAAGGCAAGCTCCAAGCACACAATCACCAAGGAAGATCGAGCTCGACCAAAAGCTCCACTTTTGGCCACAAGATCACCTCAAGAAAGAGGAAATAGCAAGGTCAAAAGATAGCTCAAGAAACAAGCAAGAAGCTCAAGGCCGAACCAAAAGAAAGAAAGGGGAAAAAGAGAGAAGGAGCTCCCATTCACTTAGGTGTCGCCTTGTCAAAACATGGCCTATTACCCTTGTGATGAGGAGCTTACTCTCAAGAATGATCACCATGTCAAAACATAGTATAGGGTCAATTAAAAGGAAGAAGGTGGGGTAAAAGATCCAAAGAAAACATCTAAGAGGAAAGATAAACACTCACCAAGGTTTTGGATGACCAAGGATCACCACAAACACCACAAGCAAGGGTGAACCACCTCCAAAGCACCAAGAACATATCCTTCTTGCTCCAACAAGCTTCAAGATCGTCCAAGAAAGGAAGGAGAAAGAGGATGGCCAAAAAAAGATCACTTGCATGGAGAAAATAAGGTTTATATAGCAAAGGAGGAGAGAGGTAGTGTAAGGGATGAGGTGTCAATGAAAGGAGACCCCAAAGGGACACTTGTCCGCCCAAGAAACTAACATGAAACCACATAAATCCCACATGCAAGAGAGGGTGATACACTCTAGGTTGGATCTCGGTCACCTAGGCCACCCAACCCTCATGTCACAACCAAAACACACCAAGGGAGCCACCCATGGTCGTGACACACTACCAAGGACCACTAGGTCGCGATACAAGGTCACCACAAACCCTAGGTCGCAACACTCTACACAAGAACATCCATCTTGATCCAATACACCCAAGACCATCTCGGTCATGACAAACATGCCTAGAGGAGGTGTCTCGACCGTGACACCCTCCAACCAGGCCCTAGGTCGCAACCTAGGTTGAAACAACCAACAAGGATCACATGGTCAAGGTACACCAAACCCTAGAAAACCCTAATCATCACCAAGGGTGACACCACTCAACTAAGGGTCCATCAAGGCACCCAAAAGCACCACAACCTCCCTCATGAAAACAAGAGATAGAAGGAACACTTTAGATGTGGAAAATAACAATAATACCCCTATAAATGGGTATTTTGCAATTTGCACCATGACTATCACAGAAAACACAAACAACATCCATACAAGCTCAAATTGGAGACTTAAGCTCTCCACATGCTCCAAGATCATATCAAAGGATTGTATCAAGGTTCTAAGCACAACCATAAAACCAAAATAAATATGGTTAACCCAAAACACAGGCCATGGGTCTTACAGTGGGAGGATTAGAACTTGCTATTTCTACATTGTCCTCCTACCATATGTTCTAGACAAAAGTTCTTTTAAGGAAATAACAGAGGTGTCCATTAATTTGGACCTTACTTCACAACCAAAGCTTTGGATATTTACATGTGGGGATCACAACTATAATGTATCATTATAGAATCAGAGTTAATAATGTAGGATAAATTAGAAGTATTTATGGAATAGTGGTAAGTCCTATTAGCGATGGTCCTTAGGTAGTTTTTAAAGTAGTTTTGGCTAGTATGTCAACTTTTCCATTATCTTGCCTTGGTATGTGCATCAAGTTCCAATCCCAATCTAGGTACTTTAGCTTAACAATTTATTCACACCATTTAACTAAAATAGGCCAACTGCATTTGTATTTATTAACCTATTCACATGATTTGTTGTTATCCATTTATATCTATATATTCTTAATGCCTTGATTCCATGCATAATGCAGAGCATCTATGTTGGCCATTGTTTTAGATTCTAAGGTTGAGTGAATAGCTTCAATGTTTGTATACTTGAATGTTATTTCTCATGTCTCATTCTTGCCAACATATGTAGTAGTGCTCCATCCCCCTTTAAATGCAACATCTATATATAACATGATATATCCATGCCAAGGTAGTATAGAATACTGACTATCTACTACATTATTTAGCTAATAGAAATTTCTATTGACTTCCCAAGTCTGGTTGACTTTATTATCATACTACTAGATAGACATGGCCAGGTGTGGTTGTGGCAAAAGAGAACCCTAGAATATCTCCTTGTTTCTACTATGCCATATGTACCAACATGTGATGGCATAAAGTTTGACAGGCTCACTTTTCAGGCCACTTTAAATCCATTTATTAGCATTACTAGAGAAAAAGTCATCTAATCTAATCCACTTAGTAAATTTGGCCCATATGGCTTTAGCTTTGGGGAAATCTCTCAATGCTTGAAGAAGAGTCTCATTCTTAGCCTTGCATCAATCACATGTAGCATCATTAGTAAGATTCCTTTGAACTTATTTCATATTGGTCAGTAGACCTTGATGAGCTACAAGCCACATAAAGGTTTTATGTTTTTAGGGACTTTGAGCTTCCAAATCTTATCCCAGGGACCTTCTATCTTGGTGTCATTAGCTTTCCTAAGCATTGCATAAGTTGACACCATGGTGAAAGTACCAGTTTCTTATAAGGTCCACATATCCTTGCTTCTAGAAGGATCTAGAGTAGGTAACTTACAACAACTTTGCACACATGTATGGGAAGGAACAACTCTTGGAAAAATATTTATCCCGTTCTCCATAAAAATTTACAAGGCTTGACACCTTGAAGTCCAACAGATCCACATGGATGTTCTTTTTAACATGTCTAGCCAACGAGGTACAATGTGGGATAAAGTTTTCCACACAGACACATTGCCCTCTCTGTCTCCAATAATATTATTGATATTGTCTTTTATCACCTACAAGATATTAATAACTTTTCTTCCAAGAGGAGTCATGTTATCTCCCATGATGTTTTAAGAATGAGGACATCATTCCACTCCCTCATCCTTTTAATTCAAATTCCTTGGTTCTTTGTATAGTCAGTGATTTTGCTCCATGAGGCCTAAGGAATTGAGCTTTTATTTCTACCCCCACTCAAAATGAACCTCCTAATGCATGCATCAAGTCTATTACAACTTCATGTAGTCATTTTGGTGACCTGCATAGTATAGGTAGGGATTTCCATTAGCATAGACTTTGCTAGGATGATTTTGCCAGCCAGTGAGTGTCGACGGGTCATCCATGCATTGAATCTAGCCTCTATGGATTCTATCACAGATGTGTAAGTGTCTTTAGTAACTCTAGAGTAAAATAGATTTATAAGAAGGTATTTCTAAATATTAATAAAAACTATAGTCCTGTTAATAATCTCATGTTTGAGTGTAGGATCAACAGTTTTGGAGAAGTAAATATGAGAGTTGATTTTTGAAACAATTTCACCTGAGGCCTCCCCAAACTCCTTTAGTATTCTAAAAATAGTTTGAATTTGCTTAAAAGAAGCTTTATGAAAGATTAGAATGTCATCAGAAAACAATACATGTGATATAGTGGGCCTTTAGCAGTGAATTTAAAGAGGTTTCCATTCACCATTTAGCACAGCTCTATTTATGGAGAGGTTGAGTCTTTTGAGGCATAACACAAATAGATAGGGAGCCAGCGGGTCTCTGTGATGGACTGGATTTTGGCTTAATTTCGATGATGAAATTTCTTTTAAGGTGTGTAGGATGTGATGGAATGGACTTTTGGAATCCTTAAATGTCCAATGACATAAGTAAATTCATGAACAGTTGATCTTTGACACCAAATTCGTGTACAAGGTAGCTTAAGTTGTCAGGAAGCTATGTCCCAAATTAGGTGACTTTGAAATGATCCTAATAGAAGTTAAGTAGGCTTGAATATGGTAAAGTTATGAAAGTTTTTGGTGATTGACGAACAAGGTTTTACCATCTTAGACTAAGTTGTTAATCAAACTAGCATCACAAACGTGTTGGATGGTCTACGTTTTGCTTTGTGCAGTACCACAGTCTGGCCTAGTTAGCACTCCACCCTTGGATAGGAATGATCATACGAAAGAAAGATGTTTAGCCTCCTCGAAATCGTTCTGATATCATGGAGTAGGGAAAAGAGCACGTTGTCACATCCACGAGCAGTGATCGTGTAATTGAAGGAGAGAAAGGATGGGGTAGTTACTTTCGATAGTGTAGAGACTCTCTATGACCCCTCGACCACATAATATGAATCTGGGTTAAATGAGTTGAGTGCTCAGTTTCCCTCATCTCTCCATCGCAAACTACAGATGGCGTGGGTAAGAAGAGGAGATGGAGATAGGAAGTTACGAGGAGTAGAGTCTGAGTGTAGAAGGTGTCCAGAGCTAACCAAAGCAAGGAAAAGGTGAGGGTAACATCGATCCATTGAGTTGGAGCTCTAAAGACCTACTAGAATGTGAGAAAAGGGAGACTCCAGCATCAAGCCACCATGCTGGCGGCGTGAAGAAGGTAACGACGGGGTGAGCGGTGTGTTGAGGACTCATGTTAGAGTCGATCTGGGTGGAGGTTGTCATCACCATGGCAGGCCACAATGAAGATAGACCATCCTCTAGTCGTTGGAGTCTCGTCGCATGCCAAGTAAGGATCTGCCCTTGAAGTAATGGCAGATGCGGATGCAGCCGAGCCCAGAATCAATGTGCCTCGTGCTTGAAGAAGAGTTGCAGGGAGCAGCATCGATGCCTTCACAGGGAACTCAGTGAGGAAGGGGTTCTAGCTACGGCCGAGAACAAAGGAACCAGGGGAGGAAGGTTGAAGCTTTTGGTAGTGGTTTCAGTTGTCAAGGAGGAAGAGACACTTCTCGTTTGCTCGCCAGAGTTTGGGCCACAGCGGCGGCGGCTAAAGCGCTGAAAGTAGTGCTCACGCCCGCTCGCGAGAACGCTGACGGGGAATTGGGCGTGATGCATCAGGCAAGCGGATCCTTAGGTCCGTAGATCCCACACAAGATCTCGACTGGGTCCCAGTGGGAAGAGAAGTAGCAGTGCCTTTCAATGGCTACGTGTCGCCTCCTAATTGGCCACAAAAGGTAATGATTCAGTAAATCTACATATCTTATATAATTCATATAAATTAGCTTGTTTATCCAAAAAATACAAATAAGGTATCAAAATGTTTGGAAAAATGTGAAGAACAACATGAAAGCATTATATCAGGATTTTGATGCACTAATATTAGTGGTATCATGTAAGTTGTGAAATACTTGTTTCATAGATAATAAATATCAAAGGAAGACCTGAAATCGTGAAAATGTATAAGTAACTCTTAAATGTGTTTTAGAATCCATGTGACATCAGATATGATCATGTTATGATGCATAATCATGTATTTTGCTTAGAATGTCTATCTAGGGCTTATAACCCTAAATAAAATACAATAGATACATACATGCTCAATAAATGGTGAAATTCATTGAGCACCCTCATATCAGTAACTGGAAGATAATATGTAAAAAATGAGATCAGCTGTATACACAAAATCCATGTAATATGAAGTTGACCCTTAATACATGGTTTAAAACCCTAATTTAGGTTAATGATGTAATCTAGGGTTAATATGTGCATAAAATACTATGGAATCTGATGTTAATATAATGAACCCTAATATGTAACATAATTGGAAAATAAGATCAGAGAGATAAATACATGAAGATGAGACAAAAAATGATGCGCATATCCTAATGAACTAAGCTAAACCCTAATGGATATAACTAGGGTTAAGATGATGAGAATCTGATGGTGATTTGTTATCTTGTCTTTATAAAGGTTTGACCTAGGATACATAGTTTTCATCAGGAATATGATATGTGATTAATATATCTATGATCAAGGTACGCCATTACCTCTTACTTGGCTTATTATACAATATGCTTGTGTTATATGTGTAGTAAAATACTTGGCATATGATATTGGATGAAATGATTATTCTTGTATGATATGTTGTTTGATTTTCCATACTTATGCCTATGAACACATGAAACATAATATATTTGTTCTATTATATCTAAGCACTTCAACTCTTTGGTAGTCAAGTGTTGGAAATAAAGTACTTCAACTCTTTGGTAGTCAAGTACTTGAAAGTGATCCAACTCTTTGGTAGTCCAATCACATTATGAAATGATCCAACTCTTTGGTAGTCAATCATAAGGCCTTTAATGCATTCAACCTTAGGTGGTCAATGCATGGATGCTATAATGGTAAATGAGCTTAAAATATGTGTTCTCTTTTGTTAATGAACATCTTTGTGCAAGTATACACTTATCCTTATATTTGTTTAATGTTGCCAAGTATTAGTTTTATATTATTGCCAAGATATGATGAGAGGTATATAAAAGACACATAGGCATACTCAGTACAATATTCTTGAATATTGTGTTGACGTGTACCGCATGTAATCTTTTGTTTAGGTTGTGGACATGTGCTTTTAAAGGACCTAGATAGTTGTGAGTTGTGTGGTGAGCTGATGTACAGGTGGACATGTTGTCTTAATATCATGTTGTTTAGTGTAGTACATGTATATGTTAAAGTTTGTTGTTCAATATGTAATATCAAATGTTGTAACAATTCATGTTGTAATTATATGTTGAATGGTGAACATGTGTTGTATGGTTTTATTATTGTTCATGTACATGTGCTACTGATTGTTTCCTTCTGACTCCCTTGATTTTCTCTTTCTTAGCCTAGTGTGTGATGTTTAAATTGGGATTCTCGCTGAGGTGAGGGTTTCAATTTGGACATCACACATCAGATTAAGTTTTAGCAAAATCCGGGGACGTCACAGTCTCCCTGACGAAGACCATAATTTCCCTTAAAAGGAGGAAGTTGTTTTCCATTCATGAGTACTGTCATTTCCCTCCCTGTGATAGAGCTCATCACCTAACTTATAATGTTTTGAGGTCATCTAGATTTTTGGATTGTATCTCTAATGAAATCCCAATGAAGTGTATTATATGCCTTCATTAAAAATTTATTTGATATATAGCCATCACTTTATTACCATTTTCCCTTCTCACATAGTAGATTGCTTCTTGAGCTAACATGATATTGTTGATTATTCTTCTCCCTGGGGTGAAACTTGATTGGAAAGGTGAAATCTATGTAGGAAGGTTTATTTTCAATCTTTCAACAATAATCATGGAGACAAGCTTTAGACATGTATTGATCAAGGATATTGGTCTAAGTTGATCGTAGCTGGTAGGATTTTTAACTCTAGGGATAAGGATAACTGTTGAGTCACAAAGCTCTTGTGGGATAGGGACTCCTCGAAGAGCTTTTTGGATTGTGTTAATAGCAGTGGCTTTGATTGTCCTCCTATTCTTTTGTAGAAAGAAGTTATCCACACCATCCGGGCCTAGAGCTTTGTAAGGATTGGTTACTTGAAGCAATGTATGTATCTCTCTTTCATCAAGTATTCTTCCAAGGTTATTAAACTAAAGGGCCTCAAAAGAACTAGGAATTCCATTCAATTGCTCCTCAATAGGCGTTGAATCACCAGTGAAATGGTTAATGAAAAAAAATTCTTATCAGATGACATAGCTCAACTTCATCTTCTATCCACACCCCTTGATCATTTTTCATCCTTGTAATTGTGTTCACTCTCTTGCGGTGATTGATAACTACATGATAATATGTTATATTTGAGTCCCCTTGTAGAATCTAGTTAGAATAACACCTCTATCTCAGACCTATGTCTTCTTTTTCAAAAAGTGCTTCATACTCAGCTTGTGAGATTGCACATCTCATGTCCTTACCCTCATCATAGTCTTCCTCGCATTTTCTAAAGATTAGATATTGATTAAAGAAGCTTGTGTTTTCTCTTGACTAAATGCTTTGTAACATGTTCATTCCAACTTATAATGTTGGGTTTTGCCTCCCTGAGGACCAAATGGAAATCAAGATTGTTGTTCCAAGTTGAGTGAAGGACCTTATAAAAACAATCATAGTTCTGCCATGATGCTTGAGTTCTAAAAATTTGCTTCCTGCCCTTACCGATTGTCTCTTTGAGGAGAATGGATCATAGTAAATTCTCATAAGGTTCACATTGACAACGCTAGTATAGGTGTTTAGATATGGGTATTAGCATAAGCTCTATCTAATCTTTGATGTAGCATGCCTCTTTAAGATGTGAACTTCAAACCTATGGCTCCCATTTTTGTCAAATCATCTTGCATAAGGAGATTGTTCATAGATTAGCTTCATAAATATTAAAACATTTTCTTCCCCTTTTCTCCCCAAGATTAGTGATGATATTCTAGTCCCCCATTGCAGCCCATGGAGTGTTGACTTGCTTGCTAATTTTGGCGATGTGCGCCTAGATTTTTCGCCTTAATTAAGGTTTAGACGTGCATACATGAATGTATAGTGACACCCTTGCAGTTTGCAATGTATAAAGTACTTGTGACTCAGCATCATCTCTATCTTGGTCTCGTCCTCATTGCACATGACCCATATGCCACCTGAAAATTCAATCACCTCCACTCAGTGAGAGCTAACAAACCCCTATCTTTTCATTATCTAGTTAACTTTTGGACCTCTTATTCTAAGCTCTAAAACAATAGCAACCTTCAATTTGTATTTTTCAACTAGACTTTTAAAGGAAGTAATTGTGCCCTGGATACCTTGCCTCTAACATTCCAACATAAAATGTCCACTTATCAACCTTGCTAGAGGAAAAACTAGGTGCTACAACATCAAGTTCTCGTTAAGCGTTTCAACAAACCCTCAACATTCGGTTTGACTTAGTAGGTTTGGCTCTTATATGGAAGTTGTAAGGTATTGGTTTCATTCTAGCTCCTTTACCTCATGAAAATGAATCACCTCTCTCCTTTTTCATTGGGAACTTTTTGCCTTGTATACGGTTTTTATGATTGTTCTTTGTTTTCTACAGTTGTTATCCTTGCTACATTTGTTGAGCTCTGTCGGTCTCCCTTCAAAAACCACATCTCCTCCAAATTTACTACCGAATGCATTGTGACTTCTCTATTATTAAGTGTTGAATCCATGCTAACTTTCTTACATTCCTTAAATTGTGTATCATTGTTGGACGGACTGACATTGTTATATTTATTCCTCCTCTGGACTTCCATCACTGGGTTCTTCTTTTACTTCTTATTCTACTGGTCAGGCCTCTGACTAGTACTTCTGGTTCCCTCTTCCTCTACCATAGGTAGTCCCTCACAGCCTTGTCTTCTCCTTTTCTAGCTCTTCTATATCAAGTGAAGCAAATTAGTTGCCATCAAAGACCCTTTTATTGTCCTCCACTTGCTTTTGTTTCTCCTTCTCTCTTTTCTTTGCATTAATATTTTTTCCATAGCGTACTTGCCATCTCCCTTCCTCTTCAGACCATGTGACCCCTGAGTTTTAAGTCTCGGTTCCATTCTTGTGCTATAAAAGGGAGGATTAATAATACTACATTTCTAATCTATGTGACCTAGTTTGATGCATATTAGATAAACAACAGGTAATGCTTCATATTCTGTCTTGTATCCAATCCCTTTGATTAAAATGGTGGGGATGACATGCTGATCTATTTCCATTTCAAATGTGAGGCGAGTGAACTTGCTCATGGACTTTGTAGATATGTAGCTATCCACCTTGATCAGCTTCCCTAAAGCCTTACCAATAGTTTGGAATATGGTGTTGTCATATATATGAATGGGAGGTTCATTACCCTTACCCATGTGATGATTTTCTTAGGCATACCCTTAGATGGTTGGAAGGCCTTGCTTCAAGGTTGGACCATCAGACATGAGTTAAAGAGAGACCATGGTCCCTTAGTAAGAATTTTATCAAAATCCTCTTTGTGTGAGAGTTGGATGACATAGTAATACTGATTGAGTTCTTACATACACATCCATCCGGTAGGTATCCAGAGAATATTTGAGTGTTACTGCATTGACATATAGAGAATAGTTTTGCCTTAGCTTTGTGATAACATAGTAACTCTAGGCCTTTGCTAGCTTCTCCTCTGCTTCTGGAATGATGTTGATCTTAGGACAACCATTACTAATGATGAGGCAAACCTGGCTTGGATCAAGACCTCTGGTATTATCATCAGATAGAATGTGGCATGTATTAGTTGGTCAAGGTCCTTCATAGCCATCTCCTTATATCTGGCCCTCTGTGCACTTCTGAGTGTTGGTCACTACTAGTATCCTCATCCATCCTCATCCTTTGCTACAAGCATTGCATATCCAAAATTCTAGAAGTAGCTAGTAGTACAAAATCATGTTGCATAGCATTTAGGTCATTAGTGGTGTTTTTCATATCTCAAAATATTAGCCGTAGTCTTTCCTCCTCCATCACAGCATTAGGATTCTTTCTACTATCTCTCTCCATGGTCTTTTCTTGTTCCTTCTTTGGTGAGTGTCTTGCATCAGAAGCATTCTCTAGGGCACCTTGATCGCGTCCATAGTCATCACCAGTCTCCTCTGATGGTATGGTGTGGACTTCTAGAAACCCCACCTCCCAATCACCCCATGCCACCCCTCTTGCCGCATCTCTAGACTTCTCCATCTTTTTAGCATGTTCCTAGACAACTGCTTTGCCTCTACTAAAATATGTAATTGATGATTTCAAGAGGATCATCGGGAGGTTTATTTGGGGAGGTCAAGATGTTGATAAGAGGAAGTTACACTGTCTCTTGGGAAGTTATATGTAGACCAAAGGATAAAGGAGTCACGGGTGTTAGATGAATTATTGATTGGTTCAAGGTAGGAATGTTAAATAATCTTTTGGACATTGCCAACTACAAAAGTAATCTCTAGGTTAAAGGGATCCATGAGAAGTATATTATTAAGTCCTTATGGTTCATGACAGCTAAATCCACTGGCTCCTAGATGTAGAAGAGGTTACTTATGCTGAGAAACTATATCATTCCACAATGTGAGTTCAAGGTAGGCAAGCGAGATAGTTTCTTAATGTGGATTGATCCCTGGTTCCCTAGTAGAACTGCATTATTGGATCATATTGACATTTAAATAGTTTACATGATTGTAGAAGGCATCCATTTCAAAGTCAATGTGTGTGTGGATTCTAACTCTTTGATTTTCCCAGATGTTAGGGGGGTTGAAAGTGCCTAACCTGTCTGAACAATATTCCTAATCTAGTCACTAAAGCTACAAACTCTATCCTTCTGAAGGGAAAGAACATCATTTCAGGGAGAGGGATGTTGAATACTTGTAGGACCCAACACCTTGTGGTTCCTTGGTGAGATGGATTTTGTCAAGTTCAATTCCTAGGAGAATCTCTATTTTTATGTGGACATTGTTTCTTAATAGACTTAATACCTTGGACTTGCTGAAAATGTTTGAATACTTGTTGGCATCAAGATGTGTTCTTTTTTTTTGAAGTTGAAGAACATAGGGCTTGCTTGTTTATGGATGTGTGCTTATTCCAAGGAGATATTCTCCCTATTTTGTATGAAGTTTGTCCTATGTCCTAGGGAAGTAGTTAATGCCTTAAAGTTTTTTGGGCTTGAACAGATACATAATTGCTTCATTCTTCATTCTATGTGGTTAGAAAGAAACAACATAATCTTTTCTAACTCCAATTAAAAATTTTGATACTTAAAGCAATCAAATTAGTAGAGATTCTATCTTAATGTATAGTTAGCTCTTTTTTTCTTTCCATTACCCCATGTACATTTACTTCCTTGGAAGAAATGTAATTACCATTTTCAATAATACAAAAAGACATGTTGGGTTCAACAAGAAATAAATATCTTTTCCCCATCTTTCTATTTGAAGCTAGATATATGAGAGAGAATTTTTATCCCTACAATCAAGGAAAAAATTATTCAAGAAGGTAGTGAATAAGTGTCCCAAGTGATAGTAAATTCTCTCATGAAGCCATGAATCCACTTTTAGCTCTTGATCCCAGTGACAAAAAGGAATAGGAGAAGACATAGTTAACCGTCAATCACCATGTTGTTTCTAATCTCCAAGAAGTTTGTCATAAGCAAGTTAGGATTTTTAGTTAGAAGGTCAATGAATGATTTTTTCTAAAACTCTAAAATAATACTAGGGTCTAAACAAACATGATATGATGATACTTATCTCCTAACAATGCCTTAATTGGAAGCTTCTTGCGATTGAGGGGATGTGTAATCCAGTAGTGGTCTTTCCATGCTTATTGAACTAGATGATATTCGTTGTAGTTGCAGAGATAATATTGGTTGATTTAGTGGTTGATTTTCCATTTTACCCCTTGTATTTCTTCTAAAAATAGTGAAATATTTTCAAGATCATCTAGGATTTGAGTAACACTTCAATTCAATCTATGACAAAACTACAATTCATTTCGACGATAAAGATGAAGGTGATTATTGTAGCTACTAAAAGGGATGGGGAATAATGGGAATAAGATTGAGTTTGTACAAGATACTTCAGTTAAATTGATGACAAAACTAAAGAGCAATCAAAATAGAAAAATAGGAATTTAGGTCCAGAGCCACTCCATATGACTCACCCCTAAATCCTAGTGGTTTAACCTTTAAGGTCTTGATCCACACTCCATAAATACTTCTCATAATTCTCTAATTACTAAAAGGAGATCTATTTCATTTCCCTGGTGTGGCACTCGGGGGAAACTCATAGTGTTCAGGGCACCTAACTAGATGTGTCATCATTTTAGTTGTTATTTATCCATTTTAGTCATATTTAATGAATCCAACAACATTTATCATATGTGTATTTTTGCACAACTATATGGTATAAAAGGATTAATCTTATCAAGAGAGACAAAGACTAAAACAAGAATTACAACAGTATGTAATTTTGCAACACATATGATTATTTCCATTTTCACATAACGTCATAGCAATCATCATCATTGGGATTTCAGTCCAACACATAATCTCATTGTCCATCATTTACCTTAAACATGGTTTCTTAGAAGTAATCAATGCATGTTAATTCAATCATAACATTTTTCTTATATGTTCGTTTCATATCAAAGTTCTCATGAAGTATTAACATAGACATTAGAACTAGAAACACTATAAGCATGTAAACATCTCATGTCATTCATCATGCACAGAGCAAGCTTTTAACACAACATATACTTATTTCATTCAACTTCTATGTATATGAATAAATCTCAAAGCATAAATGTACATAACACACTTAATACTTATCTCTTACTATTTACCACTGTTCAGTTATGCTACTATTCAACACATAAGTGATCTCATTTGAAATCCATCAGAGAAGGCCTTTCTTAGAATACAAGTATCCTAACATAAAACCACATTCCAAACATGTATTTTTATGAATTAGTTCACATTCTTGGGCTTCATCTTGTATTTGAATTAAACTATACTTATGTACATTCTCTAATCCCTCATGTAAGAGTATTATTAATTATATCATGTATGTCACCACATTAGGGTTAGGGTTAGGTTCTTAGATCCAATTATTACATTTCTTCATTTTTCCTTTATTTCATACTCAGTAGTCCTAACTTCTTTGATATCATGTTCACTACTACTACTAGATTCAAAACATTCCAAATTTACTAAGTGCATAAAGTTTCTCTCGCATTGAATTTCTTCATAATATGATTTTAATATACTTCATTCAGTTTAGGTCAACCCACATGTAACTAAAATAAATATACTATATACTTTATCATACCCATTTCATTAATTTCATTCTTAACTTGACATCACCATTCAGTTCATTCTTGTCCATTTTTGTTCTTGTCATTAGATGAGTCTAACATGTCATTGGCTTCCAATTTCATTCACATACTCAACAAAGATCACTTAGTTCCTTATAATACTACTCACTTTTATGTTAAAATAATGGATTAGGTCACATCTCTTCCATCATAATCTCTAATCATCCTTCCCAATTCATTGTTATGTAGCTTGTAGAAAAGGACCCATATTCATGTGAGTGTTTACTCATCATTTCATAATTCATGACAAAATAGATGCATTAGGCTTAGATCATACTAGTAAGGCTTACCATCTTCAATTGAAGTATCTATACCTACAATTCAGTATTTCATCACATTTACAGCATTATATACAAGTTTTAGATTTATCACTCATACTTGTCATAATGCTAAACTTCTAGGGGTTTCAAGAAGTCATCCTTAGCTCAACACGTCATAAGAATCACATCATTCAGTAATCTCATCATGTTCACATGGGCTCATTAGAACTATTAACACACATGGAAACCCAAGTTTCCATTTCCACATATTCCATTCATCAATCATAAGTATACATTGATTCATTAGCTCATTTGACTCAATACCTCAATGCAACCCTAAAAAGAGAAAATTACCACCTCATACAGATCCTTATCTATGTATCATATTAAATTTTAGTAAGATTCAAAAATACACTTGTGTAATTCATTCTAATACAATTCAATATGATTATATGCATGTCAACTTATTTTCCAAGCATATCATTCAATAGTTGGTTCTACACAACATTCAACATGAAACAACATAATTGTGTGTCCACGACATTATTCATAGAACTTAAATCAACATTTCAAGAAATATATAAATATTAATCAATGGAAAAGGATCTAAATTAGTATCATTTATTTCCCCAAAATCATCCTAATTGGTTATACAATCACACACAAGTACTGGCAATGATTTTGATTATTTTATCCAGATATAATCAAGATTTCAACATGAGTATAGGGCTTAATAGGGATACAAACACTCATGTAAGGTGACAAGAACCTTAAAACGTAGGTCAAACTCTAAATTTCTAGAAATCCACATAGGTTTCTAGATATTGAATCCATTTCTTCCCCCTCTCAACTCAAAATCCCTAGAAATGGAGATTAGGAGAGAAATAGTGAGAAAATAGGGAGATTTAATATCATTTCAAATCTAATCAGAGAATGGATGGAATCTTGACATTTGAGATAAAATTCACCATGAAAGACTATGTAAAGAAGCTAAACTTACTTGATTTCATCATTTCTCAGATGGTGAAACCCTATATCATCAATTTCACAACTTTCTCTTCTCAAACCCTAACTCTCCCTCTCACTCTAGGATTTTGTTTATCTAGGATGAATCACAAAATATGAGATCTCCTTGGGTGCTAGGTTACTCATATAGTTCACTTAAGGTACTTGGGTCAACTATAAATTGACCCGATTTTGCACTTTCTTTTATTTTAGTAGAATTTTCTATCATACAAATGTTACTGAAGATTGTTTACTTAATAGGTCAAGCCTCCTCCAACAATTATGAAAAATTAGCATGTTGTGTGAAATAGAACTTCAGAGCATCTATAAGATTTCATATCATTCAGAGTTATCAATAAATAAATAAAAATCGAATATTACACTACTATACTACTGCTTGCAACATAGTCAGTCGAGTTGTTACTAATAAGAAAATTAGTTGACACCACACTCTATAGAATTAGAACTTCATCCAAAATTTATGATAATTTAATAGGCTGTCTAAAATAGAATTTTCCACTAACAGTTTAAGATCAATTAGATTTACCAATAAAAGGATAGAATTCAAATACCAGACTGTTATATTTCAACCTAAAATCATGGTTGGCTGAGTTTGTCTTGGGGAAAATTGACCCAAAAAATAGGTCACAAAATTCTTTAAAATTTTTGATATTTTACAACAGGAGTAATAAATGAGTTGCTCAAATTATACTCAAAATTCAACAAAATCATAGTTATATATAAAACATTAAAAATTATTTACTACACTAATGTATTTATCAAATTTTGTATTCATATGCTACTAAAAACCTAATTTTTGCAACTAGGGTTTATAATTCTCAAACCCTAATTATTTCAAATAAAAACATATTTAGAGTTTCTCTGTTGGTTTAAAGAATCACAAATTATACTACCATCATTAATCAAGATCTAAACAATGATCAATCTAGTTAAGCATACAATCATCCAAATAAACCCTAATTAGATGGTTAATCTGAAAATGCATCGTTACAAAGTCTCCCCTCTTTTTGAGATTTTGCCCCAAAATCCAAATAAAGATGTGGAAGAATATGATATCATCTAATTTTTCATCTCTCTCAACATCAATTTAGAAGGATATTCATTTTGTCTTTCTTTCATACGCCTTCATTTCTTAGTTCTTAGATCTTTTACATTGAAATTCCAAATTTTCTAGCATTAGACAGATATTTCATCCCTTGTCATCATCATATCTCTCTTTTGAGTACCATAAACACCTATTTCACAAATCTTAGTAATTTATTATTTATCAAGATGTAATTCACATAACCTTTCATATTCTTTTAGATTTTGATTATGTATCTCATGGATCAAGATTATAATTCACTTTGCATTCTTATCCTCATTCATTAGTTTTCTTCATAAAGAAGATCATTTAGTGGGTTTCATCCTCAGTTGTCAACTTTTCTTATAGTTTCAAATTCAAACTCATAATCAAACTCATTAGGAAATTATTTTCATAATCCATTAGACTTTCATCTTTCTTATATTAAATATCCTACTTGTCTTAGATTCCATATTGAATTATAAAACTCTTTCTCTTTCATGATTTTACCAATTTATCATTATTCTTTTTTTATCGGCATCTTATTATACTCCTAAAATGTCTTCATTTGAATTCTTGGTCAAGGTACCAAAATAAGTATAGTAGGTAGTGCCATACTAGCTTATCTCAATACCCAAATACTTGACCAGAGTATCTGGATACTGAGTTCAGTCAGTATGCATATCATTCAAGTTCAATTCAACATCCATATTATCATTTATCCCTACATCCTATTGTCCCTATAGACTCTTCTAACTTGGCTCTAATACCACGCTGTCAGAACCTCTCTTTTGATTAGCATAACTACCAACCATTAGACAGAACCCTAAATTTGAATCCAGATTATGAAACAAAATAACGAATTCTCGACAAAGGCGATTAAAATAGTATACAAAAATCACAGATAAACTTTTCCTTTTATTTCTTTACAAATTTCATAAACCAGTATCACATCAAAGACATCACTTTAAGATATCAGATATTCAATTCCATTAAAACTAGAATCAAATCTTACTGCTCACATGCAGTTCAATTTACATCATATACATGTACAGTCATTAACAATTTGATACACTACCCATCACGGAAAGAGAGTGTACAGGGACATTGTATTCTATCTAGATTATTCTTCTATTTACATCTTCTTAGTCAAGACCTCTCTGTTAGATAGAATTATGCCTAAAAACATTTAAAACAACCTCATGAGACTCATATAGGGCCCCAGTGAGTGGATACCTCATGCTCAAGCTTGGAACATGCATCAGTATCATATTAAGTATAATGAATTTAAAAGAAACTTACAAATATTAAAAAGAATAGCAGATAGTTCTAGCATATAGTTAAATCCAGTTTATGACAATAATCTAATCAATCAAATAAGGTAATGACTTAGACCAAATCCAACTTGAAAACTACTTTTAGGGCATATCTATGAACAAATCAGTAGATGTTACTCATTTCATGGCAACAATACTTTAGTATGAGTAAAAATTCAAGATCTAAACATTTAGAATCAATATTTAACAATGACATAATCTTTGTGACACCCCACCAGCCGGTCCAGGAACACATCCTGCAACCCTGAAGTTGAATTCCTCATAAGACATATTTACCCAACAATCTATCAAATGATAAGAAATCCAAAGCATATTCACAGTGGACTTAAATCCCAACATTAAATACTTGTCAATATTTAAAATAAAATTCCACACTAGACAAATAAGAAATGAGGGAAATAATCTCAATAATAAATTAATTATTTTCCACAACAAGAATCATAATCAACAATGGTAAATCATCAGCTAGTAGTATTGTAACATACAAAAATTTTGAGAATAATTTATAAACTTAGAATGCACTTTTTCTTAAATAGAAATGGTTGGGAGTCTTAATGCAAAAACACCATGAGATGGTATTTCTTAAAATATAATGAAGTGAGAAATTAAAATGAGACTTAAAAAATAGACTTTTTCTTTCATATTTGCATTAAGTGTTACAATTAACTCAAAATTATAAATGTTGGTTTGCCTTTTCTTTGTCCTATTCTTAAAAATATTTAAAAGAGATGAAAGATAAGAGCAAGTGGCATGGAATTCGAAATTTAGGATTTGATTACTTGAATAAGAAGTTTTTTTATGGCTTTTAAGATAAGAAAATCATTAATGACTATATTTCTCTTTCCTCCACTTTGGATTTGTGAAAGAATAACAAACGGACCCTATACACCAATTTTGAAAACATGGGATGAGTTACTCCCTTGAACCATAGTAAATGACTTCCTTTTTCTTATTGATAATTATTGGTTAAAGAAATAAAGGAATTTGCAAAAGTAATGAAGAGTTGGTGATTAAATAAGAATTATGTGGTAATTTCTAGAAAAGATATGTGGAGGACAACTGATGGGATCCTAGCTTGCACCCAAATGAAATATATACTAAAATTAGAGATCTTACCAAAGTTTGAATAAGAAAACCATTTAATTGATGCCTTAAATAAATCAATAAAGGGGTTACATAAAGATCAAGAAAAACATTAATAACTTTCATGATTTTGGCCCCAATATTTTACACACGTGGGTTAAGTATTAGGAACCTTCCTTTAAATTTTGAGATTAATTGCATAAAAGGAGAGAAAGATATGGAATTTAGAAATTGTCCTAAAGTGAAAGGGTTTCATGGAAATACACTAAATGTCATAGTTACATCCGATTTTGGAATCTAGGGTTCGGCCCTTATATCTATCAGGCGGGCTCCTAGTTGTTAGATTATTGATCCGACAATGACCCATCATCTTCTAGCTTGAGACAGTTTAGGCAAGTTGTGAATAGGGGACATGAACTTCACATGGCTGGTCCTCTCTCTCCTCGATATATCCTCTCCTAATTCTTTTTCCTTTGTGTTTGGGAGGAGATTACAAGCCGTTTGGAGCCTACTTTCACCCCCTTTTGGAAGGCTATCGAGGATTTCCCCAATTACAAAATAGTCGTCGACCAACCTCCACAACCCAGGGCTTGTATATGGGGTAGTTTTCCCCTGTAGGATCCTTTGTTTGTTTGTGAGATTCTTCTTAACTCGACGATCACTTCCCTACCACCCAATCTTGTTGTTAGCACTATCGTTCATGCTTTCCCCCCTCTTTGAACCCCACCAGTGGATCCCTTCATCGTTCTCTCAACATTGACCACATGCCGACAATCAAACGCCACCATTGAGTTCGACGGAGCACATCGAAAATGAAGATATTCTCACTTGGTGCCTAAGAAGTCGGAAGCCCATGGTCAACTTCTAGGTTGACTCACGCAAGGTAGTTGCTCGTAGGAACGGAGGTTGAAGGTAACCTCAGTGAAAATGATTGTCCTACCCCGCATCCACTGCTACAAGGTATAGGTTATATTGGACTTTTCACCCCATTTAACAACCTATCCACACGAGAGTGTCCCATCAACATGGCAAGAGTCGATTGGCACACTCTGGCCCAGTGAGCCACCTATGTGGTAGCTCCTATTGGCCAGAAAGGTTTAAAATTCTAAAAATGCTATAAAATCGTAGGGTTATCAGAATATGGTAAATAAATAGGTATTTTGATCAAGAAATTACGAGGAGTTCAATAAAATTAATTTCATAGACTAATTTCCATTCTAACTATAAAATTGTATAAAAGTTATATATTTAATGTGATTTTATAAGTGAAAAATCCTAACTTCATAAGGCTAACAAATTTGATGATCATAACTCATTTAATTGCACTCAATATGTAAAGTCTAACCTTTTTGGATAAGAACATCATCTTGGATCTAGTTCAAGATTAAGAATCCATATGTTGTTGAAATTAGGGTTTAGATAGTTTAAGATGGCAATTGATATAAAGTATATTGATTACAGGACATTAGGGTTTGTAAAAATCTCATAAGAGTGACTCAAGATTAGAGAGACTAACTTAGGATCTACTTTAATCCAAGGTAAGTGGGTCATGCCACTATGCATATGTACATTGGTTGAATTATATGCTATGTATGACTTATGAATTATGCTTTCAATTTCAAAGTTCAATTCTCTAATCATGTTCAATATATAAATTCTTGATTACTACTATATTTTATGTCTTATGGTAATCATGCTCAGTAAGATTAAAGATTATTATTTTTTATCAATGTTTAATTGATCTCAAGATAAAATTTCAAAAGGGAGAAATCCCATGGTAAAGATTGAAGTTCAAGATTAAATTCACGTTTATGGTAATGTTAATGTTAAGATAAATGGAATTGAATTTGTTTTTATATGCTTCTCAAATCATGGACCTTAAGGGGTTGTTATAGGCATTCTTGCCAACTATGGGCTTTCGTAGAAAATCATGGACCTTAAGGGGTCGTTACCAATTATGGGCTTTCATAACCAATCATGGACCTTAAGGGGGCATCATGGGCTTTTATAGCCAAACCATGGGCATTCATGCCAATTATGGGATTTCCTAGTAATCATGTGATCTTAAGTGGGCATCAAAGAGATATGCATACAGTAATGCTCAATTCTTCATGTTATAAGATTCATGTAATCAAGAATGCTCAAGTCTAATTCATGTCAAGAATTTTTTCTCAAGTCAAGTATATATGCTTATTTTCAATTCTTATAAAATGCATAGTGTCGCTTACTGATGTGTGTCTTTGTTTTGACATGGTCATGGGACGAGATGTCCCTAGATTAAGGAGGAAAGGAGAACTAAAGTGAGCCCTTCAGCTAGCTGACATTAAGGAAGACTTCAGCTTGGTGGGGTGCCATCAACTACTCGATAGATTATCTAGTCTAGTTTATTATCCCATGCTTTAGATTTACTTATCCTACATGTATTAGGTTTGATATTAAGATGTGACAATTTATGTATTACCTTTTAAGAATGATGTATGAATTTTTATTTTGAATAATGCATGGTGTTTCATTTATCTTGTTGCTATATATATCATGTTTTGTGACGTTCCTATAAGCTAAGTGACCCATGTTATGGACAATATAGGGTTTTCTTCCACTGATGTATCTATATACTTGGAGGGGCATTGCAATATGGTATGAAAGCTACAAGTAGATGGCCACTAAGCTAAGATTGACATGTTTTGGCCCTAGGTATATAAGAAGTAAGTTCAAGACATTAGAAACCAAAGTATATGTCTAGTCAAGTGACATAAGTTTAAATATGGATTAGGGTTATCTGCCTACATGGTTTGGACTTTTATGTTAACTCTAGAATTGTATTTAGTATGCTCTCTATTTTTTCCATGTGTTTGTGGTATGGGGCATGTGCACAAGGGAGGTGCTGAGAGGAGTGTGATAAGATATGTTACCTCTGAATAAATGAGCAGTCGACATGTACTCAAAGGTGACAAAGAAAATAAGAGTTGGCATTAAAAGTTTGAGACGTATAGTCACATAAAACTAATTAGATAGATAGTAAATAAACATGCATACCAAGGATGGAAAATTTAACATAGATAAGTTAGATCCAGGGTAGATCCAGATCCTCTAGAGAAGAGGTATAAAGGTCCTTTTTCATGTAAAGGGTGATGTGATAGATTCATTAGTTGTGGCCTTGTATGTTGGTTTTAATAATGAGGTTAGGGATAATGTTTTCCATAAGGTCACAACTTCAGGGTGAAAATGAGCCTTTAAAATAATATTGCAGACTTAGTGTACATAATTAAAACCTTAAGGTGGGTAGTAAGTGAAAATTCCAAGGACAAAATTTATTTAAGGTGGGTAGAATTGTAACATCCCATTGAAAATAATTTAAAAACTTAGGATGCCTTTTTCATAAATAGAAATGGTTGTGGGTCTTAATGCAAAAAGACTATGAGATGACATTTCTTAAAATATAATGAAGTGAGAAATTAAAATGAGACTTAAAAATAGACATTTTCCTTCATATGTGCATTAAGTGTTACAATTAACTCAAAATTATAAATGTTGGTTTGCCTTTTCTCTCTCCTATTCTTAAAAATATTTAAAAGAGATGAAAGATAAGAGCAAGGGGCGTGGAATTAGAAATTTATATTTGATCACTTGAATAATAAGTATTCTTTTCTTTTGATGGCTTTTAAGATAAGAAAATCATTAATAACTTTGTTTCTCTTTCCTCCCCTTTGGATTTGCTAAAGAATAGCAAACGGCCCCTATACACCAATTTTGAAAATATGGGATGAGTTACTTCCTTGGACCATAGTAAATGGCTTCCTTTTTCTTCTTGATAATTATTAGTTAGAGAAATAAAGGAATCTGCAAAAGTAATGAAGAGTTGGTGATTAAATAAGAATTATGTGGAAATTTCTAGAAAAGATATGTTGAGGATAACCAATGGGCATAATTCTATCATAGCTTGCAACCAAAGGAAAGATATACTAAAATTAGAGATCTTGCCAAGGTTTGAATGGTAAAACCATTTAATTGATGCCTTAAATAAATCAATAAAGGGGTTACTTAAATACCAAGAAAAACATTAATAACTTGTGTATTTTTGGCCCAAATCTTTTCCACAAGGAGATTTCAGTAGTTGGAACCTTAATTTAAAATTTGAGATTAATTGGGTAAAAGGAGAGAGATATATGGAATTTAGAAATTATCCTAAAGTGAAAGGATTTTATGGAAATACATTAAATGTCATAGTTACATCCAATTTTGGAATCTAGGGCCCGCCCTTATATCTGTCGTGTGGGCTCCTAGCCATTAGATCGTTGATCTGATGGTGATCCATCATCTTCTAGCTTGAGACAGTTTGGGCAAGTCATGGACATGGGACCCAATCTTCTCATGGCTATTCCTCTCTCTCATCGATGCCTCCTCTCCCAAATCTTTTTCCTTTGTATCTGGGAGGATATTATGAGTCGTTTGGTGCCTACTTTCACCCCCTTTGGAAGGCTATGGAGGATTCCCCCCATTGCAGAATAGTCATTGACAAACCTCCATAACCCATGGCTTATATATGGGGTAGTTTTCCCCTGTGAGACCCTTTGTTTTGTTTGCAAGATTCTTTTGGACTCGATGATCACTTCCCTACCTCCTAGTCTTGTTGCTAGCACTGTCCTTCACACCTTGCCCCCTCTCTGAACCCCAACAGTGGATCCCTTCATCGTTCTTACAATGTTGTCCACCTCCCAACAATCAAACGCCACCATTAAGTCTAGAAGAGCACAACGAAGATGAAGGTATTCTCACTTGGTGCCCAAGAAGTTGAAAGCCCATTATCAACTTCCAGGTTGACTCACGCAAGGTAGCTGCTTGTAGGAACGGAGGTTAAAGGTAACCACATTGAAAAAGATGGTCATGCCCAGCATCCACTACTACAAGGTATGGGTTATAGTCGACTTTTCACTATGTTCAATGACCTATCCACATGAGTGCGGCCTGCCAACATGGCGAGAGCCAATTGGCATGCTCTGGCCCAGTGAGCCACATATGTTGCGAGCTCCTATTGGCCAGAAAGGTTTAGACTTCTAAAAATGCTAGAAAATTGTAGGGTTATCAGAATATGGTAAATAAATAGTGTATTTTGATCAAAAAATTATGAGGAGTTCAACAAAATTAATTTCATAGAATGATTTCCATTCTAACTACAAGAGTGTTTAAAAGTGTTATCTTTAATGTGATTTTATAAGTGAAAAATCCTATCTTCATAAGGCTAATGAAATTGATGACCATAACTTGTTTAATTGGATTTAATATGTAAAGTCTAACCTTTGTGGATAAAAAGATCATCTTGGATATAATCCAAGATTAAGAATCCATATGGTGCCAAAATTAGGGTTTAGATAGTTTAAGATAGTAATTGATATAAAGTATATTGATTATAGGACATTAGGGTTTCTGCAAATCTCAGGAGATTTAGGACTTGACTCAAGATCATAGAGACTAACTTAGGATCTACTTTTCTCCAAGGTAAGCGGGTCATGCCACTATACATATGTACATTGGTCGTATTGTATGTTATGTATGACTTATGAATTATACTTTCAGTTTCAAAGTTCAATGCTCTAATCATGTTCATTATATAAATTCTTGATGACTGCTATATTTTATGTCCTATGGTAATCATGCTCATTAAGATTAAAAACTATGATTAGTGATTAATGTTTCATGGATTTAAAGATCAAATTTCAAGAGGGAGAAATCCCATCATGGTAAAGATTAAAATTCAAGATTAAATTCATGTTTATGATAATATTAATTTTTAAATAAATGGAATTGAATTAGTTTTATATGCTTCTCGGATCATGGACCTCAAGGGGTCATTATGGGCATTCGTGCCAATTATGGGCTTTCATAGCCAATCATGGACCTTAAGGGGTCGTTATGGGCTTTTATAGCCAAACCATGGGCATTTGTGCCAATTATGGGCTTTCATAGAAATCATGTGCTCTTAAGTGGGTGTCATAGAGAGATGTATATATTACTGCTCAATTCTTCATGTTATAAATTCCATGTAATTAAGAATGCTTAAGTTTAATTCATGTCAAGATTTTCTCTCAAGTCAAGTGTATATGCTTATTTTTCAGTTCTTATAAAATGTATAGTGTCGCTTATTGATTTGTTTATTTGTTTAGGCATGGTTGTGGGATGAGATGTCCTAATATTAAGGAGCAAAGGAGAACTGAAGTGAGCCCTTCAGCTAGATGACATCAAGGAAGACTTTAGCTTGGTGGGGTTCCATCTACTACTCAATATATTATCTCATCTAGTATATTATCTCATGCTTTAGATTTACTTAGCCTACATGTATTAGGTTTGAGATTAAGAAGTGATAGCTTATGTATTCCCTTTTAAGAACAACGTATGAATCTATATTTTGAATCATGCATGGTGTTTCATTTATCTTGTTGCTATGTATATCATGTTATGTGACGTTCCTCCAAACCAAGTGACCCATGTTATGGACAACATAGGGTTTGCTTCTGCTGATGTATCTATATACTTTAAGGGGTGTTACAAGTACAATGAATGGCACAAACATTCAAAACGTGTTTTACACAACTTGTCATCTTTTATTCATTTGCCCTAAAATTACTTGGCTTGTATCTCGCCAAGTAGAAGTTACCACTCCTGATTCTTGTGTCAATGACTCACTGTCACTATCTTAGGGTTTAGCCGACCATCCTAAGATATAAACAACAAAACTTGGTCCACTACAAAGTTGCATAAAGAGGCTCACATCTTCATATCAGGTACACGAGTTAAGAACCAACAAAACAATATATCATATCTCACAACATTTTGCATTCTTTTCATATTTCACATATTTCATTTCATCAAAGTCTATTCCTCATGGACATAGACTACCACAACAGGTTTTAGGGCTAGAGTCACTCTATATGACTCATTCCTAAATCTTGGTGGTCTAACATTTAAGGTCTCAATCCACGCTCTGGAAATCCTTCTCATAATTCTATGATTAATACAAGGAGATCTGTTTCATTTTTCTAATGTGGCACTCGGGGGAAACACAGGGTGTTCAGGGCACCTAACTAGATGTGTCATAATTTCACTTGTTATTTATTGCTTTTAGTCATCTTCAAGGAATTCAAACATCATGTGTATTTTTGCACAACCAGAGTTACATAAAAAGCATTAAGCTTATAAAGAGAGACAAGGACTAAACAAGAATCACAACAGTATGTAATTTTGCTACACATTTGATTCTTTCCATTTTCACATTACATCATAGAAATCATCATCATTAGGCCTTTAGTCTAAGAAATAATCTCATTGTCCATCATTTACCCTAAACATGGTTTCTCAGAAGTAATCACTGCATGTTAATTTAGTCTCAACATTTTTCTTATTTGTTCATTTCATATCAAAGTACTCATCAAGTATAAAGAAATATATTAGAACTCATAATAGGATAAACATATAGACATCTCATGTCATTTATCATGCTCAGAGCAAGATTTTAACACAATATATACTCAATTCATTCAATTTATATGCATATGAATAAATCTCAAAGCATAAACGTACATAACACACTTAATGCTTCTCTCCTACTATTTACCATTGTTCAATTAGTCTACTATTCAACACATAAGTGATCTCATTTGAAATCCAACAGAGAAGGTCATTCTCAAAATACAAGTATCCTAACATAAAACTACATTGCAAACATGTATTTTTATGAATCAATTCACAACCTTGGGCTTTATCTTGTAGTTGAATTAAACTATACTTATGTAAATCCTCCTATCCCTTATCTAAGAGTATTATACACTATTATCATGTATCTCACCACATTAGGGTTAGGGTTACGGTTAGTGTTAGGGTTAGGTACTTATATCTAGGGTTAGGTACTTATATCCAATCATTGCCTTTCTTCATTTTTCCTTTGTTTCATACTCACTAGTCATAACTTCTTTGATATTATGTTCTTTGCTACTCCTGGAATCAAAAAAATCATAAATGTACTAAATGTATAAAGTTTCTTTCTCATTGAATTCCTTCATAATATGACTTTAATGTACTTCATTTAGTTTAGGTCAATCGACATGTAATTAAAATAAACATACTATATATTTTTTCATACCCATTTCATTATTTTTATTCTTCACCATTCAGTTCATTCGTGTCCATTTCCTTTCTTGCAATTAGATGAGTGTGTCATGTCAATGACTTCCAGTGGCATTCACATACTTAACAAATATCACTTAGTTCCTTATAATACTACTCACTTTTAGGTTAAAAGAATGAATTAGGTTACATCTTTATACATCATAACCTCTAATCATCCTCCCCAAATCATTGTTATGCAGCTTGTATAAAAGGACCCACATTCATGTGAGGGTTTACTCATCATTTCATAAGTCATGCTAAAATACATGCATTAGGCTTAGATCATATTAGTAAGACTCACCATCTTCAATATAAGTATTAATACCTACAATTCAACATTTCATGAAATTTACAACATTATATACAAGTCCTAGATTTCTCACTCATACTCGTCATAATACTAAACTTCTAGGGTTTTCAAGAATTCATCCTTAGTTTAACACGTCATAAAAATCACATAATTCAGTAATCTCATCATGTGCATGGGAGTTCATTACGGCTATTCACATACATGGAAACCCTTGTTTCTATTTCCACATATTTTATTCATCAATCATGAGTATACATCGGTTCATTAGCTCATTTGATACAATACCTCAATGCAACCCTAAATAGGAAAAATCACCACCTCATATTGATCCTTATGTATGTACCATATTCAATTTCAGTAAGATTCAACAGTACACTTGTGTAATTAACTCTAATATGATTCAATATGATTCTATACACATCAACTATTTTCCAAGCATATCATTCAATAGTTGATTCGAGGCAACGTTCAGTATGAAAAAACATAATGTTGGATCTAGGGATCTAGAGGGGGGCTGAATAGATCTTCAAAACTTGCACAAGAATAGCTAGATCTTCAAATTATATCAATTTAAACCAAATGATAAAGGTGAATATGAAGCCCTATCTAAACAAGCATAGCAAGGATGAGAGAGATTGAAACAAACACTTGGACAAATGTTTAGAGTGGTTCCAATCACCAAATTAGGAGATTGTCGGTCCACTACCTAGAGAGGTCAACCTCTAGGACTTTGCAACCCATGTATACTTATATTCCATTATAAGACATACAAGAAGACCACCTTACATCCAAGGGCTTACCTATCCAAGAGCTAGTCTTCTACCTCACAACAAGTCTTACCCACTCTTGCAAGCAGCTCGATTCCTTTTCCTAGGACATCTCCTCCTTGCAACAAGTCTTCAGCCTTGAGGATTTACCCAACAAGCTCCTTGGATCTTATGCCTTGTCCTTCTCCTTCACTTGAAGAAGATCTTCACGTCTTCTTCACCCTTGAAGAAGAATAACAACTCCTCCTTCACTTGGAGAAGATCACTTCATCCTTTTCTCTTTGAGAGTGGGGATTTGGAAGTGGAGAGATGGAGAGATTTACAAGGTAACAATGCGGTATCTCTCTTACAACATGACTAACTCACTCATAATCATGAAATTCTTTGTAAATGAGAGAGAGAAAGGGGCTCAAAGGGACTTAGCACACTCAACTATAGCAAGGACCAATGATAGCATGAATGAGCAACCTTGGAATGAATTCTAAGAGGTCCTATTTATAGTTGGGGGTGTTCCTTTGAGTGTGGGATCACTTAAGAACAACAAATAGTTGTTTTACAACTTCCAACATGTTTATTTTCATTTCTAAAAACTCTCCAATAGTTAGAATCACTTTTTATAAGTTTTTCATACATTGCATTCAGTCGAGTTTCAATAAAGGTAACTCGACCGATCCACTATCTAACAAAGACAATTTTCAAACTATCGGTTGAGTTTGTCCTGGGGTAACTCGACCGATCAGCTAAAATCAACTTTGGTCACAAAATTAGTCGGTTGAGTTCTGTGAGTGTACAACTCGACCGATCCAATCATTTCCAAAAATCCATCACTCATCGGTCGAGATACAAACTTGACCAATAAAGTTGTTGTGAAAAATTTTCCAAAACATTTTTTAAGTGTTCAAATGATGGTATTAAGTTTTGTTGATTTCTTCTCATATTAGTTACAAGTCATGTCATCAACACAAATTATTAAAAAATATTCTAAGGTGGTTTAGAGTGTTTTCCCAAATTACACATTTGCGTTGCTTTTGACTTGAACTTGGACAAGCTAGGGCTTGAGGAATTTGATCATTTTCATGTACCTAATGCCTGAAATCAATCTTAAACAAACATATTAGATAAACATGAATGGAATGGTTAAGTGATTATCAAAATATAGACAATGTATAACTCTCAAGTCAACATTCTCCCCCTTTTTGACAATGACAAACCATTCATCAATCATTATTGAAAAAGGATATGTAAAGATATCCCTTAGCGTTTGAATTGCAAGGGGATTCATATTTTTAACAATGTGAATTGCTCCCCCTCAATATATGCTCACTCTTACCTGCATAGTTAGTCTTTATACACAAAGTTATATAACATATATACTACATGGTCCTTAAGTAAGTCACATGATAAAATATATACTTAGACAAGAATAGGATCATATAGGCAGTAAAAGCAATATGGTTGAGATTCAAAACATCAAACCTCTCTTCCCCTTTTGGCATTATCAAAAACTAAGGGGGTAGAAGAGCATAACGATAGGTCTTCTCCAAGCACAACCAAAAAAACATGTAACCATGGGATAAAGCATGCAATCACATAACACACATCAAACAGAGACAATAGAAAAACAAGCAACATGTGTCATAATCAAAATATGGAAATCATACCAATAACTCATATGATAGAACATACATAGAGTTGTAATACATAGGATTAAGATTACAACACATAAGAATGTTCTCAAAGAAACTACAAGACAAAATAATGAAAACAACATGATGTTAGAAATACTATAGCTCAGATAATGTGCCTAGATGTCTTTAGTATAAAATAGTCTGTAAAGATATATATGATTAGCATCTAAAAGCTAAAAACCAAAACATTGAAACATCTAGGCTATCTATGTCCACAACATCATCATCGACATCATCATCGTCTTCATCATCAGCTGTAGGATCATAGTCCTCACCTCCATCTAAAGGTGCAGCAGAGGCAGTAGCTTCACCTTCATCACCAGAGCCACCAGCAAAACCATCATCAGAACCATCCTCGGGGCCATCATTCTCAGATGCCTCTTCATCATTAACAGCAACTTCCTTATCAACTTGGTTGGGTATCTCCTCATCGCCAGAAGGACCAAAACTGTGACCAGGCCACATGGCATTCTACTCATCCCAAGTCATGCCAAGATCATGGAGCTCCTTGGCCTGAGAGAAAGTGGGAACTGAAGTGCTAAGGTCTGCAAGTAGGGTGGCTATGTGGGTAGTAGGTAGAGGTAGCACTCTAGGGGTAGGTTTGGGGGTAGGTCCACCAACAACAGAGGGTGTAGTAGCAGAAGCAATAGGTGTAGAGTCGAGTAGAAGTGATTATATGCATAGGAAGCATAATCACCACCTAGGTAGGGTAGATAGGTAGGGTAAGGATGGGTACATGATAGGTTCATGGTTGACATGATCGGTCAAATATCCTGATGCAGATGCTCCTGAACCTGTAGGTTGTACACCTATTGATGCACCATGTAACCCATGAGTGCTTCATTGGATACATGAAATGAGGTGTGGGCAGGTCAGTATGGTGGAGGAGGTGGAGGTGGAGGTGCTTGGGTGGAGGTAGAGGATCCAGGTGTGGTGGAAGAAGATGTAGTAAAGAAGGTTTTCTTGATAGTGGTCTCACTGATACAGACTCCTTTTTTAGAAGGTTTGTAATGAAAATCATGAAAAAGAGACCTCGGTCACAAAGGTGAAGAGACCACAGATCAAGGCTAGGTAGGGTCAGTGGGTGCCTCGGGTATTCTTCTGGGATTCAAAGCAAGTCATGTGGTGGAGAATATATCTAGACCACTTGACTCATATGTTCTTCAAAAGACAAAACATAATTATTGTGGTATTTTCTACAATCAGTTTGATTCTTCTTGGGGTGAATATTGTAGTTGACTACCAGAGCAAGTATGCAGTTTTTGAGACCCAAGGAAAAGGATGGGATTGTGGACTTCTTCCTATAGGGTGTTTGAGTCTTCTTCAAGAACTTATGAATATCAGGTAGAGTAATGTCATATTGCTTGTAGAAGGCCTTAGGGTTGTAAAAAACTCAAGATATTCTTTCCTTCGTGTGTCTGTGACCTCAGTACCATTGAAAAAGATGTTTAAGTTACCTTCTGAGATAGTGAATTTCTTACCAGGAATTATGGAAGCAATAATCACTTGGGTATTAGGAGGGGGTACAAGAGTGTCATAATTCCATGGCAAATTGGCATAAAATTCATGAACCACCTTGGTGCTTGTCCTGGAATTGTGAAAGCACCAGCATTCAACATTCATGGCTATAAGGTGATGGTCATAGATCAACTCGGCAACCTCATCAATCACCTCTTATTTATGTGGACGAGGCTCAAACAAGGCACGAAAAGGGAAAGGATTCCTAGGAAGGAGCTCCTTGTACCTATTTAGAGCTTCGTTTGAAACAAAGATGGTGTCATCAAAGGGAATGAGGTGAGAGTTGGAGGAATATGATGGTTCTATAGAAGGTGCGGCCCTCTTTCTTCTATTTGAGGCCATGGAGGCGAATGGAGAAGATTGAGAGACCAAACACGAGTGAAACACCACCAAAGGTCATCTAACCACCTAGGGCAGATAGGAAGAGGTACTAGGTAGGTCAAATGAAGGTTGGCTAGGGCTAGGAGAGGGAAGGTCGGGGCTAGAGTTGAGAGCTTGAGAGAACTAGAGTGAGGATTGGTTGACTTTTCTCTAGTTGGGAGGGAGAAAATTTGGCCGAAACCTACTTAAGATTTAGTCTAGCACGGGCATTGGTCTAGTTCTGAGAGAAAGAAACTCGACCAAATGGCTTTTTATAAAAGCCCTCTGACATCGATCATTCGAGTTGGCAACTCGGCTGACAGAAGTTCTTATCCCAAATTTAGAAATTCTAGATTCTATCCATTTGAGTGTGAATTAAATTTATTTTTCTAGTCCATTTTGCATTTTAGACATACGTAGGCACATATCACTCATCACTGGGTGCTATTTAGCTATAAAATGATCGTTTGTGAAAAATACCCAACACAAGCAAAAAACAAGGCATAAGAACATGAAAACTTATCACTTTAGCAAGAAAGGGTGGTCAAGACATGAGCAAAGCATATAGGATAGAAAGCAACTAACTAGAAGGCATATCATATTCATCCAAAGCAGTTATGAGTAGTTTAGAACTAACAAAATTAAATTTTTGTCTAGCTAGAGGTTTAGTAAAAATGTCTGCCAACTGATTTTCAGTGTCCACATGTGTGATATAAATATCCTTCTTGGCAATGTGATCATGAAGAAAATGATGACAAACCTCTATATGCTTGGCTCTACTATGCAATACAGGATTGTAAGATAAATTGATTGCACTAGTATTGTCACAAAAGATAGGAGAAGCATCAAAGTAAATGTTAAAGTCTTAGAACATTTTCTTCATCCATAAAACTTAGGCACACCAACTCCCGACTGTAATGTATTCAGCCTCAATATTTGATAGAGTCATTGTGCTATGTATCTTGGAAAATCAAGACACCAAGAATGGTCTTAGAGTTTAGTAATTCTTTGCAAAGTAGGGAGTTGGATCCTTCTTTACTTCATCTATCTCTTCTTCTTGAGGGACCACCTCTTTTTCTTTTTGGGTGATGTTGAGTTCTTTCAAGATGGGAATTACTTCATCTACAACATCATCATTAACAATATCCTTAGAAACAGAGGGGTTAGTCTAAATAAATTTGATATTAATAGATTCTTCTACTTTAGATAGATCAACATTATACACTCTATAAGCCTTGCTAGTAGTGCTATAGACAAGAAAGAAAGCCTTGTATGAATTCGAATCAAACTTGTCAAGAGAATCTTTCATGTTCAAAACAAAAACAAGGACATCAAAAAATGTAAAAATACTCGATAGAAGGCTTCCTACAACGCCATAGCTTATAGGGGGTTTTCTTTAAAGAGGGGTGTGTGAAAACTCAGTTTTGCACAAAACATGAGGTACTAACGGCTTCGGCCCGAAACTTCTTTGGAGTGTCATATTCTTAAAGCATGGTCCTAGCCGTTTCATGTAGTGACTTTTACTTGCTTTCTACAACCCCATTTTTTTGATGTTTTCGAGGTGAAGAAAAGTTATATGCATATTCGGACTCTTCACAGAAACGTTCAAAAAGATCCATCGACAATAATAAGGCAATACTTGGAACCACAAAGAGATTGAGTTCTCATAGGCCCAAATATATCAATATGGATAAGTTCAAGGGCTCTCAAGGACTCCTTTGGATTTGAAGGAGGACTTGCTTTGCTTTCCTTGGGTACAGGGTTGGCATTCCTCATTCTTTTCAAAATTCAATTTGGGAAGTCCCTTGACCAAGTCCTTTTTGCTCAAGTTCTTCAATTGATGCATATTTACATGACCTAGATGATGATGCCAAAGAGAAATATCATTCGATTTGACTACTAGGCATCTACCAACCACAGGCTTAATAGAGTCAAGCACAATCACATAAACATTACCATTTCTAGTTCCCTTATATATGACATTGTAAGTGAGGGAATCTAGGAGCAAGCATTCAAAAGAAGTAAATAGCACAAGGTAACCATTATCACATAATTGACTAACACTCACTAAATTGTGATGTAGGCCATCAACAAAGAGAACATTCTTGATACACAAGGATTCACCTACGTCAATCTCACCTTTTACTTTACCTTTCTTGTTGTCCCCAAAAGTAACTGAACCTCCTTATTTCTTTGTGAAATTGTTGAAGTAGCTTATATCAAATGTCATGTGCTTTGAGTAGCCACTATTGACAATCCATCTTCCTTTTTCCTACAAGAAAGGAGAATGTTAGTTCCCAACTCAAATGTTGGGATCCAGAGTTAGCTTGGGGACCCATTTCATATTTGGATTGGTCCCTTTAGGCTTATATGGACAATAAGTAGAATAATAATCATCACTCTTGCAATGGGAACAAATCATAGGATTCTTTGATCCAGAAGACTCTCCATGGAATAAATGAGGTTCCTTACTCTTTTTCTTACCTTTGGCCTTACTCTTACCCTTAGGAGCTCCCCCTACAAATCTCAAACCACAGTACCACTTTGTTTGGTAGAATGGTCAAGGATTTCATTTAGGGAGTTCTTCCCTTTGAGGAATTTCTGTAGAGAGGCTCAAATTCTATGATTATGATCAGTAAGAGAGATAATGGTAGAAGAAAAACTAGCAAGATCATCTCTAGTTTGTACAAGGTCGGCCTCTAAATAGAGGGCATTAGTCAAATAAGAATCTTTTTCAAGAGTAATAGTAGCAACATCATTACTAGGCAAAATAGGTCTAGAAGATAAATTATTTACTTGAGCAATAAGCCTAGCATTTTTAGATTTAAATAATTGAATTTCTTTGAGATAAACATCTCTTTCATCTCTAAAAGCATCACTAACAAGTTTACGTTCAGCATTTTCAATTTTAAGTAACTCAAGCTCTGATATCACTTGTTGGATTTAGGGCTCTAGAGGGGTGTGAATAAAGCTTCAAAACTTGCACAAGAATAGTTAGACCTTAAATTATATCAATTTAAACCAAATTCCAAATGTGAATTTGAAGTCCTATCTAAGCAAGCATAGTAAGGATGAGAGAGATTAAAACAAACACTTGGACAAGGTATTTAGAGTGGTTCCAATCTCCAAACTAGGAGATTGTCAGTCCACTACCTAGAGAGGTCAATGTCTAGGACTTTGCAACCCATGTATAGTTATATTCCAAATAACACATACAAGAAGACCACCTTACATCCAAGGGACTGCCTATCGAAGGGCTAGTCTTGTACCTCACAACAAGTATTACCCACTCTTGCAAGCAGCTCAATTCCTTTTCCTAGGACATCTCCTCCTTGCAACAAGTCTTCAGCCTTGAGGATTTATCCACCAAGCTCCTTGGATCTTCTGCCTTATCCTTCTCCTTCACTTGGAAAAGATCTACACACCTTCTTCACCCTTAAATAAGAAAAACAACCCCTTCTTCACTCAGAGAAGATCACTTCAGCCTTTGCTCTTTGAGAAAGGGGATTGGGAATTGGAGAGATGGAGAGCTTTATAAGGTAACAATGAGGTGGCTCTCTTACAACATGCCTAACTCACTCATAATCATGAAATTCTTTGTAAATGAGAGAGAGGAAGGGGCTCAAAGGGTCTTAGCACACTCAAATACAATAAGGACCAAGGAGAGCATGAATGAGCAACCTTGGAGAGAACTCTAAGAGGTCATATTTATATATGGGGGTGTTCCTTTGAGTGTGGGATCACATAAGAATGAAAAATAGCCATTTTGCAACTTGCAACATATCTATTTTCATTTCTAACAACTCTCCAACAGTTGGAACACTTTTTATGTGTTTTCTGTATAGTGCATTTGGTAGAGTTTCAATAAAGGTAACTCGGCCGATGCACTATCTGACAAAGCCAATTTTCAAACTATCGGTCGAGTTTGTTTTGGAGTAACTCGACCAATCAGTTAAAATCAGCTTTGGTCAAAAAGTTGGTCAGTCGAGCTTTGTAAGTGTACAACTCGGCCAATCTAACCATTTCCAAAAATCCATCATTGATCGGTCGAGATATAAACTCAACCGATAAAGTTGTTGTGAAGAATTTTCCAAAATGATTTTTAAGTGATCAAACAATGGAATTAAGTGTCCCTAGTTTTTTCACATATTAGTTACAAGTCATGTCTAAATGATTACAAAAATATTCTAAGGTGGTTTGGAGTGTTTTCCCAAATTGCACATTTGCATTGCTTTTTACTTGAACATGGACAAGCTAGGGCTTGAGGAATTTGATCATTTTCGTGTACCTAATGCCTAAAATCAATCTTAAACAAACATACTCGACACATATGAATGGAATGGTTAAATCATTATCAAAATATAGACAATGTATAACTCTCAAGTCAGCACATAATTCTATTTCCATGAGATTAATCATAGAACTTAAATCAATAGGTCAAGAACTAGACAAATATTAATCAATGAAAAAGGATCAAAATAAGTAGCATTTATTTCCCCAAAAGCATCCCCATTGGTTATACAATCACATACAAGTACTAGAAATTATTTCGATTATTTAAGTCAGATATAATTAGGCTTTCAATATGATCAAAAAGCTTAATAGGGAGAGAAACTCTCACCTAAGGTGACAAGAATGTAGTCAAACTCTAAATTTCTACATATCAACCAAGGTTCTAGCAATTGAATCCATTTCCTCCTCCTCTCAACTCAAAAACCCTAGAAATGGAGAGTGGGAGAGAAAGAGTGAGAAAAGAGGGAGATTTGATATCATTTCGAATCAAATCATAGGAGGGACATAATCTTGACATGTGAGATAAGATTCACCATCAAAGACTATGTAAAGAAGCTAAACTTACTTGATTTTAGCATTTCTCGAATGGTGAAACCCTAGATCATCAACTCCACCACTTTCTCCTCTCAAACCCTAACTCTCCGTCTCTAACTATGATTTCTTTTCTATGGAATTAATCACAAAATATGAGAGCTCCTTGGGTGGTAGGTTACTCATATAGTTCTACTAAGGTACTTGAGTCAATTGCAAATCTACCCATTTTTGCACTTTTTTTGCAGAATATTATGTCATACAAATGTTACTAAAGATCATTTACTTAATAGATTAAACCTCCTCCAAGATTATTAAAATTTATCGTGTTGTGTGAGATATCATTTCAGAGCTCTAGTAAAAATTGCATATCATTCAGCCTTACCAATAAATAAATAAAAATCAAATGCTACACTACTATACTACAGTCTGCAGCATGGTCGATTGAGTTGTCACTAATAAGAAACTCAACTGACACCACACTCTGTAGAATTCAAACATCATTCAAAATTATGAAAATTTAATAGAGTTTCTAAAATATAGTTTCCCAACAACATTTAAAACTTCAGATCAATTAGATGTACTAATAAAAAGATAAATTCAAATACCATATTTCTATATTTCAGCCTGAAAGCATGGTTGGATGAGTTTTTCCTGGGGAAACTCGACCAACAAAAAGGTCAGAAAATTCTTCAAAAATTATGATACTTCACAAGAACACTAATAATTGAGTTTCTCAAACTATACCCAAATTTCAACTAAATCTGAGTTATATATAAAATACTTAAAATCATTTCCTACACCACTGTATTTATCAAGTTATGTATTCATATGCTACCAAAACCCTAATTTTGGAAACTAGGGTTTACAATTCTCAAACCCTGATTATTTGAAATTAAATCATATTTATAGTTTCTCATTAGGTTTAAAGATTCACAAATTAAACTACCATCATTAACCAATCTCTAAACAATGATCAATCTAATTAAGCTTGCAATCATCTAATTAACCCCTAATTAGATGGTTAGTCTGAAAATGGATCGTTATAGTATGTTTTGAAGTTTTATGCAATCCTAATGACCAATGACTTATTTATAGCCCTTTTAAAACCCCACGTCCTATTTCTAGTAAGACACACTCACTAGATCTCTTGTAAATGTAAATAAAAGGACTATGAGAACTCTCTTTCCAAATAAGGAAAATAATGAGTCCATTTCCAATTAAGGAGACAAACATCTCTTTCCAAATAATAAGAAATGTGTCTCTTTCCAATTAATAAGGAAAATGTTTCTTTACAATTAATAAGAAAAACTTCTCCTTTCAATTACTAAAGGAAAAAAAATCTTTCTAATTAATAAAGAAAATGTATCTTTCTAATTAATAAAGAAAACATATATTTTCAATTAATAAAGAAAATATCTCTTCCCAATTAATAAAGAAAACAAGGAGTCCATTTCCAATTTGAAAACATTAACTAAACATTTATTTAATTAATTAATTAATTAAGTAAGTAAGTAGTTCTCTTTTTGTGCAAATAAAGTGTGATGGAAAAATAGAAGGTGATTTCCTAGTCTAATTCCTAGTTTGTACAAAAGAATAAACTACTTTTTCCTCCATGCTCCTTATGTATTGACTGCACTTACATTGGGCTTAACACATATTAAATAAATGGTTATAGCATCCATATATCTAACAATCCGCCAAAAAGTCCAATGTGAGTGTGCTCTTGCCATTTAGTCATCTACATTGTGCTTTCAACAAATAACTTTTGGTTTGAATCTACCCAAGTTATCCAACTTTGACCCCCACATGTACTAGGTGAACAAAAATCTTGAACTTGAACTTTGGGTACAAGAGTATCGAGCGGTAACAACACAATAAAGACATCACAAAAAAGAATATGATTCATTAAGACCATGCATCCAAATTACATTTCATGATCAGGGAATAACCCAATTCCCTTATTTTGACCTATGCCAGATCAATCATTTAGTTGGAGCTTCCAAAGACGTACTATTAACATCCTGAATTAAAACTTTACACCATTCAGATATTGATCTCTTACTAATTTTCAGTCATGACACTAATAGGTTTCCCACGGGATAGACACATATATGCAAGAAGCATAAATAGAGAAACATAGTGTCATCTGATTCACCCGACAGCTTGTTATTACAATATTGAATCCGATTTTTGGGAACTCGACTGCAAGATCCTCAAATTTGTCAAGTTTGATTTCTACTCAATAATTATGTATCGAGGTTCACTTTTATACAATTATAATAATGAAATCAATGGTATGACCTTGGTCGAATTGGGATAATGAATTTCATTTCTAGACTCAAAGTAATTCTTCAATTTAAGGAAATAATGTAGTATGGAGTAAATAAATGAATACAAGGCTTCATTGAGTTATCATGATAAGCTAAGCCTTAATTATGTAATTAAGAGGATGTTTGAGCTTGATGACCCTTTGAAGGTTCAGAATGTGAGTCATGGGCCTTGGAACCCAATTCAAGCCCATTTGGGTAAACTAGGATTTATATGTAGGTGCTCAAGAGAATAATGATGAATTTGATACTTCACACTCATGATAAATATACAAGATAGTTGTAGTTGATGGATAATTAGAATATAAGATAATGGAATAAATTCTAGAAGATTCTAAGCTATCTCATGATCTTGATAATTAATTAAAGTACTATCAAAATAATACTTGGAGACCAAGTTTTGGATAATAGGTATATGAATAAGTGAATTATCTTCTTTCTAGTGAGAGACAATAACAATGATAGGTTTATCTAGAAGTTGGGATTAAACATATGTATCATGTGCTTATGCAATTCTTTATCTACGAGGGGATTTTATCTAATGAAAGGTATTATATGAAGAAGGGAAATTCCTTTTTTCCCCTAGACCTGGACTCAGACATGGAGCTTGTGGGTAGAGTCGAAGTCAAGGGGTTCACCCTCCAACCCAGAATCCCTCGAGATACCTTGATATCTACGGGTTACATTCAGTTCTGATACCTCTCATTCTCTTAGTACTTCTCTCCCTCAAATTCCCTCACTGGAACATCTGTCTCTCATGAACTCTCACTCGCTTATAGTCTGAGATGTGAGGGTGGATCCAAACAACTCAATCTTAAAGGCAGATTCCCTCATTATTACCAAGAATTTAGTAGATAACATTGTAATCACCATAAACATCTGAAGATGGTTTTCATAGACTCAAATAATACTCCGACACCTACCTTAGCCTCATTGTGAGTGATTCACCATCGACAATGTGAGGAGATCCAGCTAATCCCAAGCCCTAGAAGGAGCACTCGAGTCACTTGATGATGCATAGGCTTTCTAGGAAGATCCAAACATTGCTCTAATCATCTTCGTGATGCCATGTAATAGTCCAAGCCTAGTTTTCTTTCTCATACCCATGTGTAGATAACACAAAACAAAGCTTCATCCTCCCAATTAGGGCCACCTCCAGCCATGTCGTGATCCTCGTTAGGTTTTGTGGGATTCCACAGAGGAGCCAATGCTTGTTCCTGGCCTCCTGATACCCAGGGGTGAGGAGTCACCCCCCATTTGACCCACCCAGAGCGGTAGATATCCTCCTCGTGAGGAAGATGATAGTTCATGGGTCAAATGACAAGGAAACCCATGTCTGCTTGTTTAACACATAAGGGTGGGATGGTCTTTTTATTGATCCTAACCCCGATTAATGATTATAAAATAGATCTTTCTGATGTGTTAGTATTGCATAGACCTGTCAAACTGGGTCAAAATCCGCGGGCGCCCATGGGTCGACCCGTTTATGTTGGGTTTGGGTGGTAAAATTTGTCACCCGTTGAAAATCACCCAAACCCATACCCACCCGTTTATTAAGCGGGTTTCGCGGGTGATCCGCGGGCACCCGCGGATGACCCAGTTAATTGAAGCAAATATATTCATATACATAATATACACACACACTTATTAAAAGATGTTGCTTGTTTTGTACAAGTTAATTCTTTACCTTTACCAACAACAATTGTATTCTCTTTATTTTGTGTTTGTAATAGGCAATAACAAGTACTTGTAATATTAGGAATGCCTAATATTACTGTAACGACCCCGCCTCCCAGTAACCCCCAATTAAGGGAGACACGAAGGTCAGAGCCATTAACCAATTTACAGGATCAAAGGTTCAGCATATAATCAACAATAATTATAAAATTCTACTAACTAAACTGGAATTGGGTACAAAAAATTAAAACTTTTACTTACCTTTATAAAACTGGGAAATCTAACTATCCACAACTTGAAGTACTCTATCTAATCCTCCGTGCACTTTATTTCTTATTTTCACGATGTGCCACTTTTCTGTTTGTGATTTTCAGGATGTTACCTAAAACGCCGACAAATAAAACATCGATCAGCAATTGCTGGTATGTGGAGGCAACCAAAAATTTCACAATTAGGTCTAACAATTTAAGTATTGCAATCAAGGTAATTAACAAGTCAATTTACAATTTCCATGTGACAACCCCCACCGCTTTTGCCCTAACCCTGGATTTGACTTAAGGCCACCTTCTCAATCCCAAGCTTGGTGCCTGGGAGTCACCTCTCATGGTGCTCCTTAGTCTTGCCTCATCAATCACCTTCTCATTCCCGAGCTTGGTGTTTAGGGTCATCTCTCATGGTGCCCATTGGTCTACCCTCCTGGGCCTGACCTTTATGGCATCTTCCATCAGGGTGGCATGTAGGTGCAGGATTTACACATTTATATTAAATGATGATAGTCATAGTCACTTTATAATTGCAATATGATCATCTCAACAGTTTAGTTGCATTCAATGCGATTAAACATCCGGAAATCTTTCGGGAAACTAAAGCGGTTACTCATAATTAACCACATACCTGTTAATGAAGACTTGAATGCAGAATTAACTTAATCAACCAGGAAATCAAGCAAGCACACACACAATCTCCTGAAAAAGGCATTTAATTCTTCTATTATTAATCATGCCATTATGATTCAATAATTATAAGGGTTTCCTAGGTTATTTGCCCTTTTTAGGGTTTTGACCATTATTAGGGTTTTATTTCCTTTTTATTGCTTTTACCTTACTTTTATCAAATTATACATCAAACCCTAATTATCTTGTACTATTTTCCATTAAGGTCCTAAAGATCAGGTTGGACCATATAAACCCTAATTATCAGATTGTTCTATCTTTTCTTCCCTTTTTCTCTAATTTAGGGTTTCTAAACATATTAATCAACATATTGAGTTAAAACCCTAAACTTTGTAATTTTATCATCAAAATAGGTTAAAACCCATCTTAATCATTAATCAGGTTAAACATGTTCGAATTAACCTAATTGCAAGACTAAATATATCTTTTACCAATCATTAGGATTTCTAGTTATAAATGAATCCTCCTTTTATTCAAAATATGCACTCTTACAAAAAATATATATAGACTTAGGCTTTCAAACCATTTTTAATGCATTCCTCATATTTTTCTGATAATTTTTCATGTATAGATCACCTTCATCCAATATTTATATCATCAGATACATATTTTACAAAATAACTCCATTTTCGACCAATCAGAATCAGCCACGTTGATTTATCAATATTAAAAATAATCTAACGGGCAACGCACTTGTTTAACAGGAAAGAGCTGCGAAATTACCTTGAATGTCTTTTACTTATAAAAGAGACGCGGGGGCAGGGATGTATTTTCCACCCCCCTTCAGTCGTCTTCAACCCCCGCTCATCCTCCATCACGCGAGCTGCGGTTCAGGCGAGTCAACTCCAAGGTTGACTCTAAGCTCCTCGCCTCCCTGGCTCCAAGAAACGCCTCCCACACCTCCGCCTGACCCTCCCGAACTCGTAAGTGCCCTTGAATTTTCCAGTTCCAGCTGGAGTCGACGGAACGGAGAAGCTCTTCTCCGAAGAGAAGCAACTTCAAGTCAAGATGAACGTCAGCCTATTTCTCGCAATTGGACCCATACGTCAACTCGCCTCATACGTCCGATCATAACAGGGGGTTTATGACCTTTGCAGAGTGTGTGTGTGGTCCTATATATATAGGAGAGATGAGCGTGGAGTCTGCCAATTTAGGGGAAACTGACCCACTCAATTAAACTAGGGGAAACCAGGGATGTTTCGGACCGATTCTGTCTCCTGATCCTATTGGGCATCTCATCTTTCCAAATCATGGCCTGAGGAGAGAGAAAAAGGTGCGAGAAGATCACCTATCCCACTGTTCTTTCCTTTTATAACTCGAGCTGGAAGACAAGCTCATCATCGTCGGATCCAGATCTGATGGCCCTAAACGCACGCGCCAGATCAAGGGAATTGTATTAAGAATTGTGACATTTATTATAAACCCAACACTTTAGGGAATCTTGTAAAAGCTATAACTCCCAAACCAAAAATCCAATTAATCTCAAATTTTAAGGGAAGGTTTGTCTTGGCATTATCTAACTTTTTACGAAATTTGGGAAACAAATTCCAAGGGATGAGAAGGTTTCCTTCTCTCCTAAGTCATTCATTAATTTATTCAAAATTAATTGTTATTTCTTTTCCCTTTGCTATTATCTTGTTATTTTGGGTCCCTTGGACCTCAAGAAATCCCAAAGGCACGAATTACCATATTGGGGAAACTCTATTTGCCTTTATCTTCTTTTGAAAGCCAATTTCTCATATTTCCCTTTTATTAATCAATTTCTTTTCCTTTTTAATTCTCTTTTTAAGGATTTCTCTTTATCTCTCTTCTATTTTCCTATTGGAATTCCTTTTAACACTAGGAATCCTTGAGATATGAAAATCCACCAAGGATATTCAATTATACCTCTTTTCACATATTTTCCACATTTTTCCATTCTTTTCAATTTCTTTCTTAACAAGGAAATACTTAATTGGTCTTTTCTTTTCTTATTGCATTCTCTATGCAACCTTGGACTCCTTGGAACCCAAGGAACCCAAGAGGCACGAAATCCCTCTTTGGATTTGCCTTCTAGAGGTTTCCACACTTTTCCTTTTTCTCTATTTTCTTATTTACTCGATAGTAGTGGAATTTCTTTTATCCTTTTATTGGGCCCAATAGCCAATAAAGCCCACAAATAAATCAACAAGGCTATTTCAAATGAAAATCATGCATTTATTGATTATTTGTTCACTTATCTTTAATATGAGAAATTACATTTCTCAGCAAAGAAACCCAAAATTTGGGGTTGTAACATCCTTCCCCTCTTATGAGAATTTTGCCCTCAAAATTCCATCAAGCAAGCAAACAAATAGGATAAGTCTTCTTATGTCCATCAGGGCTCCCATGTGGCTTCACCCTTTGCATGGTGTTCCCCAAGAACCTTCATTATCTCATTTTCTTCCATCTGAGTTCTTTCTTACCTTGGTATATCGTACCCTCATAGGTGACTCAGGACTTTTCAGCCTTTCAAAAGATGAATAGGTTCAGGGTACAGCACCTGGCTTGGGTACCTCACATAGTGCTCTAGATCGGATTCATGCAAACACATCATTTTATCCTAAGGGGTAAGGTTAACACAACCATATCCACCAATCCATCTCAAATGGACCCATATATCGGGGACTCAGCTTTCTCAGCTGTAGCTCAGAGGGGTCGGATTTTTACATCACATATTCTCCCACAGTGAACTGCATGTCAGTCTGCTTTGTATCAACTCGTGACTTATGTCACCACTGGGCTTTCTCTTAGCCATTGCACGATCAAAGCGACTTCATCTGCACACACTTGTGGTTCTTTTCTGACCTTCGCGAGGCCTCCTTCACCAACATCATCATAATGAAGTGGTGACCGACACAACCTCCCTATAGAACTTCTTGCATCCCGATAAAGGCTATGGTGGTTAACATCACATCTTAAGAACTGTCTCTTTATATCACCCTGGAAAGCTCACTTGCTCACCTCAGACTCTCTAGTCTGGATCATGTTAAACATTAGTTAGAGGTGATAAACGGTACTAACATCGAGTTATGCATGTTTCTACTTCCACCCCATGGAAGTGAACTTTTTAGGTCATACTCTAGAACTTTTGAACTCGCATCATGGTGTAGTTGAACCATTCCTTTTCATATGTAGTTCAACCAGATCTGTCCCTTGACAAAACTCTTCCTTTCTCATGTCATCTAGGTATGGCGATCTACCATAACCCATATTGTATCTTGACCTTCTTGGTCTAGAGAGACTCACAACATCCATAGTGATGAACTCCCATTCCCTCTCGGAAACTCTTTATACTTTATATCCATGCACTGGGTTAATGGTGTTCGTCCTTCACCTCCCAGCTTGCATGGCCACATGCTACATGCAACTTTGTTTTAAGCATCCAAAATGTTACCATCACTTACTATCTTTGTAGTACCAAGGTATATCATGACCTCCTATTATGATTCCTCAAGCTTGATACCTCGGAAACCCTAAACCACTCTCCAAAAAGGGTCTTATTACCTTCCTATCCAAAGAAGTGTATCTGAGGTTCTATCACCATCCTTTTACTACATCAAGGACTAAACTGGCTACCCAAAGAACCATTAACTTGTTCAACATATCTTATTACATCCGAGTGTTAGCCAAAACACATCTTCTTCTCAAACTTAGGGTTAGCCAAACAACCTCAACTTCTTCTATCCTCTAACTAAATTAGGCAGCTAGATCTCCACCAGAGTATTCATTACCACCTCTCATCCTTAAGTGTTAGGTAGCATACACCTCCATGTATTATATTTATCACCTCATCTCAAACTCTTAAGTCTATCTTCATCGAGAAGCTCTGAGCTCATCCTCACTGTGATCGAACTCGACCTTGGTTAACTTGCAAATTCCACATAGTTCCTGATAAAACATCCTCATAAGCTGACTACACTACCTCTCTTAGTGTTTTCAAATCATCCATGTATCATTCACTTTACCAGGGTATGTTATCATCTCTATCATCATACCTTGTAGCTACGTTCCAACTTACATCATCCTTATCCTTGGTGTAAGGCATGCATACTGTCCTATCTCTCACTCTCATAACAAGAAGAAATAAGCATTTGGTTGCAGTCCAAATACAGAGTTCTTCCTGTTCCAAGAGTAGAGATAGTACAGCCCACCTTGCCCGTACACTTTCAAATCCAAGTTGAAACATGCAGCTTATGTCTCTATATCAAAAACATCATGATATCCACACTACTTCCAGGGAAAACTGGTCTCAGACTTACCTGGTCCAAGCACAATCCTTAGTCATCTCCTCTAGGTTTATAGGGTGCCGGCACTTTTGGGGTCGTCCCTTTTCCTTTATGCATCCAGAGAGTGCCCTACTCATCTGCCCTTTGGGTCCCATGAGTCCATGAAGGTGATCAATCTCCTAACCCATGACCCTCGGACAATGATAGTTGTTACCTCCCGACCCTATGGTCATGTGCAACTAGGGAATTAGGCAACTCCTTCTTCCATCGGTCTTATCCCTACATGTCCCTAGGATAGACTTAGGATTCTATTATTATACATGTCCAACCTAGAACCTTACCCAAACATCCATCATCCCTCTTCTTGCATTCTTGGGTTGTCTTTTATCCTTTCATAAGGGTCATGGCGACCTGCCTACCTTGATCGAGCCCCATACCAGTTACCTCCATGGTAACACATCCACATGCACATAGAGATGGTTATCTATGGGTCTATGGGTTCATTCTCATGCCATGTACTCTTCACTTAGCTTCTCAAGATCCTATGAAACCTCCTAGGTTACCTCAAAACCAACCCAACTGGTAAATTTCCTACCAAATGGTCGCTCTCCCAGGATGGGAGGAAACTACACTTTTATAACAAAGGTCACAAGCATTCTTAGGGTTTACATCCATATGAGCATGCTTAAACCAACAACTACTAAGGCACAAGTGTACCTACAAAACCATGCTAGGTTGCACTTGTTCTCATCCTCAACATTACATCAACATAGTTGTGAGGGGTTCATCAAACATACCCTTAACGTAAGGGACTTCCTTTACCTCTACACATGAGGAGTACCATGCTCGAAACTATAGAGACTCAAATCTCATCATGAGCATCGGATACACTGCTTCCCCTCTTAAGCTAGGAACCCTAGGTTCTCCTTTGGGTATTCAATTACATGCTCAACCTCTTAACCACGAATCAAGCATGTCCAAGGTATGTCATGTACCTCCATGATCTTCCTATTCGAGCAACGCTTCGGAGTTGAGTCCTCTTCCAGGGCAACCAACTAGGTATAAAGCCTCACAACTGGTTACTTAAACCTCCTTAGGGTCTAAAGCACTCTTTATTTCATCCAACAGGTAACCACTTATACCATGGGTACTAGAAGCATCGTCCTCTCTCTAGGGTTTGGTTCCTCTAAAGGCAACCAAGATATCATCAGCCTCCAGGAATCAAGCATAAGGCAACCACTATCATCCACGTAGGTCGCATCATCCTTAACTCCCCACTATTCCTCAAGTTTTGGGGTTTTGGACTTCCAACCTCCTTGTTGGGGTCCTGCTTCCTATCTCTAGAGCCAAAACCACCTCCAGCCATACCTACTAGAGGTCCCTTCTCCATGAAGTCTCATGCTCTCAAGCAAACCCCTAGGTGGTTGAAGCCTATGCTCAACTCATGTTTGGCTCAATATTATTCATATCCCTTTATTCTTATCTCATAAGCCATCCATCATGCCCTTCTGGCCAGGGTTTCATCCTACTACCGTACCACTGACGTACTCTGGGTGCATGCTATCCCCTACTTGCATAAGCCATAGGATAACTATAAGTTCTTCACTAACTTCATCCATGAAGGAGCTACCCTTTGCTTTAACATGCACGCCTCTTTCCCGGGTTGCCAAAGGTGCTAGGTCACCCAACCTCACATGGCTTGTATGACAATCCAAACATCTGGTCAACCATGACATCTAATTCATCATGTCATCTCTCTCTCTCTAACCTTCACTTAGGGTTAGGGTTAACATCATCCTCAAAGGATATGCTAGGTCTCTACCTCCAAGACTAACTCTCTCTACTCACCCTCCTGACAAGGAGGTCTATCCTCAGGTCTCTCCTGAGGGCAATGACAACTCGTGTCATCCGACCTAAGCATGTATCTATTTTGTGCGCTTTATCTATTAAGCTTATGTCCATGACATCTTATTTACATGCTTTTCATTAATTTGGTGGAGGATTCCTTAGACCTTGTTATCTTTACCCATACCTCAAGAGGGTGAGGAGAAGAGGGAAAACCCTAATCCTTAAGGTCCTTAATAGAATTTGAGTTGTGAAGGGATGAACAAGATGAGAGAATCCTAGAGGTATCTTATTTTGATTCATACCCTAAGACTTTGGCCAGGCAGTCACACAATTCGGGAGTCCTCGTATTCCGACTAGCGGTGCGGAGGAAAATCTTACCAGCCCCCGGAAGTGATCCTTTTCTAGACACCTCAGTCTTTCGGGAACTCCTCTAATAACTCCCTCGGTTCTATGGAATTTGTAAAATTTAATAATTATTGATGATTAGATGGAGAACCTACGCTCTGATACCAATTGTAACGACCCCGCCTCCCGGTAACCCCCAATTAAGGGAGACCCGAAGGTCAGAGCCATTAACCAGTTTACACGATCAAAGGTTCAACATATAATCAACAATAATTATAAAATTCTACTAACTAAACTGGAATTGGGTACAAAAAATTAAAACTTTTACTTACCTTTATAAAACTAGGAAATCTAACTATCCACAACTTGAAGTACTCTATCTCATCCTCTGTGCACTTTATTTCTTATTTTCACGATGTGCCACTTTTCTGTTTGTGATTTTCAGGATGTTACCTAAAACGCCGACAAACAAAACATCGATCAGCAATTGCTGGTATGTGGAGGCAACAAAAAATTTCACAATTAGGTCTAACAATTTAAGTATTGCAATCAAGGTAATTAACAAGTCAATTTACAATTTCCATGTGACAACCCCCACCGCTTTTGCCCTAACCCTGGATTTGACTTAAGGCCACCTTCTCAATCCCAAGCTTGGTGCCTGGGAGTCACCTCTCATGGTGCTCCTTAGTCTTGCCTCATCAATCACCTTCTCATTCCCGAGCTTGGTGTTTAGGGTCACCTCTCATGGTGCCCATTAGTCTACCCTCCTGGGCCTGACCTTTATGGCATCTTCCATCAGGGTGGCATGTAGGTGCAGGATTTACACATTTATATTAAATGATATTAGTCATAGTCACTTTATAATTGCAATATGACCATCTCAACAGTTTAGTTGCATTCAATGTGATTAAACATCCGGAAATCTTTCGGGAAACTAAAGCGGTTACTGATAATTAACCACATACCTGTTAATGAAGACTTGAATGTAGAATTAACTTAATCAACCAGGAAATCAAGCAAGCACACACACAATCTCCTGAAAAAGGCATTTAATTCTTCTATTATTAATCATGCCATTATGATTCAATAATTCTAAGGGTTTCCTAGGTTATTTGCCCTTTTTAGGGTTTTGACCATTATTAGGGTTTTATTTCCTTTTTATTGCTTTTACCTTACTTTTATCAAATTATACATCAAACCCTAATTATCTTGTCCTATTTTCCATTAAGGTCCTAAAGATCAGGTTGGACCATATAAACCCTAATTATCAGATTGTTCTATCTTTTCTTCCCTTTTTCTCTAATTTAGGGTTTCTAAACATATTAATCAACATATTGAGTTAAAACCCTAAACTTTGTAATTTTATCATCAAAATAGGTTAAAACCCATCTTAATCATTAATCAGGTTAAACATGTTCGAATTAACCTAATTGCAAGACTAAATATATCTTTTACCAATCATTAGGGTTTCTAGTTATAAATTAATCCTCCTTTTATTGAAAATATGCACTCTTGCAAAAAAATAGATAGACTTAGTCTTTCAAACCATTTTTAATGCATTCCCCATATTTTTCTGATAATTTTTCATGTATAGATCACCTTCATCCGATATTTATATCATCAGATACATATTTTACAAAATAACTCCATTTTCAACCAATCAGAATCAGCCACGTCGATTTATCAATATTAAAATTAATCTAACGAGCAACGCACTTGTTTAACAGGAAAGAGCTGCGAAATTACCTTGAAGGTCTTTTACTTATAAAAGAGACGCGGGGGCAGGGATGTATTTTCCACCCCCCTTCAGTCGTCTTCAACCCCCGCTCATCCTCCATCACGCGAGCTACAGTTCAGGCGAGTCAACTCCAAGGTTGACTCTAAGCTCCTCGCCTCCCTGGCTCCAAGAAACGCCTCCCACACCTCCGCCTGACCCTCCCGAACTCAGAAGTGCCCTTGAATTTGCCAGTTCCGACTGGAGTCGACGGAACGGAGAAGCTCTTCTCCGAAGAGAAGCAACTTCAAGTCAAGATGAACGTCAGCCTATTTCTCGCAATTGGACCCATACGTCGACTCGCCTCATACGTCCGATCATAACAGGGGGTTTATGACCTTTGCAGAGTGTGTGTGTGGTCCTATATATATAGGAGAGATGAGCGTGGAGTCTGCCAATTTAGGGGAAACTGACCCACTCAATTAAACTAGGGGAAACCAGGGATGTTTCGGACCGATTCTGTTTCCTGATCCTATTGGGCATCTCATCTTTCCAAATCATGGCCTGAGGAGAGAGAAAAAGGTGCGAGAAGATCACCTATCCCGTTGTTATTTCCTTTTCTAACTCGAGCTGGAAGACAAGCTCATCATCGTCGGATCCAGATCTGATGGCCCTAAACGCACGCGCCAGATCAAGGGAATTGTATTAAGAATTGTGACATTTATTATAAACCCAACACTTTAGGGGATCTTGTAAAAGCTATAACTCCCAAACCAAAAATCCAATTAATCTCAAATTTTAAGGGAAGGTTTGTCTTGGCATTATCTAACTTTGTACGAAATTTGGGAAACAAATTCCAAGGGATGAGAAGGTTTCCTTCTCTCCTAAGTCATTCATTAATTTATTCAAAATTAATTGTTATTTCTTTTCCCTTTGCTATTATCTTGTTATTTTGGGTCCCTTGGACCTCAAGAAATCCCAAAGGCACGAATTACCATATTGGGGAAACTCTATTTGCCTTTATCTTCTTTTGAAAGCCAATTTCTCATATTTCCCTTTTATTAATCAATTTCTTTTCCTTTTTAATTCTCTTTTTAAGGATTTCTCTTTATCTCTCTTCTATTTTCCTATTGGGATTCCTTTTAACACTAGGAATCCTTGAGATATGAAAATCCACCAAGGATACTCAATTATACCTCTTTTCACATATTTTCCACATTTTTCCATTCTTTTCAATTTCTTTCTTAACAAGGAAATACTTAATTGGTCTTTTCTTTTCTTATTGCATTCTCTATGCAACCTTGGACTCCTTGGAACCCAAGGAACCCAAGAGGCACGAAATCCCTCTTTGGATTTGCCTTCTAGAGGTTTCCACACTTTTCCTTTTTCTCTATTTTCTTATTTACTCGATAGTAGTGGAATTTCTTTTATCCTTTTATTGGGCCCAATAGCCAATAAAGCCCACAAATAAATCAACAAGGCTATTTCAAATGAAAATCATGCATTCATTGATTATTTGTTCACTTATCTTTAATATGAGAAATTACATTTCTCAGCAAAGAAACCCAAAATTTGGGGGTGTAACAGTTACATGACAAAATTATGTATTTTTCTTGTGATATTTATCTATGAAAACTACATCGATTTTCCTAATTTATATCAACATACAACTAGCTGCTACTTTTTCATATATCAAAAACTAATCGAATAGTTTGACATCAAACGTAGTAGTTGGTTGGTTCTTTTGCACTATATTTGACATAAAAACAATAGTTACAAGCTGTTTCAAATGTTGTTTTTAGTGTTAAAGAAAGCAACCTGTAACTTATTGTTGATTGTACACATTTTATATGGGCATCTGCGGGCAACCCGCAACCCGCTGGGTCGGGTTTGGATGTGTTTTTCTTCCACCCGTTTAGAAGTGTATCTTTTTGACCCACACCCGCCAGACCCGCACCCGCAGTGACCCAACCCAAACCCAACCCACCCACCCGTTTGACAGGTCTAGTATTGCATTGTTTCATAAATGATTATTTTGTAGTAATTGTAGTTAGTTATTGGTAGATCAAAAACTAATGAAATTATTTTCATTTTGATAAAAAAATACGTAGACCATGAATTAAATATATGTAGAGCTTGATTATGATTCATGTTCCAAAAGTGTAGGTGATATATGAATGTAAAGTGATTAGTACACTAAAACCCTAGGTTTGATTAATATATCACTCAAATCAGTAGATACATTTATTTTGTGATAATACCTAATGTTTTTTAATATGATGAGAACTTGAGAATGATGATGAATAGTTAGAGTTTCTAGGTTAGTAATCTTATACATGTGCAATTAGGGTTATAAAGTCAATATTTTTAACTTGATATAATGTTAGCCTGCATAATTGGCTCAATGTGTTCATAAGAACATATTATGATCAATGTAGGACTTAGGGTCACTTTGATATTCCTGATTATGCTTCTAGTTAAAATATGTGTTTAATGTGTGTTAAAGATGTAAAGATTATATGGAAAACCTGGGTCTTGTGAATTAATGTTGATAATATGATTAATTAATGTAACTAGATTTGATATGATGTCATGATGATATAATGATTGCACCATGGATTTGGGTTACACTTAGTGTCTAATAAGGGTTTATGACCCTAATGACTCATGACTCGATGGAATTAGGGTTTGATACCCTTATTCATATTACAAGCTCAAGACAACCTTGAACCTTAGATTGGGAATTAAGCTAAGATTAATCTAAGTAATATGATGGTGACACTTAAGGGTTGTATACAGTACAGATCATGTTGATTTGTTGGATGTACACTTGCTTGTTGAATATACTTGATGATTGGATTGCATAAGTACACTTGAAGTATATACTACATGATATATGCATGATCAGGTACATGGTTACAATTATAAATACTTTCCTATATCGACTTTTGAAGTTTGTTGAGGTTTCTCAAAGATTGAATGAATGAAAATTGTTGGATGTTTATTTAATTCTTGTTCAATTATAGTGCCAATATGACTATCACGTAAAGTAAACCATGATAATTTGAATGCAGGGTTAGACCTATCAAGGGGTAGTTAACCTAAGTCCAGTGATGGATAGAGAAAGGTGATTACACTCAAGGTGATTTGACAAACATGGTTAGAATATCTTAATGAAAATACCAGTTTATATGTGCATCTATTTGATGGCTAAGAATATATGTTGTTATCTTATATGTACACTTTTTATGCATCCTGCATACACTATATAGAAATATATTGATCTATTTTTTTGTCGACATTTTAGTTTAACCTGCGCCTATTAGTTGAAGACATGGAGAATCAAGAAATATTAAAGAGATATAATATAAGTCAAGTAGGATTTTCTAGATAATACTTCTTCTCATTTTATATGTTAGTTCTCATGTTGAACTATCCATGTAACTCCTTAGAGGAGATCATTATACAATCATGTAAACATTACATGTTCAAATTAATGGAAATATTTTACTATTATTTATTATTTATTGAATCCAATCATGGAAATTAGAGTAATGGCTCTCAACTTCAAGGTCCTTTCTTAATTGGAGGACACTGAAAAGTGGAGGTCGTTACATCCACTCTTTTGGGTTGGTTTGTGTCTGCCTAAAAATCTAAAGGGGTTTCAGTTCCATCCCCAACTTGGATTTCTTCACTAAGGCCATGTGAAGACCTTTAGTGAATAGATCAACTGTATTATCTTAGGTACTGACATGATCCACAAATATGACCCCATTAGACAATAATTCAATTACAGACTTGAGTCTAACTTGGATGTGTTTATGTTGTTTTTTATTGTAATTGGAACTCTTTATCTTAGCAATGGTTGTAGTATTATCGCAATAGACTGAAATAGTAGGAAGCAACTTCTTTATCATTAGTAAACTGGACACAAGTCCATGCAACCATTCAACTTCCAATCCAGTTTCATCTAAAGCACACAACTATACCTGAAAATTAGATCAAGACAAAATGGTATATTTTTATACATCCAACCTCCTCCCAATAGGAATACATACTATAAAACACCATTACTTCTAGATTTCATGGAAATCCAACTTGCATCACCATATCCTTTGACTACAAAAGGATATTTTCCATAATGCAGTCCAAGGGAACAAGTTCCCTTGATTTACCTCCAATTGTATCAAGACCTTCCTAATGGGTCTTGTCGAGACAACTGGTGTGTCTACTTAACTTAGACACGACAAACACAATTTATTGCCTTCTGTATTTCATAACATACATCAAACTTCTGTAGTCTGAGAGTATCATAATTGAGACTATGGAACTCTAGTATCATTCTTGAATAAGGCCTTGGATGAATTCTATGGAGTCTTGACATATTTACATGATGAGTACTCAAACATCTCCAATATCTTATCAACATAGTGATACTGAGAGAGAGTTATACCATTAGTATCCCTTATAATTTTTAATCTCTAAAATCACATCAACGACACCCATATAATTCATTTCAAACTTGCTATAAAAGAATGACTTTGTCTCATTTACTACTTTCATATCAGAACCAAAGATCAAGATACCATCGACATATAAGCATAATGGAATGAATCCATTATTGACAACATTGTAGTAGAGACACTTACCAAAATTATTAGAAACAAATACAAACAATGATATTACACAATCAAACTTCTCATCCCATTGATTAGAGTCTTGTTTCAAGCCATATAATGACTTAATGTTACACACTTTGGACTCATTCCCAAAACCCAAAAATCCTTCAAGTTGTTCCATATATATCTCCTCTTGAAGATCACTGAGTAAGAAGGTGGTCTTCACATCCATCTAATGGATAGAGAGATTATAAATGAAAGCCAATGTTATAAGCACTCAGATTGTAGTCATATGAGAAATAAGGGATTGGGTATCAAAAAAATCTATACTTTCCCTCTGTGTGTAACCCATAGACACTAACCTAGTTTTATACTTATCGATTGTCTTTCCTGCATTAAGTTTCTTCTTAAAGATCTATTTGCATCCAAATGTAGAACAACCAAGAGCTAAATCCACTAATTCTCAAGTTCCATTTGAGAAAATTGATTGGATTTCATTGGCAATGACTTCTTTCCAAACTTAGTTTATAGAGAATCCATATCTTGTTTGAAAGATATGAGATAATCCTCAATATTATAAGTGAGAAACTCATTTCCAAAATCTTTGAATGTCCTAGGCCAAATACTCCTCCTTAGTTCAACCATTTCTTCATAATAATCAGATTTAGAAATAGCTTGCTCTGAGTCGCTCCTCCCACAGTTGTCATCCTTTCCACATGCTTGGGTATGGAACACATAGTGAATGAATCCTCTTGACTCTTGAGATACTCATTTGGGCACACTTGATTTCATGGGAAACACATCTTCAAAGAATATAGCATCACATAGTTCCATAATTGTATTGACATCAATGCCTGAGATATCAGGTTTTACAATCAAGAATTTATAGGCACAACTTGTCTCTACATAACCCAAGAAGATTTCATTAACCATTTTTGGTCCCAATTTCTTCGTTTTGTGTTCACGGACAGTTACCTTAGAAAGGCACCCCACACTTGAAGATATTTGAGATTTGGTTTTCTCCCTTTCGATAGCTCCAACAAACTAACTTCTTTATGTTTATGGGGAACTCTATTTAGAATATGAAAAGTTTTATTCAAAGCTTCCCCCCCAACAAAGTTGGGTAGACCTAAGGTTTGAAGTAATTTATTAACTATAACTATTAGGGCTCGACTCTTACATTCTACAATCCTATTTTATTATGGTGAATAAGAAGAAGCAACCTCATAAATGACACTGATATTGACAAAATTCCAAGAATAAGTTCGAGGTGTACTCTCCTCTCCTATCAGACCTTAATCTTTGAAGTACTTTACTAGTTTGAGTTTTAGTTTCTTTCTTATATATTTTAAATGTATCCCATGCCCGTCGTTACTTTTAAGTAAATAGACATAACAATATCTACTTGCATCGTTAATAATAGCTATGGAGTAATGTTTTTCCCTACTTGCAATCCCACTAAACTCGAAGATATCAGTATGAAGTAACATTTTTTATCCCTGCTTGTAGTCTCATTAAACTCGTAGATATCAGTGTGTACTAAATCAAGGATTTTTTAGGTCCTATTCACATAATGAAAAGGATTCCTAGGCAGCTTAGCTTACACACAAATTTCACATCTACTAACATTCATGTGGGATCTAGGAACTAATTCTAAATTCATCATTCATTTCATTGAGCCAAAATTAACATGTTCCAAACAACTATGTCGTACATCAGTAAATACAAGATGCATGCAAAAAGAACTATTGCCATTCAAATTCAAAACTGAATTTGAAATATGATCGACAAGAATCTCAAATAAGTTATCCATGTCACATAATTACCCTTTATAAGAAATAAAGAGTCACAGAGATGTGTAATAATAGCCTTGTTATATTTATAGTTTATTCTAAAACCATCCCAATGAGAATTGCACGACTAAGAATATTACACTGAATGAATGGGACAATTTTGACTCAATGAAGTGTCAAACCCTTCCCAGAAGGGAACTTTAAGTCTACTCATCCTTCTCCTTTGAAATCTACAAGTTGCAGCCGACCAAAATCATGGATAGAACTCTAGAGGCCTGATAAGACACAAATAGGGAATTGTCACAGTACAAAAATGTACATTATACCCAATTTTAACTATCAAGTAAAGTGGTTCAAAAATTGAAATTATTTCAGGTTTTTAAGACACTTACCCATCATTGAGGTTCAAGGATGCAACCATCATGTTGACTACAACCTCCTTAGTAGCATATGCAACACCTTTCTTTGCCTTCTATGAAGGACAATCCTTATTCCATTGGCCAACTTATCTACAAGTCCAACAAGGTTTGTTCTTTGGTTTCTTCTGAATCTTAGCCTTAGGTTCATGCATATTCTTTGATTTCTTATCTTTACTTTTAGTAAAAGTAAAACTGACACTGGGGTTTACATTAGTAGGTAACTTGACATTCCTCTCTTTCAAGTGATATTCTTGTAAGTTAATGTCCCTCATGAGATTTTTCATTGTCAAGCCTCTTTTGTGATGCTTAAGAGTCATGACAAGCGACTCCCAAAATTTAGGAAATTTCTCAATTATGGCCATAACTACAAATTTTTCAGGCGAAACCATATTTGCATTCGAGAGCTCATGAACTAAGAGTTGAACGTTATGAGTTTGGTCATAAATAGATTTACCATAAACCATTTGAAACTTCATAAATTTGGAAATATAGTACTTTCAGCACCCTGGTTTTCTGTATTATATTTCTTTTCTAGTTACCCCCGTAGTAACATGCATCTTAGAGTATGAATCATAAAGTTTGTTATTTAAAGCAAATAAGATTAACCCTTGGCACGTCTTATCATCCTTCTTCTAAGTTACAATTAATTTAGCATTATGTAAGTCTGTTTCATTGGCTTTAGGTTCATCCTCTTCTAAGAACTGATCATAACCCACCATATTCAACCAAATTTGAATCCTACTTTACCGACAGGCAAAGTTACTATCAGAAAAATTTTAGGCATATGTGTAGTGTTAGTTTTATTGTCAAAAATACGATTGACATTGTTACTTAGAGACATGATTGGTTTCTTTAAGAATTTTGATAATTTTATATGTGTCATTACATGCAGCAACAACATCTGCAATGAATTGATAATTTTAGGCCAAATTCTGATAAGAAACACAACGAACAAGCATTGCGTGAGAATTAGAAAACAAATGAATTAGGAACAAAGATTATATCATTCCTTGAGAAATGAACGTGATACTTAATAGAATCAAAAACTCACAATTCATAGTGATGAGTGTCATTCTTCTAGTCAACTTGGTCATGAATCTATAATAGAGAGTTTTCAGTGTGCAGTATAAGTGCAGCCCAATGATTGCAAGTGCCACCACCCATACATATCGCACATTTTGGGAGCGGAAGGAAGAACTTGCTTCTCGTAAGAGTAGAAATATCCATAAGAAAATCGAGAGCAAAGATGATAGAAAAATAAGTTTGGAATTGGGTTTCACACACAAAATAGGTGACAACTGTATGTTCAGAATTTTTGTGTAATCCTAATGACCATAGACTTGTTTATATCCTTTTCACACTCTCACATCCTATTCCTAGTAAGATGTGATCATTCGATATGTCTTCTACATGTAAAGAAAAGGAATACGAGGAATCTCTTTCCAAATAAGGAAAATAAGGAGTCTATTTCCAATTAAGGAGACAAACATCTCTTCCCAATTAATAAGGAAAATATCTCTTTCCAATTAATAAAGAAAATGTTTCTCTTTCCAACTAATAAGGAAAATGACTCTTTCCAATTAACAAATGAAAACATCCTTTTCCAATTAATAAATAAATGTATCTTACCAACTAATAAAGAAAACATATCTTTATAATTAATAAAGAAAGCATATTTTTCCAATTATTAAAGAAAACAAGTAGTCCACTTCCAATTTTCAGAAAGCATTAAAAAACACTCAATTAAATTAATTAAATAGTTATCTTTTTGTGCAAATATAAATGAGATGGAAAAATTGGAAGGTATTTCCTAGTACATTTCCTAGTTTGCACAAAAGAATAAACTACTTTTTCTCCACCGTCCTTATGTACTGGATGAACTTACTCAACCAATATTAAATAAATAATTATAGCAGCCATATATCTAACAGTGAATTCTATTGCTATGAGTTATAAATCAGAGATGATGACAAATCGATTTTATTACACTCTAATATAGTCCTACAATAAAATATAGTTGATATGCCATTAAGATCAAAAGAAACCTCTTATACTGCATTAGAAGATATCAACAAAATATTAGAGTTGATCTATAATAAGGAACCATTTATGGTTATGATCAAGGACAAATAGTGGTATTGTGGTCAAAAAAATAGTTATCCTTTCAGTTTCCTTTATTGGTGGTCCCAGAGATATGAGACAACTTTATATTGATGCATTGTCATTAGTTAAACAATATGGAAAACTTGAAATGTTTTTAGTTTTTACATATAATCCATCATGTGTTGCCCAATGCCACACCTAATAAGATTACTCAAAATAAAATAATAGATCAACTACTAAACATACAGACTACCAAAAAAGAGGGTAAATTAAAACTGATTTAAACATTATTCGCAAGAGCAAAAACATTTACATAAAGGTCCATGAACTTTGTATAGCAGCATACACCATACCGAGTATTTACATATCTATTTAATGGCCTTAGGCACAACCTATATACAAAAGGCATCATGTTTACATAGACATGCCACATATATACAAACCATGACATATTGCCAAAACATGTGTCTATATACATCATCTATAAAACACAACCCTTCTCAGACCTAAGAGTACAAGGACGACACTATGACTCATACTATGACAAGAACTAGTAGTTATCCAACCTTCTGAGGCTACTGGTCTCCAAGCTTCTCTTCTTCAACAACATGATCTTAGCCACACCGCTGACGACCACATAAAAAGATGTGGTGACCCACGAGGTGAGACCCCTATCCCAACAAAAGATATAACTCTCAACCAATGGTTATTATTATCACAGACAGAATACTACTAAATAGGATTAGAAGATTTAGCTAAATGAATTGTTTAAACTGATTACACAGGTTAAGTAGGTTAAGTAGCTATAACAGATAGGCATAGCATCATGATGAGAAAGAATATGAAGAACATGTATGCCAATTGATTTCTCTTACCACATTATATAACAACTGAGCAGTATCAAAAACAAGGCAAGGGTTAACATTCAATGTGAAGCATGTTTAACCCTTAGAAGATATACTACATAGTTGTATTACATCTTTTTTTATTATTGCCCTCATGATTTGAGTCGTACCACCTAAATATTTTGCTAAGTCAAAATCAATGCCATATAAGATCTTGGAAGAGTTGGAATCCAAGATCTTCTCCCCACTAGGTCAGTACGGGATATCAGTCAAACTATCACAACAACATATAGTCAAGCTGGAAACACCTAGCCCACCTTGGTACAGGTCATGACGCTAGACACCAGGGTATGAAACCCTACAACCATGGTACAACTACACTTGTCCTACAATCACATCAAGTATATAATCATCAAGACATGACCATAGTCATTCTCATACTGAGTTATGACCTTGGTCATCCTCAAAACACTTGTGGTCAAGATGACAAGGACACACAATCACTTGCACCTTGCATACTCGGTAGTTGCACTCTGAGTTTCCCTTAGGAATACTCATTTCACCACCTAGAAAGTTCTAACACTGGAATGGATCTATGGCCAGGACAACTACAGGATTAGAGTTCCACTTGATTAGTTAAATCCAATTGGGTGTCTTTTATTGCATCATTCAAGTTGCAAGAAAACCTTAAAGGAATTCAATAACACATAGGTAGAGTGCAACTTCATAAGATATGAAACATATTATCGTAAACTTGTCACATCACTACATGGTATTGTTCACTGCCACTCATAATACCATCACTATTATCACATCAACATGGGATACTAATCCCTTTCCCAAGGGTCACTAAGACCACCACATCATAATCACTTGCAAGAACATCATTATTTTTCCACTCCTTATAAGATTCAATAGACCATCACCATGTTTTTGGTATACAGTTTAAGAACAAGATAGCATTAAGAAGCTTATGATGTTCATACGAAAGCATATTAGGGTTACAACAACCTTGAGGAATTATTCCATCATCATTCAAAATCACACAAGGAAGATAAGTAAGACCCACCAACTCCACTTATTTTAATTAGAGTTAGGTGTAACAAGATAAGCTAGATTAGTATTACACATCATTTCATTATGGTGACCATAATTTGACATTTTAATAAGGTCAAAGGTAAGACTGCAAAGTTAAGGGAACAACACCATTGATTCCTTATCATCAAAACCAAACCATCATGCATGAACATCACCCTCAAACTGTAACACCCCTGACCTGGGTTATGGCTTAATCCTAGAAGTTTTGCTTAAATAAGATACTTACAAACTGATTCTAATATTTTGAAAAGAAATTAAGGCTTTTGGTGAAGTTTGTTTTCAAGTTTGAGCTTAATTACAAACTATGTGTGCATTATATGAAAGTCTGAGTGAAAGATGCAATTTACCCAAGATGAGGGGTTGCATTGCAAATGACACATGTGGAATGTGTTCTAAGTTTTTTGGTATCATAAGAAAGAGAGTGATGCTAAGTGGTGGCTTGTGGAAAGCCTAAATCCCAAGTTACAACTCGTTTGAACAATGCTAGTACCTTGTACACTAATTTTGGTACAATTTGTAATCTACCCAATATGTGGGGTTAAAATGTAAATTACCACCTCTAGAGTGTCCCTACTCTCTCTATGTATCTTTTAAAGGAAAGAGAAAGAAGGAGACACTATGTTTGAATCACCTTTGAGTGGTGATACTCTTGGTAATGAAGGACCATAAATGAGTTGAAGGGAAGAGCCTTATATGTGTTGTATCAAGTTGTAGACTTGATATAAGGAGCCTTATCAGACAAGGAGCCAAATTAGGAGCCTCCTATTGATTTGTTGAGCCTTGGAAAAGGCCATGACAGGCAGAGCACCTCAAGGAGGTGGCCCATGATGAGTTGCAAAGTTCCTTACAAAAAGTGTATCGAGTTGCTTATGTAATGAGATAAAGATGAGATAAGTTGCCCAACAAGATAAGTAAGGGCCGAGATATTATCTATATGTTATCCACAAGACTCTTGCTTGACAATATATACATGTGTGCATGCATGGAAACGTGTCAACCATGCATGGCCACGTGTCATCTAGTAGCATGAGGGGAAGACACCTCATATATGCTTTATCTCATGAAATCAAGTATATATACTTCACCTTTCACCAACTTATGAAAGTTTACGATCCTCAAAACCATTCCCCTTGGATATATCGTGCAAATACCCTTAGGTATCGTGCAAAGCAGCTCAAGGAGCTAGGAGAGCTCGAGCACCAAGCTTTAGGTAAGGCTTTGGTCACCTTCAACCTTGGTTGAAGTAGGATATCGGGTTATGAATATTCCTTTCTTTCCTTTTTCACCAAGTGCTTAACTATGGTGATCTCTTGTCCATGGAGGAGTTTTGAACGATCCGTGGACCTTGGAAAAGTTCTTCTTCAACCTTAGAACGTGAATCTTTGGAGTGTGGAGCTTTGAATCTATTCACAAGGCGGGTTATATAACTAGAACTCAACCATGTTATTATTCATCACCTAAATTGCTATATTTAAATGATCTACTTTTAATTCCAAAATCTTCTGCAATAGTTGATGAAATTACGAGTTCTAGTAGTTGCTTAGACCTTTTTCCATGAATTACAACAGTTAGAATGAAGGTCTAGAGCTTGAAGAATATGGTATCACTTTATAAAGTGATATCGGGTTCAACCACCCAAACAAGTAGCTCTTACCCGATATGGAGGTATACATGCATCACTTGCATGATATGTTTGTGAGATGATATCCCCATGCACGATATGGAGTTGTAGCTTATACTTCGAAACATGATATGATGTTAACCATAAACCTATTGCATGATAGGAAGTCAAATATCAACTCCATGCACGATATAATGTTTAATGTATACTTGTAAGTCGATATGGAACCCTAATTTGGGTAAGATGATATGGGTAAGAACATCAAGTATTCCTTGCATGATATGATCATATAATATACACTTGTACACAATATCTTGAAGCATACATCTGATGCACGATATGATGGATCGAGTATACATTTATGCACAATATAAGATATGGGTTATGTGGGCTCTGATCTCCAAACCACGATATAAACACGATTTAAACGTAGCGGAAGCGGTTCGATTAACAACGGAAGACAAAAATCATGGAAAATTAAAACTTTTCGAGATAAGAGATTGAATCCATAAAAACTTCTTTCATAAAAGGAGATAAACTGTTTACATCTTTGATAATTACTTCTTGAGTAATTATATACAACATGATACAAAATCTCAAGAACTCAGAACCAAAATCTCAGACCAAAAGACTCCAAGGACCTGAGAGTACAGAGAACACATAGGACTGACTATCTAACTACACAACTCAGCAGTCTGAATCTCCACCTGAGATTTACTGCTGCTCATGGTGCTGCTGCTGCTGATACTGTCCACCTGCAGACTGATTCCTTTGTCCTCGACGACCACCTAAAAAGGTTGAAATCTACGGGGTGAGACAATTTTAAATAATTGTCCCAGCGAGAGTTATAACTCTCCGCCAGAAGCTTTATTATAGCAAATCAAGAACAACATAGGCAATAAAAGCTTTAAGGTAATCAACAGCAGATTGTTATCAATTAGAACAACAACATTTAAGGGATATGAAAAACATGTATACTAAGTAATGTATCTTCAACCAATGTATCTCGTAGTTCAACCTAAGCAGATATGCTACGCGGTTGATTATGTTTTACAAACATCATTATGCCCTGCGGAGATGAGGTATACCGTTCATACTCCAACCGATCACTATTAAGTCGCATCAGTATCATACATAGGTCATTAAAAGAGCCGGATTCTTATGACCTCATCTTCCTCAGTCAGTGTGAGGTTCAACATGCAGGACATCTAATGTCTCTGCTACTATAGCTTACCAGGGTATTCTGGTACTTCACTATTAGAGTCACAGTGGCATTCTGTACTCTCTTCGCCATCGAGGGATTTCTTGTTTATCTCTCATTGATGCCGTATAAAAGACTTTCTCGGGAGATTAGTGTTACATCACCCTGGCATAATCCATAGTGAAGGATTGATAGATAAAGATACATCTACATCAATTCCTACACTAGGATGTAAGGGCATTCACATCCATTTTCCCCACATACTCAAAAGTATGTGATCCAGGAGTTCCCTTAAGAAAACCTATTTCACCATCATTTTGCTTCTGACAATGATGGATCTATGATCAGGGCTCTACATGATATGATTATACTTAATTAGTTAGGTACATTTCAGTATTATTTTAACATCAAGCATGTTTCCAAGCATGTAAGTACTAAAACAATAATATACAAGAAGAATACTAAATGTATCAAGTCTGTCTCATACCTGTGATCAAATGGATATCAAATCTTAATTCTCTCATCATAAGTCATCTTATCAGCATGACGTTGATGTTACTCATGGCTCTTGCAGCCCATTAATCTCATATGTTTCTCTTATGCTTAAGGAGCATAACATATGTCACTATTCACAAGCCTATAATTATGCTTTCAGTGAATATGATATCATAACCCTTACCTGGCTATGATCATTCTCTTATAAGAACATGCATGGTTAATTCAATAGACAACAATAAACAATTTATCTCCAGATCAACAATTACTATTGCAGAATTAACCTTTCAATTCAAGGGTTGAACCTTCATGCCTCCATTAAGGCTAGGTTCCCTGATTTATATCAATTAGGGTTATTCAATCCCTTTCATTATGTTTAGGAATAGAGATTCCTTTTCTCATTCTTTAGTCATGATGATTCATGCTTAAGAACATCACCTGGAATTAGGGTTATTGTATAATTCAATGCATCACCCTCAATTAGGGTTTACTATTCACATTATGTGTCATTACCTTAGAATTTAGGGTTTACCATTCACATTATGGTGAATTGAGCTCATAGCATCATGATGTATAAAATTGTCATCATTAATGCCCTCAAGTTAGGTTAAGATTCACTAATTATCATAATTAGGGTTTCCATGATCTCACATAGGTGGATCATACCCTAATCATGCACATTCATATATATATTGAAGGTACATTACTTGGATTTCAACCATAATTGGGATCTTCTCTCTCCTCTTACTCATAGGTGATGATTACATCACTCTAGATTAGGTTGGGTTAAGTCCTTATTGACTATCATAAGCCAAATCACCACTATCATGTGATTAGGGTTTGATTAGAACAAGGTATTACTCAATTGAACCCTTCAAGGGCATTTTGGTAAATTACCCATTTATAGTCATCATGGGTCAATTCATTAGTCATTTAGTCCCTTAATGTCCTAAGTTACCATTAGGGTTTATATTAGATCACCATTGAACCATTTACACCTTCAAGTGATTAAGTATAAACAACCTTGAAAACCTTCAAACAGTTTCAACCTTCAACCACCAAATGGTCTTGAGACCGTTTGGGTGTGTTGACCGTTTGGGGAGAGTTGACTTTCAAACCGTTTGAAGCTTATGCGGTTTGAAACCGTTTGATCTTAAACGATCTTGAGATTGATTGGTCCAAACGACCTTGAGATCGTTTGAGCCCAAACGGTCTTGAGACCGTTTGGCCTCAAACGGTCTTGAGACCGTTTGGACCTCAAAAGTGGATTAAAGGTTATAAACGATTGGGGTTTTCTATGTTGAAGCCTTCAATTGGCCAAATCCTTGTTAGCCACTTATCAATTGAGACAATTAGGGTTATCCTTAACCAATTGGTCACTCAATTGACCCTCAATTAATATCCAAAAAGGGTTGGAGTTGGTTCAATTAAGGTCTATAATCGTTCAACCATCGACACTCAACAATGTGAATCAAATCGAAGTTGATCCCATCAATTGACCTTCAATCGGGCTCAAACTTGGCCCAAACGGTCTTGGGATCGTTTGGATAACCTCCAAACGGTCTTGAGACCATTTCCCCAAGAATTCATCAAAATCTAAGTTTATTTGATAGGGGTTGAACCTTAATTAAGTCACAAATCAGCAATTTGATTATTTCAATAACCCATTGTAATTGGGCCCTCAATTGATCAAATTACCTTAACCCTAGACCTCCAAACGGTCTTGGGTTGACACCAAACGGTCTTGAGACCGTTTGTATGAGTTCCAAACGGTCTTGAGACCGTTTGCCCATCCAATCTTTGGACTCTAGTGAAAATTCATCAAGGTTTGATCTATTGAGTTGATCATCACATCAATACTTGATTGCAATATGGTTTGGTACCTTTGGACCTTCAATTGGTCAACTATTCTTGACCCCAGACCTCTAAATGGTCTTGGGTGATCCCCAAACGGTCTTGAGACCGTTTGGATGATTCCCCAAACGGTCTTGAGACCGTTTGGGCTAATCAACCCAAAATCTCTAATTAACTCATTGGGATTTCAGCATTGATTTCAATTAGGGTTTGCCCTATCGATTAGCCTTCAACTCATGACTCGTTTGGAATTAAGCCATCAAATTTTGTGGGTCATCAAACAACATTATTAGGAACAGTAATCCCAAACGGTCAATGCTTGGTCAACCATATCAAACGGTCTTGAGACCGTTTTCCCAAAAAGGGCAAATTAAACAGGTTGAAAATCAGAACTTAATTCAATTGGATTTGCTAATTGATTTGCCTATATCTCACGATTCCTTTGGAGTTAATCCCTCAAATTTGATGGGTGATCAGCCTACATAATTAGTAACAGGATTCCCATACGGTCGTCGCTTGGTCAATTGGACCAAACGGTCTTGAAGACCGTTTGCCTCCATGCGACCCTGAAACCGTTTGCCCACCAAACGGTTGTGCAAACCGCATGGGCAATTGGTTAGGACCGTTTAGTAAAGTGGAAATCCGTGGATAAGCATAGGAATTAATGCCCTTATCTTCTACCTCAAGAAAAGCAGCAGTTCTTCACGATTTTACTAGCAAGGATGCAAGGGAAGATAGGGAAGAAGAAGAACTAGCAACTATATGCATAGAAAAAGATGTATAATCAAAGCATAAGGTTTAGAGTTATAAAACCCGCCTTAAAGGTTGTTCCTTGAGCTCCAAGCTTCCAAGCTCCAAGCCTTTAATGGCGTCCTTGAGCTCCACAGGTCTGCCAAGGTGAATTCTCCAAGGAAAAGTTGGAAAGGAATGGCTAGAAAGATAATGCTAGGTGAGCTAGCCATGAATTCAACCTTGAAATCGAGTTTCCTCCATGAATTCAAGCAAAAGGGATGATCCAAACTTACCTAGGGCCCCTGGTCATCGTCCTCTGCTCTAGAGCTTAGCCTTAGTCGGTTTTGAGCAAGGGCAACAGTGATGAAATGAAAAGGATCGTTTCCTTGCTAAATGAGGAAAGTAGCATATATACTTAGGTGAAAATTCAACATAAGAGCATTTGTTTCCTCATTTCTCATCTAAGTCCTTCCTTTATTCTTTGCACGTCCCTACCCCTTATTTCTAAGGACTATATCCTTATAAGGTCAAGGATTGAAAGTAAAGAAGATCAACCCATCACTAAAGTACACATATAAAAGGCTATTATACTTCCACCTTGATTATTCAATCACAAAGGTGTTCTTTATTATATGATTATTCAAATGAAGTGCCTTCTTCATCATTTCTACTCTAAATGATGACAATAGTTATAAAAGATATTTTGGAAGATGAAAATTACAAGTTGCACCCCAAATTTTGGGTAAATTGCATTTTACCCCAAAACCAAGGTTTCGAGCACAGGGATTGCTTCCACAGCTGCACCTTGGTGCCCAAGCTTGGGAAATCCTTCAAACTTTACCATAATCATTCTCATGATGTCTCAACATCAGAGGAACATCTCAACATGTGAAATTTGCAAGTTAACCCCTTTAGCTGGGTAATTTGCACATAGGTCCCTATATTACAAAACAATACTAAAACATTGTTTAATTAGGACAAAAATGGAAATATGTGTTCCTCAGAAGTTTAATTACATGCCAAAAGATAATCACAAGTATCTTAATTACATAATTAGGCAAAACACCTAGGGTTAGTTCTTAACCCAGGTCAGGGATGTTACAAATTCTCCACCCCTTACAAGGATTTCGTCCTCGAAATCAATAAAACTTATTATTTAAGAGAAAAGGGCAAGGTATTTCCTCTTCATCTCCTCCTCTAGTTCCCAGGTGGCTTCTTCCACACCATAGTGGTTCCAGAGGACTTTCACAAGACTTATGTCTTTCTTTTTCAGCTTTTTAATTCTTTGATCAAGGATCAACACAGGCCCTTCAACATAAGATATATCATCATTAAGTTCAACCTCCATAGGTTGCAACATTGAGTCAGTGTCAGGGTGACACTTCCTCAGCATAGAGATATGGAATACTGGATGCAATCTATGCAACTCAGGTGGCAGTTCTAGCTTATAAGCTACCTTACCAACCCTTTGAATGATTGGATAAGGCCCCATAAATCTAGGAGCTAACTTCCCTTTTCTTCCAAAACGAAGAACTCCTTTCCAAGGCGAGACTTTGAGATACACTCTGTCTCCGACCTGGAACTCTAAGGGTCTACGACGCTTGTCAGCATAAGATTTCTGCCTATCCTGTGCAGTCTTAATCTGTTGTTGTATTACCTTAATCTTCTCTGTGGTCTGCTGCACAAGATCAGGACCTAACAACTGATGCTCACCAGTCTCATACCAACACAAGGGTGATCTACAACGTCTACCATATAAGGCTTCATAAGGTGCCATATCAATACTATGCTGATAGCTATTATTATAGGCAAACTCTATCAAGCTTAGGTGTAGATCCCAACTTCCGGTAAACTGGAGAACACATGCTCTCAACAGGTCTTCCAAGGTCTGTATGGTCCTTTCCGACTGTCCATCAGTCTGTGGATGAAAGGCCGTACTAAACCTTAGCTTGGTGCCTAAGGATCTGTGTAACTGCTCCCAAAAATGACTTGTAAACTGGGGACCTCTGTCAGAAACTATAGTGATAGGAACTCCGTGCAAACGCACTATCTCTTGAACATACAACTGTGATAACCTCTCCGCAGAATAGGTTGTTTTGATAGGTAAGAAATGCGCTGTCTTAGTCAACCTATCAACAACTACCCAAATGGAATCATGTCCTTTGCTTGTCCTAGGTAGGCCAACAACAAAGTCCATGGTAACATGGTCCCACTTCCACTGTGGTATGGGTAAAGGTTGCATTGTTCCTGCAGGCTTCTGGTGTTCAGCTTTAACTTGCTGACACACAGGACACCTGAGAACAAACTCTGCAACATCCTTCTTCATTCTAGGCTACCAATACAGTTCTTTCAAATTTCGATACATCTTGGTGCTCCCTGGATGCATAGCATACATTGAAGAATGAGCTTCTTCCAGGACTAACTTCCTCAAGTTATCCACATCCGAAACTATCATCCTCCCATGATAACATGCTACATGATCATATAAGTCATAGAAACCATCTCGCTTCTCATTTTCATACTCTGATCTAATCTGCTGAACTACAGCATCAACTTGTTGTGCCTCCTTTATCTGCTCTCTTAGGGTAGGTTTAATATGCATCTCAGCCAACAACTCGGCTAACAATGACACCTTCAACTGTACATTGTCTTGCCTTAAAGAGATAAGCATATCTCTCTTAGAGCATACTAAAGAGTTCAGTTGTGCTCTATCCATGGTTGATGTTGCTGATTTCCTACTCAAGGCATCTGCAACAACATTGGCCTTCCCTGGATGGTAATCAATTGTACAATCGTAGTCCTTGATTAACTCCATCCAGCGACGTTGCCTCATGTTAAGCTCATGCTGAGAGAAGATATACTTAAGGTTCTTGTGATCTGTGAAAATCTGGAATGTCTCTCCGTAGAGATAGTGTCTCCAGATCTTCAAGGCATGAACCACATCAGCTAACTCTAGATCATGTGTCGGATAATTCTCTTTGTGTTTCTTAAGCTGTCGGGAAGCAAAAGAAATCACTTGTTTATTCTGCATCAACACACATCCGAGTCCATTCTTGGAGGCATCACAGAAAACTATGTATCCTTTGCCTTGCTCAGGTAACACAAGTACTGGTGCACTTGTCAACCTCTCCTTCAACAACTGAAAAGATTGATGGCACTTATCGCTCCATTCAAAAGGAACTTCTTTCCGGGTCAACTTTGTCAAGGGTAAGGCTATGGAACTAAAGTTCTTAATGAACCTTCGATAATAGCCTGGTAACCCTAGGAAACTTCAAATCTCCGTCAGCGTCTTCGGTTGTTCCCACTGTAGAACAGATTCTACCTTTGTAGGGTCAACACGAATTCTCGAGGCAGATATCACATGTCCAAGAAAAGATACCTCCGGCAGCCAGAACTCACACTTGCTAAACTTAGCATACAGCTTGTGTTCTCTTAGCAAGGTCAAAACTTGGCGAAGATGTTGCTCATGTCGCTGAGCATCCTTGCTAAAAATCAGAATGTCATCTATGAAGACGGTAACACACTGATCAAGGAAAGGTCGAAAAACTCTATTCATGAGTTCCATAAATGCAGTTGGTGCATTAGTTAGTCCAAACGACATAACCTTGAACTCATAGTGACCATATCTTGTCCTAAAGGCAGACTTGGATATGTCACTATCCTTAATACGGAGTTGATGATATCCAGACCTCAAGTCTATCTTTGAGAAGACTGTTGCACCACGCAACTGGTCAAAGAGGTCATCAATCCTCGGCAAAGGATACTTATTCTTTATCGTTACTTTATTGAGTTGTCTATAATCAATGCACAACCGCATTGACCCATCTTTCTTTTTAACAAACAAAACCGGAGCACCCCAAGGTGAAGTGCTCGGTCGGATAAAACCTTTCTCAAGTAACTCTTGAAGCTGTTTCTTGAGTTCTGTCATCTCAGCAGGTGCCATTCTATACGGTGTCTGGGCTATGGGTTTCGTGTTTGGGATCAAATTGATTTCAAAATCAATTTCCCGAGGCGGTGGTATACCTGGAAGTTCTTCAGGAAACACGTCCTTGAATTCCCTGACTATAGGAACTTCAGCAGGGTTGGGACCTTCTTTGGTAGCATCTACCACATGGGCCAAGAATGCATAACATCCTTGCCTCATCAGCTTATCAGCAACCATAGCTGACACAAGACAGGTGGGCAGAATCTTCCTTTCTCCTTGAAAGATCCACGTGTTGTTTTCATCAGCAAACACAGCAAGCTTGGATTCACAATCCAAGATAACTCGATACTTTTCCAAGGTATCCATTCCGAGGATTATATCAAATCCTTGCATATCAAGTGGTATAAGGTCCACTTGAATGCGATGGTTAGAAAAGAAGAGGATGCAGGGAGAGCATACCTCCTGCAACACAGCAGACCCACTCAATGGAGTCTCCAAAAACAAGCTATCTGCCCTATGACTAATTGTCATATAGCAGTCATAAACTGCCCGAACATAGTTTGAACAGCTGAGTTTTCCATGTCAGCTGGGTCAAACTGAGGTGGCTCTCTGGGTGGCTCAGGTACAGGTTGCTCTATCTCCAGGTTCCTTGCACCTCCTTGGGGTGCAGCAACACTACTTTCTACCATGAACTCCTCATGTTCTTCGTGTGGTCCGTACATCCTTAACTTATCTTCTTCTCCTGAGGAGCAGAAGACTCTATTAGACAAGAAAGAAATACAAAGGATAGACTCGACATCCTAATTCCTATGTCTCTGTAGACTCAGCGAACCTAGAGCTCTGATACCACTAATTGTGGGCTCTGATCTCCAAACCACGATATAAACACGATTTAAACGTAGCGGAAGCGGTTCGATTAACAGCGGAAGACAAAAATCACGGAAAATTAAAACTTTTCGAGATAAGAGCTTGAATCCATAAAAACTTCTTTCATAAAAGGAGATAAACTGTTTACATCTTTGATAATTACTTCTTGAGTAATTATATACAACATGATACAAAATCTCAAGAACTCAGAACCAAAATCTCAGACCAAAAGACTCCAAGGACCTGAGAGTACAGAGAACACATAGGACTGACTATCTAACTACACAACTCAGCAGTCTGAATCTCCACCTGAGATTTACTGCTGCTCCTGGTGCTGCTGCTACTGATACTGTCCACCTGCAGACTGATTCCTTCGTCCTCGACGACCACCTAAAAAGGTTGAAATCTACGGGGTGAGACAATTTTAAATAATTGTCCCAGCGAGAGTTATAACTCTCCTCCAGAAGCTTTATTATAGCAAATCAAGAACAACATAGGCAATAAAAGCTTTAAGGTAATCAACAGCAGATTGTTATCAATTAGAACAACAACATTTAAGGGATATGAAAAACATGTATACTAAGAAATGTATCTTCAACCAATGTATCTCGTAGTTCAACCTAAGCAGATATGCTACGCGGTTGATTATGTTTTACAAACATCATTATGCCCTGCGGAGATGAGGTATACTGTTCATACTCCAACCGATCACTATTAAGTCGCATCGGTATCATACATAGGTCATTAAAAGAGCCGGATTCTTATGACCTCATCTTCCTCAGTCAGTGTGAGGTTCAACATGCAGGACATCTAATGTCTCTGCTACTATAGCTTACCAGGGTATTCTGGTACTTCGCTATTAGAGTCACAGTGGCATTCTGTACTCTCTTCGCCATCGAGGGATTTCTTGTTTATCTCTCATCGATGCGGTATAAAAGACTTTCTCGGGAGATTAGTGTTACATCACCCCGGCATAACCCATAGTAAAGGATTGATAGATTAAGATACATCTACATCAATTCCTACACTAGGATGTAAGGGCATTCACATCCATTTTCCCCACATACTCAAAAGTATGTGATCCAGGAGTTCCCTTAGGAAAACCTGTTTCACCATCATTTTGCTTCTGACAATGATGGATCTATGATCAGGGCTCTACATGATATGATTATACTTGATTAGTTAGGTACATTTCAGTATTCTTTTAACATCAAGCATGTAAGTATTAAAACAATAATATACAAGAAGAATACTAAATGTATCAAGTCTGTCTCATACCTATGATCAAATGGATATCAAATCTTAATTCTCTCATCATAAGTCATCTTATCAGCATGACCTTGATGTTACTCATGGCTCTTGCAGCCCATTAATCTCATATGTTTCTCTTATGCTTAAGGAGCATAACATATGTCACTATTCACAAGCCTATAATTATGCTTTCAGTGAATATGATATCATAACCCTTATCTGGCTATGATCATTCTCTTATAAGAACCTGCATGGTTAATTCAATAGACAACAATAAACAATTTATCTCCAGATCAACAATTACTATTGCAGAATTAACCTTTCAATTCAAGGGTTGAACCTTCATGCCTCCATTAAGGCTAGGTTCCCTGATTTATATCAATTAGGGTTATTCAATCCCTTTCATTATGTTTAGGAATAGAGATTCCTTTTCTCATGCTTTAGTCATGATGATTCATGCTTAAGAACATCACCTGGAATTAGGGTTATTGTATAATTCAATGCATCACCCTCAATTAGGGTTTACTATTCACATTATGTGTCATTACCCTAGAATTTAGGGTTTACCATTCACATTATGGTGAATTGAGCTCATAGCATCATGATGTATAAAATCGTCATCATGAATGCCCTCAAGTTAGGTTAAGATTCACTAATTATCATAATTAGGGTTTCCATGATCTCACATAGGTGGATCATACCCTAATCATGCACATTCATATATATATTGAAGGTACATTACTTGGATTTCAACCATAATTGGGATCTTCTCTCTCCTCTTACTCATAGGTGATGATTACATCACTCTAGATTAGGTTGGGTTAAGTCCTTATTGACTATCATAAGCCAAATCACCACTATCATGTGATTAGGGTTTGATTAGAACAAGGTATTACTCAATTGAACCCTTCAAGGGCATTTTGGTAAATTACCCATTGATCGTCATCATGGGTCAATTCATTAGTCATTTAGTCCCTTAATGTCCTAAGTTACCATTAGGGTTTAGATTAGATCACCATTGAACCATTTACACCTTCAAGTGATTAAGTATAAACAACCTTGAAAACCTTCAAACAGTTTCAACCTTCAACCACCAAACGGTCTTGAGACCGTTTGGGTGTGTTGACCGTTTGGGGAGAGTTGACTTTCAAACCGTTTGAAGCTTATGCGGTTTGAAACCGTTTGATATTAAACGATCTTGAGATCGATTGGTCCAAACGACCTTGAGATCGTTTGAGCCCAAACGGTCTTGAGACCGTTTGGCCTCAAACGGTCTTGAGACCGTTTGGACCTCAAAAGTGGATTAAAGGTTATAAACGATTGGGGTTTTCTATGTTGAAGCCTTCAATTGGCCAAATCCTTGTTAGCCACTTATCAATTGAGACAATTAGGGTTATCCTTAACCAATTGGTCACTCAATTGACCCTCAATTAATATCCAAAAAGGGTTGGAGTTGGTTCAATTAAGGTCTATAATCGTTCAACCATCAACACTCAACAATGTGAATCAAATCGAAGTTGATCCCATCAATTGACCTTCAATCGGGCTCAAACTTGGCCCAAACGGTCTTGGGATCGTTTGGATAACCTCCAAACGGTCTTGAGACCGTTTGCCCAAGAATTCATCAAAAGCTAAGTTGATTTGATAGGGGTTGAACCTTAATTAAGTCACAAATCAGCAATTTGATTATTTCAATAACCCATTGTAATTGGGCCCTCAATTGATCAAATTACCTTAACCCTAGACCTCCAAACGGTCTTGGGTTGACACCAAACGGTCTTGAGACCGTTTGTATGAGTTCCAAACGGTCTTGAGACCGTTTGCCCATCCAATCTTTGGACTCTAGTGAAAATTCATCAAGGTTTGATCTATTGAGTTGATCATCACATCAATACTTAATTGCAATATGGTTTGGTACCTTTGGACCTTCAATTGGTCAACTATTCTTGACCCCAGACCTCTAAACGGTCTTGGGTGATCCCCAAACGGTCTTGAGACCGTTTGGATGATTCCCCAAATGGTCTTGAGACCGTTTGGGCTAATCATCCCAAAATCTCTAATTAACTCATTGGGATTTCAGCATTGATTTCAATTAGGGTTTGCCCTATTGATTAGCCTTCAACTCATGACTCGTTTGGAATTAAGCCATCAAATTTTGTGGGTCATCAACCAACATTATTAGGAACAGTAAACCCAAACGTTCAATGCTTGGTCAACCATCTCAAATGGTCTTGAGACCGTTTTCCCAAAAAGGGCAAATTAAACAGGTTGAAAATCAGAACTTAATTCAATTGGATTTGCTAATTGATTTGCCTATATCTCACGATTCCTTTGGAGTTAATCCCTCAAATTTGATGGGTGATCATCCTACATAATTAGAAACAGGATTTCCATACGGTCGTCGCTTGGTCAACTGGACCAAACGGTCTTGAAGACCGTTTGCCTCCATGCGACCCTGAAACCGTTTGCCCACCAAATGGTTGTGCAAACCGCATGGGCAATTGGTTAGGACCGTTTAGTAAAGTGGAAATCCGTGGATAAGCATATGAATTAACACCCTTATCTTCTACCTCAAGAACAGCAGCAGTTCTTCATGATTTTACTTGCAAGGATGCAAGGGAAGATAGGGAAGAAGAAGAACTAGCAACTATATGCATAGAAAAAGATGTATAATCAAAGCATAAGGTTTAGAGTTATAAAACCCGCCTTAAAGGTTGTTCCTTGAGCTCCAAGCTTCCAAGATCCAAGCTTTTAATGGCGTCCTTGAGCTCCACAGGTCGGCCAAGGTGAATTCTCCAAGGAAAAGTTGGAAAGGAATGGCTAGAAAGATAAAGCTAGGTGAGCTAGCCATGAATTCAACCTTGAAATCGAGTTTCCTCCATGAATTCAAGCAAAAGGGATGATCCAAACTTACCTAGGACCCCTGGTCATCCTCCTATGCTCCAGAGCTTAGCCTTAGTTGGTTTTGAGCAAGGGCAACAATGATGAAATGAAAAGGATCGTTTCCTTGCTAAATGAGGAAAGTAGCATATATACTTAGGTGAAAATTCAACATAAGAGCATTTGTTTCCTCATTTCTCATCTAAGTCCTTCCTTTATTCTTTGCACGTCCCTACCCCTTATTTCTAAGGACTATATCCTTATAAGGTCAAGGATTGAAAGTAAAGAAGATCAACCCATCACTAAAGTACACATATAAAAGGCTATTATACTTCCACCTTGATTATTCAATCACAAAGGTGTTCTTTATTATATGATTATTCAAATGAAGTGCCTTCTTCATCATTTCTACTCTAAATGATGACAATAGTTATAAAAGATATTTTGGAAGATGAAAATTACAAGTTGCACCCCAAATTTTGGGTAAATTGCATTTTACCCCAAAACCAAGGTTTCGAGCACAGGGATTGCTTCCACAGCTGCACCTTGGTGCCCAAGCTTGGGAAATCCTTCAAACTTTACCATAATCATTCTCATGATGTCTCAACATCAGAGGAACATCTCAACATGTGAAATTTGCAAGTTAACCCCTTTAGCTGGGTAATTTGCACATAGGTCCCTTTATTACAAAACAATACTAAAACATTGTTTAATTAGGACAGAAATGGAAATATGTGTTCCTCAGAAGTTTAATTACATGCCAAAAGATAATCACAAGTATCTTAATTACATAATTAGGCAAAACACCTAGGGTTAGTTCTTAACCCAGGTCAGGGATGTTACAGGTTAAAATACTAGGTGTAACCCGATATGGTTGGAACATCTCAACCTGATATGAAACCCGATATGGGGTTAACCCGATATGCAAATAGATGCTAGCTCATACACGATAATGAGCCATGTCCTTTGCATGATATGGGAGATACCCACTTACCCTTATGCACGATACAAGTCTAGACTATAGCTCTTACACGATGTAGAGGTAGTAAGCACTCTAATTAACATAGAGTTGGAAACCCAAGATGATGGGTAAACCAAGATGAGTGGTGAATGATACCACATATACGATATGAATAATATACCTTGGATGCTAGGAATAGAACCTACTCCCACCCTGTAAACAATATGAGGTTCAACTCATACTTTATGCACGATATGGCATAATTTACCCAATATGGTGGAGAACCCTAGAGGATGGATTGAAACCTGATATACCTTATCTATGGTGTAATGGATTGTGGTATGAGAATTCAATAAGACACCTAGCTTGTCAAGTAACTATATGATAAGGTTGATCCTTGAAGGAATGAAGGGATTATGAGTTTAAAGGTCTACCTAACATGGTAACCCAATATGTTACACGACATGGATACCCGATTTGATAATCCTAAATGGAAATTGATATGTTATTTTATATATTTATACCTCTCAAACAATACTTGATGATGCACATGTTCTATGCCCGATATGGTGCATAGCTTATGCACGATATGATATCAAGCACATAGCTTATACCCAATATGGGGTCAAGCACCTAGTTCATACCCGATATGAAGTTATCTTAGAATGGTAAGAACTAAGTGATAGTCAATTTGATATGGGCATATGATATGATGATTAGGGGATACACCCTCAAACATGACATGGTGATGTGGTTATACCACATGCCCGATATGGATACATGACATGAAGTAAAGAAGGTGGTTTAAAGTATAATATGATAATACACACATCTTGATGCCCAATATGGTAGAGACACTTCAATCATGTGTAATTCATTGAGTGACATATGTTGAATGTGGTGTTAATTAAAAGATGATGTGAATTATTAATGATGGACTAATATTCCTCAAGATGATTGAACTGAAAGTATGATGTAATTGATATCCTAGTAAGGATAAGAGAGAAACACATACTTTGTGTTGATAATCATTTAATGAGAAATGATGAGAATAAATAAGTATGATTGAATATGTATGATATCAATGTATGCTCCTAGATGTGTGGAGCAATGAATTAGGGTTGTATCGATAATATGAACTTGAAACCCTAGTCGGCTAAAGGGAAACCCTAACCCTAATAATGGAAATTATGTATTTCCCTTATTGAATAAGCCTTGTAAAGCATATTAAATACTTGTGTAATAAGTATAATGCTTATGTGGTTTGATGACCTAAAAGATAGTTGACGCCTAGTGAGAGGTGACAAGATGCTTAATGGCCTTGTGAGCCATATGAATAGTTGTTGCCTAGTGAGAGGTGACAAGATGTGTAATGGCCTTGTGAGCCATGTGAATAGTTTTTGCCTAGCGAGAGGTGACAAGATGTGTAATGGCCTTGTGAGCCATGTGAATAGTTGTTGCCTAGCGAGAGGTGACAAGATGTTAATGGCTTGGTGAGCCATATGAATAGTTGTTACCTAGTGAGAGGTGACAAGATGTTTAATTAAAACAATGTGAGCTATGTGGAATACTTGTACAACAAGTAAAATAAATACCTTGGTTTGAGGACCTAGAGGTAATGGTTACCTATTACAGGGGCAACAATGCTATGCAAGGGTCTAAGGGTTTGAATACCCAGTTCCAGTGATCATGATAATGATAATGTGAAGGGATGAAAATTCCCAGTAATGTGATAAGGGATTGAGATCCCAAGTACCATGTGTCTTAAAGATTTGAAAAGTACGTGATAGATGTATTACACCTTTCTTTGTAGCATTTGTTGTGATTAATAATGATAACTTGGTTGATACTAAAAGAATGTTGTCATGCACTTAATATATCACTAGAAACCATAAAACATTGCCCTGACCATAGATCCATCAGCGTCAGTATTTGTTGAAGGGTGAAACGGGTTCCCCGCGGCATAACCTGGAATGCATATTTTTGAATATGTGGGTGCATGGTGCCTAAGTGACCATGACTCAATAATTTCATAAGAATGCCTCAATAGAGCACAGTGAATTGACCCATGGCTCATTGTATGGTGCCTAAGTGACCATGACTCAGTAATTTCATAACTAGGGACGGTTGTTGTAGATGTTCCCCTAAGAGAGCACGGTTGACATTGTAGCTCTAAGCGAGGATGCCTTTGTACCCTAGCATAGGTATATTACATCTGACACAAGATGTCCTACTAAGCTTGAGTGGTCTCATACTGACCGAGACAAGGGAGGTCATGACAACCGGCTCTTCCATTGACCTTGTATGGTACATACTTGTGAGAAGTTTGTGATCAGTTGGAGATGAATGGGGTATGCTTCATCTCCTCAGGGCATAAGTGTGATTGTAAAATATGTTCAGTCGTGTAGCTTATCTGCTTAAGGATCAAATACAGAAAATATTGATTAATGCGCAATTTAGTTATACATCTTAGTTGATAAATGTTATTTATGTTTCTTTACATTCCTTGCAAAATAGATTGATGATTTATAACTCTACCATGGGTAGATGCAATGTTCTCCTTAAGAAAGGAGATTATCTTATTCTGTTCATATAGTGATTAATCTTGTCTGTTAACATAAAAGAACCCCTACTCAATTTTATAATGTTTATCTATAATAATAATATGGTCAGTAGAGAGTTATATCTCTCATTGGGACAATCGTCTCACCCCGGGGGATCCACAATTTTTAGGTGGACAAGCACGAAGCGGTGGAGTCCTTTCTGCAAAGGAGGAACAACAGCTGAGGCAGTAGTAACATCTCTGGTTGAGTGTATTGTTTGTCGTGTCTTGTAGATAGAAGTCCTATGTGTCGTCTCTATACTCTCAGGTCCTTGGAGTCAGTTTGTAACGGTTTCATGAACAATCTGAGATTTTGTCTTGTATGCCTCGAGGTTTCATGTTGCTCCAGTATGTATTTGATAGAGCAACTACTATATGTTGTCCTCAAGATGAGATGAAACAATGTTGTACAATATAAATCAAGATATGTATGGGTTTTAGATCTTTCAGTAAAAGTTTTCTGATCAAGGATCTCCTTCTAAAATGGTTTTAAATTTTAGTGATTTTTTTAATCCGTTGATTATGTTTATTCCACTTAATTGGTAACGATTTGTTTGTCGATTAAGTTTGGTATCAGAGCTTAAGGTTCATTGAGTCTATAGAGACATAGGACTAAGGTGTTGAGTCTGTTCTAGTGTCCTCTAGTATATCTTATAGTGACTTTTACTTATGCAGAAGATAAAGTAAAGCTTTAAGATGTTTGGAGAATACAAGGAATACATTGCTGAAAGCAATGTTGCTGTACTAGGAGAAGGTGCAAGGGATCAGACCAGAGGAGAAAGACTGCCTGAGAATCCCCAAGATGATCCAACTATGATAAGGAATCCTTCTTTTGATACCACTGTTGGGTAGGTTAGCACAGCAGTAATGCATATAGTGGACTGGGTATTAGCAACACAACCCAGATTACCAGCCCCCAATGATGCAATTTTGGGCACTAGCAGGATTCTTGATCAACATCCATATGTTGGAGCGATAGAATATGATGAAAGAAATAGGTTACAACCTAAAATCAGGGTTTGCTACAGGTGTAGGTAGCCTGGACATATCATAAAAGATTGTCCAGAAGAGGATAATGAGGTAGGAATTAAGAAAAGACCTATCCAGACTCGGGGACAGAGGCCTAATAGTTCCAAAAAGGGGAAGTTTTTGGTACCACCAGTGCAACCAATGTCTAATGCACCAGGGTTGTGGTTACCAAGAAAGGGAAAAAGACCTGATGTTCCACCAGTTAGAACTCTTGGTTTGGCCTCTACATTGGTTATAAGGCCAACAAGGCCGGGGAATGCTTATAATATGTGTTATGAGTGTAAACAAATTGGGCATATTAGATCCTCTTATCCAAAAAGGAAGGAGGAAATGACCCAACTGTCGAGGTAGAGTTAACAAGACTCTCAAAGGCAATGGTATAGCTGTGGCATACGAGGACATAGACAGACATCCCGAGCAGGTCCATCAGCACCAAGCAATAGAGCATGATGTTGGAATCAGGAAACGACAAGATTCTATGAAAAGAATCAACCTGAGGTAGTAAACAAACTGCGAGATGAGACAAGTCAGGTGAAATAGAGTCATTCAGATATGTCATTTCATGATTCTATGTGTTAAAAATAAGAAAGTAGTTGTTGTTGAGCTTCCTTTGACAAGTCCTATGAGGACACAAGGAAGATGAGGACTTACATTTTGTTCAGTAATCTTTTAAAAGCTTTATGATTTCTTCTATCTGTGTGAAAAAGGATAAGGTATATATGTGATGCCTGGAGAAAATCCAGGGATGCTAAGTCCTATGTTCTTGATGGTATAAAAAGTAAGGAATATGATAGTAAAAAAAATGCATACTACCTAATCTTAGTACTTGTATACCCTGGCCAGGTATTCAACTATTGAAGATAAGGTGAGTATGGAACTCTCAGATTGTTATCTTTCTGTTTACTCTGATCAAGTAGTCATTCTGAGACAATCTAGTGAGTATAATGACACTGGAAATATGGTATGGACATTTGTATCACATCCTAAGTACAATAAAGTGGAATCTGAGATGATCTCAAATCAGTCTGTGTGTATGAGGAAGTAAAGAGTATAATCCTCATGAAATGAGAATGAGAACAAGGGAAATGATCCATGTTTGATAAAGTTTGTGTGAATAGTAAAGAACTTTTCCCATAATGTGGAAATGGGGAATGTGATAAAACCATGAAATGTTCATGAACATGTTAGTCAATAATAAAGAAAGGGATGATTATATGTAATCATCCATATAATTCCTATGCAATTGGCAAGGAACCTAAGATGCAACAAGTATAAATGACTCATGAACGGTGAAAGTTCATGTAATAATCTTAGGAGATGATGATGTCTCCTCTTTGATGAACAACCCTGGGTAATGATGGGGTGATGAAAGGAATATGTTTCTTTGTGTTCTTTCCTTTTAGGAACATGGCAATCAAGTGAGTCTGAGGGTACTTGATGTGCATGAGTTAGAGGTGATTTGTTGAAGGATACTTAGAAAAGTATCAGTATGTCTTGGAATTTGGTTCCAAGATAAAGATATGTGTAACATATTATGTCCTAAGATAAAAGAAAGATCATTTTTTATGTTTGACTCTGGTATTAACAATAAAAAAATGGATATGATAAAGATATGATGTGTTTTCAACACATGTAAAGGATACCAAGATAAGAAATTTTGATATTCAAGATGTACCAAAAGGTATGGGAGAGTGAGAATATGACTCCTAATAAGATGAATAATGTTTGGTTACCTAGAAGGGCCGACCTTGAGATAACTCTAGTAGGAAAATCATAAGTTAGGGGTTTATGCTCTGCATAAACATAACCTTGATAAAGATGTATTAATTTAGGGAACGATTGCAAAATCATTTTGATAAAAAGCTTATCAAGCTAAAGATAATTCCTTAATGTATCCCTATCTAGATTTGTGGAAGCAAACTATTCATAATATCTAGAGATATCCCTAAGATAAGTTCTTTTTTAGTAAGTGACTTTTCCTTATGACAATAGAATGAATAAATAGGAAGATGGTTGATACAAACTCATAAGGAAGTTTAGTGTAGAGATAATAGATTGGAGTGGCACTAAAGATGTATGATAAGACCTGTAATCCCAAGTGGGCGACAAAATGTAATTCTAATCTCTCCTTAAAAGAAAAATGCTAAAATGAGTGAGGAATATGGAAGACTCCCTAGAATCTTGTCACATATAAAGATGTGAGCTAATAAGGTTTGACACCTGAATTTTTCATAGTACTTTTCTGACTTGGTGTTACTTGACACAGAATTGACTTTGTAGTCAGTGATGGATAGAACAGGTGAGTATGTATCATGTATGATAGACCTGATGATGATCTTTTATGAAAAGGCTTTGTGTTGGTCAAATTTCTTTGGTATCTCCATAACATCAAGATGTTATGTGGAGACTTGATGATACGATGCATGAATAACAATTGTCTTCCTTCATCTGGGATTTCGGGGATGAAATCCTTGTTAGGGTTTATAATTGTAACACCCCTGGCCTGGGTTATGACCTAACCCTAGAAGTTTTGCTTAAATAAGATACTTACAAACTAATTCTAATCTTTTGAAAAGAAATTAAGGCTTTTGGTGAAGTTTGTTTTCAAGTTTGAGCTTAATTACAAACTATGTGTGCATTATATGAAAGCCTGAGTGAAAGGTGCAATTTACCCAAGATGAGGGGTTACATTGCAAATGACACATGTGGAATGTGTTCTAAGTGTTTTTGTGTCACAAGAAAGAGAGTGATGCTAAGTGGTGGCTTGTGGAAAGCCTAAATCCCAAGTTATAGCTCGTTTGAACAATGTTAGTACCTTATACGCCAATTTTGGTACAATTTGTAATTTACCTAATATGTGGGGTTAAAATGTAAATACCACCTCTAGAGTGTCCCTACTCCATATATGTATCTTTTAAAGGAAAGAGAAAGAAGTAGACACTATGTTTGAATCACCTTTGAGTGGTGATACTCTGGGTAATGAAGGACCAAGAATGAGTTGAAGGCAAGAGCCTTATATGTTGTACTGAGTTGTAGACTTGATATAAGGAGCCTTATCGGCCAAGGATCCAAAGTAGGAGCCTCCTATAAGTTTTTTGAGCCTTGTAAAAGGCCATGACGGGCAGAGCACCTCAAGGAGGTGGCCCATGACGAGTTGCAAAGTTCCTTACAAAAAGTGTATCGGGTTGCTTATTTAATGAGATAAAGATGAGATAACTTGCCCAACAAGATAAGTAAGGGTCGAGATATTGTCTCTAGGTTATCCCTAAGACTATTGCATGACAAGATATACATGTTTGAATGCATGGACATGTATTAATCATGCATGGCCACGTGTCATCTAGTAGCATGAGGGGAAGACACCTCATATATGCTTTATCTCATGAAATCAAGTATATATACTTCACCTTTCACCAACTAATGAAAGTTTACGATCCTCATAACCATTCCCCTTGGGGATATCGTGAAAAGACCCTTAGATATCGTGCAAATCAGCTCAAGGAGCTATGGGAGCTCGAGCACCAAGCTTTAGGTAAGGCTTTGGTCACCTTCAACCTTGGTTGAAGTAGGATATCAGGTTATGAATATTCCTTTCTTTCCTTTTTCACCAAGTGCTTAACTATGGTGATCTCTTGTCCATGGAGGAGTTGTGAACGAGCCCTAGACCTTGGAGAATTTCTTCTTCAACCTTAGGACGTGAAGCTTTGGAGCTTGGAGCTTTGAAGTTGTTCACAAGGCAGGTTATATAACTTGAACTCAACCATGTTATTATTCATCACCTAAATTGCTATATTTAAATGATCTACTTTTAATTCCAAATTCTTCTAGAATATTTGATGAAATTATGAGTTCTAGTAGTTTCTTAGACATGTTGCCATGAATTACAATAGTTAGAACAAATGTCTAGAGCTTGAAGAAAATGGTATCACTTTATAAAGTGATATCGGGTTCAAGCACCCAAACAAGTAGCTCTTACTCGATATAGTGGTATACCTGCATCACTTGCACGATATGTTTGTGATATGATATCCCCCTGCACGATATGGAGTTGTAGCTTATACTTTGAATCACGATATGATGTTAACCACAAATCTATTGCACGATAGGAAGTCAAATATCAACTCCATGCATGATATAAGGTTGAATGTATACTTGTAAGTTGATATGGAACCCTAATTTGGGTAACCCGATATGGGTAAGAACAACAAGTATTCCTTGCCTGATATGATCATATAATATACACTTGTACACGATATCTAGAAGCATACATCTGATGCACCATATGATGGATCGAGTATACATTTATGCACAATATAAGATATGGGTTAAAATACATGGTGTAACCTGATATGGTTGGAACATCTCAACTCGATATGAAACCCGATATGGGGTTAACCCGATATACAGATAGATGCTAGCTCATACATGATAATTATCCATGTCCTTTGCACGATATGGGAGATACCCACGTACCCTTATGCATGATACAAGTCTAGACTACACCTCTTACACGATATAGAGGTAGTAAGCACTTTAATTAACATAGAGTTGGAAACCCAAGATGATGGGTAAACCAAGATGAGTGGTGAATGATACCACATGTACGATATGAATAATATCCCTTGGATGCTAGGAATAGCATCTACTCCCACCCTGTAAACAATATGAGGTTCAACTCATACTTTATGCACGATATGGCATAATCTACCCAATATGGTGGAGAATCCTAGAGGATGGATTGAAACCTGATATACCTTATCTTTGGTGTAATGGACTGTGATATGAGAATTCAATAAGACACCTATCTTGTCAAGTAACTATATGATAAGGTTGATCCTTGAAGGAATGAAGGTATTATGAGTCTAAAGGTCTACCTAACATGGTAACCTGATATGTTACCCGACATGGATACCCGATATGATAATCCTAAATGGAAACCGATATGTTATTTTATATACTTATACCTCTCAAACAATACTTGATGAGGCACATGTTCTATGCCTGATATGGTGCATAGATTGTACATGATATGATATCAAGCACATAGTGTATTCCCGATATGGGGTCAAGCACCTAGCTCATACCCGATATGAAGTTATCTTGGAATGATAAGAACTAAGTGATAGTCAATTTGATATGGGCATATGATATGTTGATTAGGGGATACACCCTCAAACATGACATGGTGATGTGGTTATACCACATGACATGAAGTAAAGAAGGTAGTTTAAATTATAATATGATAATACACACATCTTGATGCCCAATATTGTAGAGACACTTCAATCATGTGTAATTGATTGAGTGACATATGTTGAATGTGGTGTTAATTAAAAGATGAGGTGAATTATTAATGATGGACTAATATTCCTCAAGAGGAGGATTGAACTGAAAGTATGATGTAATCGATATCCTGGTAAGGATCGGAGAGAAACACATACTTTGTGTTGATAATCATTTAATGAGAAATGATGAGAATAAATAAATATGAAAAGAGAATAAATAAGTATGATTGAATATGTATGATATCAATGTATGCTCCTAGATGTGTGGAGCAATGAATTAGGGTTGGATCGATAATATGAACTTGAAACCCTAGTCGACTAAAGGGAAACCCTAACCCTAATAATGGGAAGGATGTATTTCCCTTATTGAATAAGCCTTGTAAAGCATGTTAAATACTTGTGTAATAAGTATAATGCTTATGTGGTCTGATGACCTAAAAGATAGTTGTCACCTAGTGAGAGGTGACAAGATGCTTAATGGCCTTGTGAGTCATATGAATAGTTGTTGCCTAGTGAGAGGTGACAAGATGTGTAATGGCCGTGTGAGCCATGTGAATAGTTGTTGCCTAGTGAGAGGTGAAAAGATGTGTAATGGCCTTGTGAGCCATGTGAATAGTTGTTGCCTAGCGAGAGGTGACAAGATGTTAATGGCTTGGTGAGCCATATGAATAGTTGTTTCCTAGTGAGAGGTGACAAGTTGTTTAATTAAAACAATGTGATCTATATGGAATACTTGTACAACAAGTAAAATAAATGCCTTGGTGTGAGGACCTAGAGGTAATGGTTACATGTTATGGAGGTAACAATGCTATGTGATGGTTTAAGGATTTGATTACCTTGTTCCAATGATCATGATAATGATAATGTGAAGGGATGAAAATTCCTAGTAATGTGATAAGGGACTGAGATCCCAAGTACCATGTATCTTAAAGATTTGAAAAGTACGTGATAAATGTATTACACCTTTCTTTGTAGCATTTGTTGTGATTAATAATGATAACTTGGTTGATGCTAAAAGAATGGTGTACTGCACTTAATATATCACTAGAAACCATAACACATTGCCCTGACCATAGATCCATCAGCATCAGGATTTGTTGAATGGTGAAACGGGTTCCCCGCGGCATAACCTGGAATGCATATTTTTTAATATGTGGGGGCATGGTGCCTAAGTGACAATGTCTCAATAATTTCATAAGAATGTGTCAATAGAGCACGGTGAACTGACCTATGGCTAGGAATATGGTTCCTAAGTGACCATGACTCAATAATTTCATAACTGGGGACGGTTGTTGTAGATGTTCCCCTAAGAGAGCATAGTTGACGATGTAGCTCTAAGTAGGGATGCCTTTGTACCCTGGCACAACTATATTGCAGCTGACACAAGATATCCTACTAAGCCTAAGTGGTCTCGTACTTACTGAGACAAGGGAGGTCATGGCAACTGGCTCTTCCATTGACCTTGTATGGTACCGACTTGTGAGAAGTTTGTGGTTGGTTGGAGATGAATGGGGTATGCTTCATCTCCTCAGGGCATAAGTGTGATTGTAAAATATGTTCAGCCGTGTAGCATATCTGCTTAAGGATTGAATACGAAAAATATTGATTGATGCGCAATTCAGTTATACATCTTAGTTGATATATGTTATTTATGTTTATTTACATTCCTTGCAAAATAGATAGATGATTTATAACTCTACCATGGGTAGATGCAATGTTCTCATTAAGAAAGGAGATTATCTTATTCTGTTCATACAATGATTAATCATGCCTTTAATATAAAAGAACCCCTGCTCAGTTTTATAATGTTTATCTATAATAATAATATGGTCAGCAGAGAGTTATATCTCTCACTGGGACAATCGTCTCACCCTGTGGGATCCACAATTTTTAGGTGGACAAGCACAAAGCGGTGGAGACCATTCTGTAGAGGAGGAACAACAGCTAAGGCAGCAGTAATAGCTCAGGTTGAGTGTACTGTTTGTCGTGTCTTGTAGATAGAAGTCATATGTGTTGTCTCTGTACTCTCAGGTCCTTGGAATCAGTTCGTAATGGTTTCATGAACAATCTGAGATTTTGGCTTGTATGCCTCGAGGTTTTATGCTGCTCCAGTTTGTATTTGATAGAGAAACTATTATGTATTGTCCTCAAGATGAGATGAAACAATGTTGTACAATGTAAATTAAGATATGTATGGGTTTTGGATCTTTCAGTAAAAGTTTTCAGATTAAGGATCTCCTTGCAAAATGGTTTTAAATTTTAGTGATTTTTGTTAATCTGTTGATTATGTTTATTCTTCTAAATTAGTAATGATTTGTTTGTTAGTTTGATGATGGTCTCTACACAAACCATCATATTTTGAGTAAGTAAAACCATCAGGTGCACACAAGCAACATGGGACAAACCATCTAAAGAACCATCAAGTTGAAGGCATGAAAAGCACTGTCATTTTATGACTCAAAGAATACCATCGGTTGTGGGCATGCAACCCACCATCGGTTGTAGCACAATGGATCACCATAGGTTGTGATGTCCAGTGCCACCATCATTTGTGGTGTGCAGGACTTGCATCAGATCTTGGAGTCAGAACCTCCATTGGTAGACACTATCGAGTGTTAAAAATGCACTACCATTAGTTGGTGATCATAGGTCAATGGACAATCGAGCCTTGGAGTTAGAACATCCATTGGTTGATGGACTAGAAGGGCCATTAGTTGTTAGACCCAATACTTCCATCAATTGTCATTAACATGTGGTAAAACAAGGCAAAAACACAAGAGAAACCATTGTTTGGTGGAAGAGAAAGAACCATTGATGGAAACCACCACAAGAGCATTAACACCATCGATTCTTGAGCACTAAAGAGACCAAATAGACAGTAAGGTATGACCATTGGTTGGCATGAGAAACACAAGAAAAAAAAGCACAAAAAACAAGTCCATTGGTTCTAGCAAAAAGGCAAACCCTCTAGTTATGCACAAGGTAGAAAACATCTCAAAAACCCTAAATGAAATCCATAATTTAAGAGACATCAAGGACCATCATTTAACATGCAAGAAAGACCTAAAGCTTCCTCTACCAAAGGAAATTCATGGATGAGGTATAGAGCACATCCAAGAACTAGCACCTAAGCTCAAACCCTAGGCAAAGATACTACTTTTCTACTTAGAGCTTAGTTTTAGAGCAAGATCTAGCACATGCAAGCTATAAGTAAGAATTAAACATGGAGAAAATTATACAAGTCACCTCTAGGAAGAAGAAGAAGCTCCAAATAGCAAGGTAGCTTGAGAAAAGAAGGAAGAGGCCCTATCTTAAGCACTCCACACGGCCAAGTAAGCTCCTACTCCAAGAAAGAGAGCAAACCCTAGGTCAAGGAAGCAAGAAAGATATGTTCTTAAGCTCTAGAGAAAGATCCACCATGGAACACCATGGAAACGACCAATAAGAAGGAAGAATGAGGCAGGAAAGCAAGGAAAACAAAGGTAAATAAGGATAACTCACTTGCTTAGGTCAAGAACAAACAAAGGAAGCTCCACAAGCTTTAAGAGAGGGTAGATCTGAACCCTAATAGCACATGCAAGGAGATCGACCAACTTCTTCTACCTTAGGTACCTTATTCTCCACCTAAGAAAGGAGTACAAAGATATAGACATAAAGTAAGAGAAAGGGGTCCAAAGGGTTCGTTTGCATGGAATGTAGGAGGTTTATAAAGATATGGGTGAGAGAGAAGAGAAGGTTTGGGTTTCCTAACAAGTTTGGCAAGTGTTCATGGCCATGAGACACCATGTCCATGCAAGCAGAAGCTCCTTCATTTCTGGAGTCTGAAGGGCCACCGGATATTGACCCTCCCATGGTGGCCATCGAGTTTCATTACTTGGTGACCATCCATTTTTTAAACCCTAGGTTACTAGGTGGAAAACCATCGATTGAACACCCCTTCCAAGCAAACCATTGATCCAAGGGACCTCAAGAGAGAAGACCATCGACCCTCACCATATAGAAACCACCATTAGTTGCCTACACCTAAGGAGTACCATCAGATGTCACCCATCTAGGGGGACCATCGGTTGATGGCCTTCAAGGTAGCCCATCCATGAGAGCAAAACCCTAACTTACCCTAGAGAGATGTCACTATCAAACCAAGGTACAACAAGGTGCCCCAACGTACAACCAACTCAAACATGATAAGAAAACATGTGAGGAACAAAAAGAATGTGAAAAATTAAAATATAAACCTCATATATGGGTAAATTATAGAAAAGTCCAAAACAAGCACAAACTTGCATAACTTGCTCAAACAATGTCCAAATTGGACCAAACTTGAAACTTAAGCTTGTCACATGATATCAAAGCACTTGAAAAGTTTATGTTAAGGTTATTAGCATATAATTATGATAATTAATCATGTTACACTATTAAGCAAGGTCTAGGGTCTTATACATCATGGTTTGAAGTAAAAATAGAAGAGTGAAAAGTGGATACTTTTAAAAGCGATATATAATGGTCTAAAATAAAAATAGAAGAGTGAAAAGTGGATACTTTGGAAAGATATATATTTGGATATGTTATTGCTAATCTTCGTGTGATAGAATATAGAAAAGAAGGATGGGTACATGCACATTTCCTTATTATAGAGAAAAGGAGCCAAAAATAACCACACCTATGTATGATTGATATTTGTTGCAATACCAAGAAAATATTAAAACCCACATCTACATGATATGATTTTGAAACATATGATCCATGGTCCATGTGAAATCTTGGACCCAAACAATTTTCGTATGCATAGTGGAAAACCCAAGAACCATTATCCAAAGGATTTTTGCCCAATTACAACTCACATGGAGTATTCTTATCCTCTATATAGAAGAAGAGAGTATCCAACTAAAAAGAGATGGATCCACCATGGTTGATAATCATTGTGGGGTTCCTTACAATCCCTACATACAACCAAATATAACTTCCATATAAATTTTCAAATATGATCTTCAATTAAAGTGATATACAAATACATATGCAAATGCAATGATCGCATATTGTTCCAGGTGGATGAAAAATAGTCCAATGGCATGCATGATAGAATTGCATAGTTTGTGTCTGGACGATGTGCATCTCTATAAGAAGCAGCTTACAGAATTTGCTAGTTTTCCTTTAAATAAGATGCATCCATATACTACAAGTCAACACATCTCAAGGGCACACACATTATTACATTTCATGGAAATCAAGATTTATCAACCATCATACACATTGATAGTTTTTCAAGAATCATGTTTACATTTAGAATAAATAATGTTAATGATGAAGATCAGAAGTATTTATACAAGGAATTTCTTGAGAATTATGTATGGGACAAATAATCTAAATGTTGGAATAAAAGGAGGCATGGGTATTCTATAGGAAGGGTCAACTTTGCAAAACTTGTCAAAGGTAAATGCTACTACTTGTGATTGTTTACTGAATAATGTCAAAATTTCTAAAAATTTTGGTCATTTAAGAGCTTGAAATGGAATTTAATACAATAAATTCAAATAAATAACTGAAATATGGGTTTACTAGAGACCAACAACAACATTGAATAATGTCTTGATGTGGGGGTGTCTACAAAAATTGTCTACTACTATGAGTGTCTATAGTGCATCTATTAGTCCCAAACTCTTTGGAAAAAATACAAGGACCAAATAGAGCAAAGACTTTTAGGGATTGTATGACGTATAGTGGGAAAATGCTTATAATGATGCTTTGAAGAACATCATATGTGTGAGACACCGATCACACCAAAGTGGGATTACTCAAAACCAAAGCGCAAAATTATCAACTAATAACCACATTACCACAAAACACGGTAAGTTAAAACCAAACTTATATAATCTCAAAAGTGGAAACATAAACATCAAGGTCCACAAATTGTACCACCTATACCACATATCGTGCCATAAAGGTACATACATCACTATACATTGGCCATCATGCCACAAACCTGTTACAAAAGATAACTTGTTCACATAGACAAGCCATACATATACAACCATGGCATACTACCAAAAACCTTGTTTCAATGTACAACGTCTACAAAACACCCCCAAGGACCTAAGAGTACAGGGATGACGCATATGACTACTACAAAACACTAGCAGCATATCCAACCTTCAACATCTACTGATCTCCTTGCTGCTCTTCCTCAACTACACGATTTATATCATGTCATGCATGGCCACCTAAAAGATGTGGAAGCCCACGGGGTGAGACCAACGTCCCAGGCAAGAGATATAACTCTCTGCTAGCAACTCTTGTTAACACATATTATACTTAAACATGATAGGAACATTATTAACAGGATGAGCAGATTCAACTAAATGAATAAATAAAATTGATAGCACAAATTAAGTAGATTAAGCAGCTACATACTGATCAGTAGAATACCATATACTTTTAGAAGGAATATGAAGAACATGTATAAAAGGTAGTAGCTAAGCAGTATAAGAAATAAGGCAAAGGGTCATCCAATGTGAATTGTGTTTAACCCTAAGCAAATATACTACATGGCTGTATTACGTCTTTTATTATGCCCTGTGGAGATGAGGTATACTACTCATACTCCAACTGACCACTACTCATTTGAAATCAGTGCCATACAAGATCTAGGAAACCTGGACTCCTATGATCTCCTAAACCTTCAGTCTCTCCGAGTCCGTCACAGTGACATATAGACTCCAACTGCAAAATAGCATAGTTGACCTTGGTATATAGGCATGACACTAGTAGACAGGGTATACAAACCCAATCATCTGAGGTACAACCGCAGCTGTCCTCTATGACATCATATTGACATACGACTGAAGTCGTTCTCCTACCAAGGAATGACCACAGTCGTCCTTCATAACCTATAATTGTGGATGCAAAGATATACCCTCGAATTTCACCCCCACATATTCAACAATATGCACTCTTAGTTTCCCTTAGGAATTACTCATTTCACCATCCAACAAATATTGATGTTGAAGATGGATCTATGGCTCAGGGCAACTACATGATTAGGGTTTCACTTGATTAATTATTGCTAATTAGGTATCTTTTCAAGCATCAATCAAGTTACAGTGTATAAGCCCTAAACAAACTCTATAAAGATAAGGATAAATTGCAACTTCATAAGATATAAAATGTATCAAACATAAAGTTGATCACATCACTACATGATATTGTCTCACTACCTTATACTAGCCGATCACCATTATAAAACCATCGTGGGATAACCATCCCTTGTCACATCATTGGAGGCTATCACCTCACATTAGGCACATAGCCATCCTTAAGGTCACCAGGCTATTCACATTGTTCCCTACAGAAACATCATCACTTCATCATACCTCCTCAGGGCACATAATCATCATCATGTGTTACATAAGGATATCACAAAATTCACAAGCTACGATGTTCATTCAACCTAATACATAAGGGTTACACAAGTAGGAGAGAGAGAAAATACTTCAGTCCATGCCAATCCTTCAAGCAAGTAAACATTGCAACATGTATTCGAGATCAGGGTTAGGGTTACTCATATTTAACCGATTATGGTTTTCTAAAACAACATATAACATTCAACCCTCATATCACTACTTCCCAAATTCTTGGAACACTTTAAGCCAACCATGGGTCTAGGGAGTTCCACCGATTGAAGAGATTGTTAGGTTACAAAACTATGTGATCAAAGAGAAATGTCTTCATGGTTGAAGACACGACCATCACCCCTTTGATAGATGGTAAAACAAGACACCTTCAATCAAAGAGAAACACAACATCACATCTAGGTCTAAGAAAACATCAAAACACTCAGGAAGAAGGGGAAAATAGGTCATGTGACCGAAGAGAACAAGGACAAACTCATCAACCAAATAATAAGAGGTCATCTATGCAACCACTCCAAGGAAACCATCTCATCAACCAAGCACCATAATCAAACCTTTAACCACTCGAATCATAGCATGAAGAATATCATAGAGAAAAAATAACTTGTCAAAACATGATCAAAACAAGCGGCTTAACTATATAAAACCAAAACCTCAAAGAGAGTAGAAGTACATCAAGGGAAACATCATCCAAAACCCTACAATCCGATCACTAAAACATAGAGATGACCAAACCATAATCATGAGGGAAATAAGCAATGTTCCAAACCATCACATGTATACAAAATCTCCATCACTAGGAGAGAAGAAATAGAACCAAGGGATGGGGAAAACCATCATTTAAAAGGGTGCATGCAACATCAAACATTCCCACCATCCATTAGATCTATAGTATAAGAATTAGATTTTAGGAGAAAGAGTTAATCTATACAATATTACTACAGAATCATAACCCTAAAACAAGGTATCATCATCAAGTAACCTATGATCATGGTTTTATAGATAAGATAAACTTTGCATGTAATATTAAGGTGCAACAATAGTAGATGATTGAGTTATATAACCCGCCTTGAAGTGAAGATCAACTCCAAAAGCCAAGAAGCTCTAAGAGAGAGAAGAAATTCCAAGCTTGTTTCAAATCCACACCCAAGTAAGATCGCATCAAGAGAATAAGAGAAAACCAAGGTCAAATGAAAGCTCAAAGAGAAGAGGGTAAAAATCCTAAGCTGAAAAGAAAGGGAAAGGAGGAGATCTCAATCTCACATAATTACTACTATGGAAAAACATAGATTCAACCTCTATAGGAGAAAAATTCCTCAAAAGGACCACCATGGAGAACCATGGTTCAGACAAGGAGAAAAATATAGGGTAGAGTTTCCAAAAAAACAAGATCAAGAAGGATAAACCACTTACCTAGCACGAGGATCACCAAAGGATCAACAAAGGGAGATGCTCCAACCCTAGATTACCACATGCAAGGTTTGGTCTCCTTGAACATAGGTTGATCTCCTTCTCATCCAAACACAAAAGGGGATGAGATCCAAGTGAGAGGAGAGGAAAAGAGGATGCAAGAGGATCATATGCATGCAAAGAGGGAGGTATATATATCCAAAGGTAGGAGAGAGGTGAAAGAGAGTAGGTGTCCAACTAAACATGCCACATGTCTACCATAAAAAATCCATGCAACCACTAACTACATGCATGAAACTAAGATAATGAAAATAAAGGTAAATTAGAGACTTTAATTGGTTCAAAGGACCATTGGCCAAAGAGAAAGCAAGGAAGGTCATTGATCGCATGGAACTCAAAACCCTAAAATCCACTTCGACCAAATAGAGGGAAAAAAGCTCTTAGATCGAAGGGAACACAAGGTTGATCATCAAACATCATCGACCTAATGCACCAAGGTAGAAGACACAAAAAGGGTCACTAAAAACAAAACTCAAATAGTCAACACATAGTCAACACCAAACTAGTGTATCCATGCATCCCGTACAAACCCTATCTCCACTCATGATGCCATCTCAATATTCGAGATACAACAAGGTGCCCCTAAGCATAATTATCTCTCTCATGATGCTAAAACATAAGAGGCACATACAATATGTGAAAAATTGCAAGATAAACCCTAAAAATGGGTAAATTACAACTTGGTCCAAAACAAGCATGCAAATAGCATAACTAGCTCAAACATTATGCAAACTAGACCAAACTGAAGGAAGAAGCACTATACATATTATTAAAGCTCATCACATGATTAGATTAAGGTTTTAATCATCTTATAAGCAAAGGAAGCTAGATCAAGAACTAATCTAGGTCAGGGATCTTACAATTGTGCTTGGAGTTGATGGGAAAATTATATCAGACTTTTAATGAACATCTTGGTTCAAGATGAACAAGAAATATTATACAAAGAAGTTGAATAAGAATTAGATATAACTACATGATGATGATGATATGTTGGAAATTTTATAACTAAACTATTATTCAAGTTATGCTTACTAAATTATTCTCGACCGAGTGAACAACATGTATAACGTGTATAAGAAAGGAGTCTTTTCTTTTGATGGTCCATGAGGAACATGTAAAACCATTCTTATATCATATTTTACTTGCCATGTAAGATTATGTGGTCATATTGCACTTGACACCACATCTTCTGGAGTATCACCCTTGCTACCTTTAGTATAACTATACATGCAAGGTTTGAGATACCACCGAATAGTGAAGAACAAAAAGTTGCAATGCTTCATAACGTAGTAGTTCATGTCAACTCTTTTGAAGAACTAAACTTATAGTTTGGGACAAGGTATCATGGTAAAAATATTTAATTGATTCACTAGATCTCTTATTGCAAGATATCACCAACAAAACATTGATTTTTAGAAGAAAAAAATTAACTAGTAATGAACTTAGACAGATTCTACTTGTTGTACCACAATGGGGGCCAAGAGCAAAAATCTAAAGCAAGTTTTCTAAAATCAAAACCATGGAGGTATGTTGAAAAATTAAAACCAAGAGAAAATATGGGAACCATGTCAAATGCCTCTTTATACAAATATTTACTTTATGTTGGAAATGGTACAACATAGGTAATACTTGGGGATAAAATATTAAAATCTCTAAATATATGGTGGACCCATTTGTAGATGAATTATCTTTTAAGTACAAATTGAAACGTGTACTTTTTTAAGACTTACTACTCACGGAGACATAATGTATTCTCTCACAAATCATGCAACTTTAACCAAAACAATGAGTTTGTTTATGAAATAAATGAGTTATTGATTGAAGTATTCCAAGAGAAAGGATTAGATGCTTGAGTTTTGATTCACCTATTGATATCACCAATAAATTTTGAAAGAAGATTGTTTGAATTCGTTGAATCTTTTGGGCTTCTAGCTCACAAGTTGGTTCTCAAAACAAACTGTCTGGTTAAGCTACTCGAAATCATTGATCTTTTTCTGGTCTTTGCAATGGCATACAACTTGGTTGTAAGAGATTCAACAAAAGTATTATACATGCTGAAATATCAGTGGGGAATAGGAAAGGACAAAAAGTATTCAACTCAAGAATTCCATTGATGCCAAAAGATCATGAGAAATTACCATTCTCCTTCAAAAGACTATAATTTCTTGTTCAATTATGTTTTTTTATGTAAATGAATAAAATACATGGATAAATGGTGGATAAAGTTGAAACGTATTTTCCCTACTTGTATTCTCTCTTATATGTAGAAAAATCTAGAATAAAACCAGCAACAAATCTGAAACTCCTAATAAAACCAAATTCCATTGACAAAAAATATAGTCTATGTTGATATATTATATGTCGCATGGATAGATTAGGTACAAAAAAATGGAATCTCTAAAAATTAATCATTTATGAGGTCATATACTAAAATATATTGTCATTGACGTGTTTGCATTTTTTTAAAGGATGGGAAAAACTTACAAACTGCCACATGACACTAGTGAAAGTTTGTCATTATGGACCATGAAGGTAAACAATATTGATATTAAAAACCCTACAACATCGAAAGATGGGAAACATTTATATAGGAGATTATGCTTCATGGATGAAAATGTATGATGTTTGTGGAAATGGTCGTGTTTTCTATATTCACAAAAGAGAAAAGTCACTCCTATAAATAGGAGGAGGTTGTACAAGGAAGTGAATTGAAAACCCTAATAGGCCATTTTATACATGGGCTCATGTTACAGACTAAAGAAAGAACTTAAACAGAAATACAAGTAAACATGAAATACAATAATATCTCTCAATACTACCCCTCAAGTTGGAGCATAGATGTCAATCTTGCCCAATTTGCAACATAGTTCCTCAACTCGCTTGCCAGAGAGAGGCTTAGTAAATGTGTCTATAGTTTGCTCATGTGATGGCAGGAAAGGAGTAGTAATCTTCTTATCTAGCACAACATCTCGAAGAAAATGGCAGTCAACTTCAATATGCTTGGTACTATCATGGAATACAAGATTGCTAGAAATGAAGGCAATAACACTATTATCACAATACATCAGGATAACATAGGTGATAGGGAACCCAAAGTATGCAAGAATAGATTTAATCCATAACAGTTTGCAAGTAGTATGTGCCATTATATGATACTCAGACTCAACACTATATCTTGCAACTACATTTTGTTTATTTCTCCTCCAAGTAACCAAATTACCTCCTACAAAGGTACACTAACTAGAAGTGGATCTCCTGTCATACTTACATCATGTATAGTCAGCATCAGAATATCCAAGAACATCAAGATGTCCATTTCTGCTATAAAATAACCCCTGTCTAGGTGCATTCTTTTATTTCAAGACACGAAAGACAACCTCACACTAACATTGTCAAGGGTAATCCATAAATTGACTAAGAACTTCTACAATAAAGGATATATCAGGTTTGATAATAGTGAGATATAGAAGTTTGCCAACTAGTTGCTTATAGCAATATTTATCTTTTGAGAGATGAGTTTACTCAATCCATAGATCATGTGCCTGATCCATAGGTGACACAGCAGGTCGACAACCCAACATTCCAATTTTAGATAATAAGTCAGATCATGTGCCTGATCCATAGGTGAGATAGCAGGTCGACAACCCAACATTCCAATTTCAGATAATAAGTCTAGAGTATACTTCCTTTATGATAGAGAGACCCCATCTTTGTTATATACTACCTCAATGTCAAGAAAGTACCAAAGATGCCCAAGGTCTTTGGTTACAAAGTGCTTCATAAGATATTTCTTTATATCAACAATCCCTATGGTATCACTACCAAATATAATGATATCATCCACATATACAATAAGAATAATCATTCTAGAAGTAGCGGTCTTGATAAAAATAGAATGATCACACTGAGACCTTGGGAAGTCAAATTACTGTAGTATAAGAGAGAATTTTTCAAACCATGATCGAGGGTTATGCTTAAGACCATTTATAGCTTTATTAAGAATACATACTTTCCCAAGATACTTCCCGTCAACAACATAACCTGGAGGTTGGGACATGTAGACAATTTCCAACAAATCACCATATAGAAAGACATTTTTTGACATCTAGTTGATGCGGACGCCACCCTTAGTTGATAGAAATATAAATAAGAATATGCACATAATTAAGACGAGCAACTGGGCAAAAAGTATCAAAATAATCAATTCCATATTCTTTTGTGTATTCTTTGGCAACCAATCTAGCTTTAAAGCATTTAATCATTCCATCTAACAAATATTTAACAATATATACCTAGCGACATCCAACAGGATTGCTTCCTAGAGGAAGATCAACAAGGACCCATGTCCCACGGAATCAAAGAGCATCCATCTCCTCATCCATAGCCTTCCTCCATCCCGAATGGAGAAGTGCTTCCCGAACAGTCTTTGGAATAGATATAGCTGACATTGCAGTAGTAATTTAGCCATGGAAGCATTTAAATGATCTATAGAAAAATGTTTAGAAATGCAATACTTTGTACTAGATTGTTGTCCCTTCGTAAGGCAATAGTCATGTCCAACTTAGAAACTTGACTAGAGTCAGTATAATTACCATGAAATGGTGGTGGATCACCAGTCTCTGAGGAGGTCATAGCAGGGGATACTTCAGGTGGAGGTCTTTTGCTCCGCCACTCATATACTTTCATAACAATGGTGGAAGACTCATTGACGGACTGGATGGTAGGAAGAGGTACATTAGGAAGTGGTACGGTAGGAGAAGGCACATGTTGACTTGGTTCAGAAAATAATTAAGTATCTTCAAAAAATGTTACATCTGCACTAACATACAATTGACGTGCAATAGGGTCAAAACACTTGTACCCCTTTTGTGTTTGAGAGTATCCCACAAAACAATAACAAACAACTTGTGAAGACAATTTATTAAGTCTAGGTTGGTGATCGTGGGCGAAAGCAGCCAAAAACTTTTAGTGGTAGGGCAAAAATTGGTTCATGTGGGTAGAAGTTAGTAGGGAAATTTATTTTGTAGGATGGATGAAGGCATGCAATTGATGAGGTAGTTGGATAACAGAATAGCATCAGGCCAATAGAATTTAGGAACCTTCATTTCAATGAGGAGAGTTCGAGCAACATCAAGAAGATGCTTGTTTTTCCTTTCAGCAACACCATTTTGCTGTGGACTATAGGCATGTGAGGTTTGATGGACAATTCCTTTTGAGATACAAATATTCTAAAAACCATGTTGCACGTACTCAGAAACATTATCAATGCGAACAAATTTAGGAGTAGAAGAAAACTAAGTTTTTATTTCATTCAAAAACTTGGATAAAATATCCAAATTTTAGAAAAATATTTTAGAAGATAAAGCCAAGTGGCGCGAGACCAATCATCAATAAAATATACAAAATATCACACACAACTACGGTTACCAACACGACATGGTCCCTAGATATCAAAATGGATTAAATAACACAAACTTGGGCTCCTGTTATCACAACGAGGAGAATACACACATCAGTGATGTTTTCCAAGTTGACAAGATTCACAAGCAAATTTTTCAGAAGACAAACTAGGAAATAAGAATTTCAACTTATTGGCAGAAGGGTGACCAAGTCGTAGGTACAATTGATACAAAGATGTAGAGTGAGCCATAAGAGTAGTAGTAGGAAAATTTCACGAGGTCTATAGGTAGTACAAACCATATCCACTTTCATATCTCCCACCAATCGTCTTCTTCATCCTGAGATCCTACATGGAGATGGTGTAAGGAAAGAAGGTTACATTGCAGTTTAAAGATTTGGTAATTTTACTAACAGACATCAAGTTCAAAAGAAATTTGGGTTCAAAAAGGATAGATTTAAGGATATTTTTGTTAACATCCCCTATTCTAGTAACTGGAGAAGTGGATTTAAATGCTAGATGCACTAGAGGATGATATGTAGATTTCTTTAGATGAGTGAAAAGATTTTTAATACCAGTCATATGGGTTGTGGCACCAGAATCAACAATCCAATTATCTTTAGTCAGAGAAGAAGAAGCTTGACAACATGAAGGATCACTTGAGTGTTGATCAATGTTTGTTTGAGGTGTGGTAGTTAAGTACAAGATCAACTTTGATTAGCTTGTCAAGGTTAGACGAACTTAATGTTACCATCTGAGGAGTAGCAAAACTAGGAGACTCTTCATCAGCTTCATTAGTAGAGACTTGGTTTGCCCATTCGAGCTTTCCATGCTTCTTTCAGTATTTGCCCTCAGTTTGGTTAGTCCATTTATAGAAGTTGCAATACTGAGGTTGAAGAGGAGAAGACCCTCTGCCACCATTGTTAATACATCGGCCTCATCCATGGGTAGATTTTTCACATCCTCGTCCAGCAACAACTAGGACAACATGCTCTTCTTTGGTAGCAGAAGACACAGAGCGAGATCACCAACGATAAACATAGTCCAACATGGGTAATAGTTCAAATGCAAAGATTTGTTGGCAGACGAATTCATAGCTGGGGGAAGGATGCTAAGAACTGGCATAACTAAACTTCATCTTGTTGTTTTTTTAGTTTATTGAGATCAGTAGATAAGGGGTGGTGGAGTTTGAGTTCTCCCCAAGTACATTTGAAGGGATAAAAATGTGACGCAAACGACGTAGCTTCGTCAAGTCTTAGAGAATGAAGGTGTTTATAGAGTTCAAAAACACGGGAGGCATTTCCCTTACTAGAATAGATCTGAGTAATATGGTCCTAGGATTCCTTGGCAGTATCAATAAACATGAGATTGGTGGATACATGTGATTCACAACTATTTAGAATCTAAGACAGGACTTGAGAATCACATTCTGCCCATTTCTTATACTCAGCCTTCTTTTTGTCATTCATTTCATCTTTAGGAGGAGGTTGTTTAGTGAGATGCTCAAGCTTGCCTGTAGAGTGAGCATAAATTTGAAAAGATCGTGCCCAAAAAATGTAGTTGGATCCACTAAACTTGATAGAATTGACACATCTAGCATGTGTCTCCATGATCTTAAAGGGAGGTGAAGCCATAGAGCAATAGTGATATCTAAAGAGTCTCCAAAAACATCAACATGACGTGTCTAGAAAAGGACGCGGCGTGTCAGACAGCAGTAGATAGTCTTCTGGAAAGAGGCAGAGTGTGTCAAAAACAAGACACGATGTGTGAGACAGTAGTAGAGAGTCTTCTAGAAAAAGACACAACGTGTTAAAAATAAGACACGATGTGTTCGATGATTCGCATGTGTGAGACACAGTGTGTCAAAAATAAGAGATGGTGTGTCAAAGGTCGTGGTAGCAGCAGAGCAGATGATTCGCCAGTTCGGGATACAATGTGTCTGGCGGGAACACGACACATCAAAGGTCGGGGCAGTAGCAGATCAGGAACAAAAATGGTGAATCTTACAGAATAAGGTCAAAAGAGACCCAAAATAAGTGGCAAATTGTGGCGACCACTATTAAATCGATAGTGATATCACACAAAACTACGCGGAAATAACCATTAGCAGTAGATTACCGAAAATCACTAAAAATTAAAACCTTTTTACCAAGAGATCCACTACCAAGAAATTCTTTACAGAAAGAACCAAAGTCATATGCACCTCATGGTTCACTTCATACATACATTGTTCCATCACATTGTAAGGATATGGGATATCAATTGCTTTACCAAAACATATACAAAAACGACATTATACATTGAGGCATTCTAGCCAAAATCTCAGATCAACTATAAAACTGTTTATGCACTATCTTCCAAGGACCTAAGAGTATAGGGACAAAAAATAGGACTCTATTGCTACAAGACACATAACAACATACTCAACATGAGCTGTTACTACTGCCCTTGTTGTTGTTGCCCACTCTCTGTTGCATGATCTCTACCTCCTCGTGTACATCTACCTAAAAAGTTTGGAAACCCACAAGGTGAGATCCATATCTCAGCGGGAGATATAACTCTCCACTAACAATATTATTATCACTGATAAATCTTCATGAAAGAGAGAAGAATAAACATTTATTGAATTAAACATGTATAAATACTTGTTAAGAGTAGAGCAATCTCATCATCTAAGTAGTTCAAATATCTATGATTGAGAAATAGATCATCTAATAACTTTTAGAATGAATATGAAGAACATGTATAACATTTATCAACTACGACATACAGAAGCAATTACATCCTCATTCAATGTTTCCATATTCGATCCTTAAGCAAATATACAACACGCCTGATTACATCTTTCAACAATCAATCTTATGCCCTGAGGAGATGAGGTATACTGCTCATGCTCCAACCAACCTAATTAGGTAGCATCAATGCCATACAAGGTCCATGGAAGAGCCAGAATCCACGACCTCACCCCCCTCAGTCAGTATGAATGAACCTGCATTGACATCATGAGTCAAACTGCTATCTAGCTAGTATGGGTATATAGGCTCAATGCTAGAGAGATACAACTCGTAGTTGTTCCCTTATCATGGTATGACTTGTAGTCAATCTTGATACTCTTATCAGGGTATGGTCTGTAACCAATCTTGATTATATATTGAGTCACAGCTTACAACCATACTCTCTTCAGGGTATGGCCCGCAGTCAATCCTATGAGTTAGGGATACAAGGAGATACCTCAACTTGCACCCCGCATATTCAACAATATGCGCTCCGAGTTTAACTCGTTTCACCATCTAATAAATTCTAAAACTGAATGGATCTATGGCCAGGGCAAACTACATTTTTAGTCTCACTTGATAAGTTAAGTGCATTACAACATATTTTAGCATCAATCAAGTTAGAAGCATGAATTATATATAAAATGTTACAAAGAAAGGTGTAATACATTTTTTAAGGAATCTTGTATTAATTGGAACACATCTTGTTACACCCATTTTGGGATCTCAATCCCTTGAATCACATTACTGGGAATCTCATCCCCTCAACATTTTCATTATCATGATTACATGTTTTGGGTATCAAACCCTCAGTTCATCATTGAACAGTGTCACCTCTTACCAAGAAACAATCATCTCTAGGTCATCAGACCCATATATATCATACTTATTGTACAAGTATTTCACATGGCTCACAAGGCCTATTTGATCTGTATAATGCAAAATCATCATATCTCATATCTGGATATGCTCATTATCTCATAATACTTGCATGGTTAGGATTTCATGGTAAAAGCAATATCAAGTAAATATCATCTCCATGACATAAAGAGAATCATTCAAATTGCAATCCTCTCATAATTGGGGTTAGTGTTTCCCTAGTAGCCGGTTAGGGTTTTCAAGTTCATATTAAACAATTGAACCCTAATTCACATCATAAGATCTTATATTATTGCCATAAGTATTTAACCATACTTAATTACTCTCATCAATTATCATGAATTTATTATCAACATGAAGTATTACCTTTCTTATATGTGTAGTATAATTTTCTCTCTCATCCTTATTGGGATATTGATTTCAACATACTTATTACATTGGCTTGACCCTCTTTAGGGTTTACCAACCTACACTTATCAAAGTGTATCCATATCATTACTTCATAGTGTATCAATTGATTATATTCATCATGTGTCGGCCTACACTCATCAAGGTGTATCAGCCTATACACTAACCCTTGTGTCGGCCTAGACACATTCACTTGTGTCAGCCTAGACACTATTACTTGTGTCGTCCTAGACACTCTCAGTTGTGTCGGCCTAGACACATTCACTTGTGTCAGCCTAGACACTCTCACTTGTGTCGGCCCAGACACATCAAAGTGATATCGGGTTAGAGGTGCTTAAGGTGATATTGATCTTGGGGCGCTTAAGGTGATATAGGTCTTGAGGCGCTTAAGGTGATATCAGTCTTGAGTCATATCTTGGTGTGTCACCTTCACCATACTTTAGCATAATATTTTCACCTCACTTAAGCATAACATCTTGACCTCACTTTAGGGTATCAGCCACCCTATCACTTTGTGTGTCAACCACCCTATCACTTTGTGTGTCGGCCGTAGTATACTCTAGGGTATTGGCCACACTGTCATCTAGTGTATTGTCCATAGCACCATATATTGTGTCACCCTAGCTATCACCAAGTGATATTGACCTCTAGAGTTTTGATAGTATTGGGTTAGACATCATCAACACCCTTGTATTCTTTCACCTATCAAGGTACCAGCCTCACCACTACTTGGTGTGTCGTCCATGACTTCAAGGAGTGCGTCGCCCACACCTTCACATGGTGTGTTGGCCTTAAACTCAAATAAGTGTGTCACCCTTCACATAGGTGTCAGGTTAGAGGGGTGTTGGGTTTCTAGGGTTAAGGCATATCGAGTTATCCCTATTGAGATCATATTTTCACTCAACTTTCAAGATATAGGTTTGCCCCCATCCTTAGTCTTAGGTAACAGGCTAGACAACTGTAAGAACGATTGTCCTTCATATATAACAAACTGTTAACAGGTTAGGACCTCATGTGTATCATTTTCCCCTCACATATCCTAGTATCAGGTTTGGGTTTCTCAAATCGATATTGGTTTGTGCATGGGAGATTTCATAATCTTCAAGCTTCAACCCTTCATACACTAACACTACAACCCCTTATATCCATTAGATCTCATAGAATCATTATTCAACCAAGGAAAGTCGAAATTGAAAAGGAATCATCAAGTATTGCATGATTGAAGGTGAATAATAATAGAGTTGAGTTCAAGTTATATAACCCGCCTCAATACCACCATAAGAGCTTTAAGATCCAAAGCTTCACATTCCCAAGGTTGAAGATGAATTATCAAAAGTCCAAGACACTACTATATAAATGGCTTATAACGTCACATTTACAGGCGTCGGTTGTATATACAAAACCGATGCCTAAACCATACCGTGTCGGTTGAATACACAAATTGACATCTATTTGTGAAGAGCGGCCAGATATGGGTATCACTTTTTATTTAGCGTTGGTTCCTCAATAAGCAACCAACGCCTAAAATCGACTGCCAAATCCAAATTTTCTAATGAAAAAAATTACCTCAAAAATTTAACATATGGCGTCGATTTTTAGCTAATCAACCGATGACTAATGGTTTTTCGCGAGACAAACATTGGGCCCATTGTTATTGTCGATGTTCTTGCAATAACCGACGCCAATGTATTTTTGCGCGATGTCCCCGCGAAAATTTTCACCCCCCTTTGATGTCGATTTTTTACGGCAGTCGACGCTGATTGTTTTAAGTGTCGGTTGTTTTGAATAACTGACGCCTATTATTAACTTAATACACCCGCACGAGCCAGGCTCTTCCCCCTTTCTCTGTTTCATCGACTCCGCACTTAGGTCTGGTGATCGATTCCCTACTCTAGCCGTCGATCACTACTCCTCTGCTCGCTGCCACCGTCGCCATTCGTTGCTCCAGCCACTGCCGTTTGTTGCTCCGGCTGCCGCCATTCGTTGCTCCGACACCTTCTCCTCTGCTTGCTGCCGCCTGCTTCTGCTCGCCTTCTCCTGCTCGCCGTCGGTCGCCTGGTTGCTGCTCCTGGTCACCGCCGCCGCTATGAAGGTATCGTTCTTCCTCCTCTTCTTCCTCCGCCGACAACCATTGGCTGGCCCCCTACCCTCAGGGTGCGGGCAATGGGTGAGGGATGCTAACATTGGATCTTAGACCAATGGTAATTTTTATACAAATCAGTAATGTTTATACATGTTTGAGTACATTAGGGTTCTGTTCTACCCTTTTGTCCTATATTTGATGCTAATTGTGCATATATGCTGAGTTTGGGACTTTAGTGATGGACTTTGTCCTAAGTTGCTATTTTTTAATCTAATATGAACTCTACTCTCATCTATCCATGTTGCATGTAGTTTATAACATTGCATTGTGAATTATTGCATGTTTGAAACTATTGAATTCTTGATTTAATATTTAATAATGCTCTATAGATTAGGTACTTATCATGTCTATTAAAATCCTATAGTAGAGACGTATGTATATGAAATTAGAGCATCAATAAATCATCAATGAAACCTAGATGTGACATTAGAATGACATTCTCTGGGGTGATGGGTTCAGGATATATAAGTAATGAGACCTCAATTCAATGGCAAACTTTGTCCTTGTGATTTACATACTCTAACAAGATCTGGAATGTGTTTGACCCTTGATCTAATATCCAAATTGTGAGTGATGCAATGTAAGTGAGCAAATACATGTAGTGGTGGTGAAATCTTATGTCTATGTTCTTTTATAATTCTTTTATCTTATTTTTAATTTTTGCTTTTATTTTATTTACTTCCTTACATAACTTAGTTATATAAAAACATAGTCAACTCGATCCAACCTTGTTAATCACTTTTTCTTAATTAGACTAAAATCCAAATTGGCATTAAGAAAAAATGTCCTTAGGTTCGATCCTAAATATTTAATGTGATCATACCTGCCTACTTATGAGTGGTGTTATATTTTGTTGGCCTAGAAACTCGTCCAAGATTTACTCATTAGGAGTAAATTTTGGATAGTCCCCAATTTGGGACTGTTCTTAAACACCTAATCTCACTTAGGATGTAAGTGTATAATGTGTATTTGGTTTTCAAGAAAATTTCGGTAGCACATCTATGTTTGTTCTCTAAGTACATATGTACTTAGAGAATAGCAGGGAAATGCTGCCGAAATTTTCTTGAAAACCCAATACACATTATACACTTAGTAGTGAGATTAGGTGTTCAAGAATGGGATAGGTGGTACACATCACTACTACAAAAAATAGTTTTTACAACAGTTCATTTTTCCATTTTACAACGGGTGTCAACTATTGTATTAGATCGCGTGGTCTTATGGGGGGATTCTTTATACAACATGTGTTGTGCATGTTGTAATATATGTATTTTATACAACAGATAATACATGTTATAATTCATTGAACACACCTGTTGTAATAGGGGTGTTGTATATAACATGTTGAGATAAAAGGAAAATACATCTAGACACAAGGTTTCGAACTTGAGACTACTTGAAAGTAAGGCACATCTCAGACCGTTGAACCAGTTTCATTTTATGCAACACATACATTCTTTTTTCTACATATACAACAAATGACATGCAAACCTATTGTGTGATTGTGGTCTATTACAACAGGTAACTATTACAATAGGTGAAAGCATGTTGTGTAATTATAGTATACTACAATGGGTTATAGTATGTTGTGTAATGATGGTCTATTACAACGGGTTAACATATGTGACTATTACAACGGGTAGAGCATGTTGTGTAATTATGATCTTTTACAACGGGTTAGAGTATGTTGTGTAATGATGGTCTATTACAATGAGTTAACATACATGACTATTACAACAGGTTAGATCATGTTGTGTAATTATGATCTTTTACAACGGTTTAGAGTATGTTGTGTAATGATGATCTATTACAACAAGTTAGCATACGTGACTATTACAACGGGTTAGAGCATGTTGTGTAATTATGGTCTTTTACAACATGTTTGAGTATGTTGTGATATTACAGTCTATTACAACAATTTAGCACCTGTTGTAGTATCACATATACTACAACGAGTTTGGCCCGTTATATATAACCTGTGTTGTATAAAATATATAATTCACAACACACAAATAGACTTGTTGTAAAAGATATGCTAACTACAACACAACCAACAGAATTGTTGTGTTTTTCCCGTTATAAAAAGCATTTTCTGTAGTGTACATTTATTATATATAAGACCTTAAATCCTAAAGTTTTAACCATAAACCCTAATCTTTTAACCCTAGACCCTAATCTTGTTCTAATATATACTTGTTTTCTCTTTGATCATAGATGGATAGATCATGGATGTCCATTCCAAATCGCTGCACCTCATAGTTTATATCTGGTCTTGATCAGTTTATTAGATTTGTCGAGGAACAAGCAAACAACCTGGAGATAAGTTCTACTGTCCATGTAGGCATTGCGGTAACAACTTGAAAGTCAGCATTCGTGACTAAATCAAAAGTCATGTCATGTGCAACGGGATTGTACAAGGCTATACAGAATGACACTGACATGGAGAGATTTCAAACCTGAAATCAGTGGATGTCGATAGTAGTGCTTGTGTGGAAGAAGAAATTGCCTCTGATGACGTAGATGTGAACGAACTAGTTCCAGTAGACATTGTTGATGCGATGTTGGATAGTTGTGGGGTAGAGCACACTGATCCACCTCCCATGTTTAGAAACATTGTGCATTATGCTGAGATACCATTATACATAGGTTGTAAGTTGATGAAGCTTAGCACTGTGTTGAGATTGTATAAGCTGAAAGCTAACAATAGATGGAGTGACAAAAGCTTCACATCATTGTTGTCTTTGTTGAAAGAAATTCTTCCTGAAGGAAATGAGCTGCCAATCTCAACATACTGGTTAAATAAATTGTTGTGCCTAATGGGAATGGAGGCCAAGAAGATACACACATGCCCGAATGATTGTGTATTATTTCAAAAGGACTATGTGGATTTGAAAGATTGTCCCAAATGTGGTGAGTCAAGGTATAAATTGACGACTTCGGGGGAGTCCAAAATTGGTTCTCCTGCCAAGGTGATGTGGTATCTGCCTATAATACCATGGTTTCAATTCTTGTTTGCCAATCCGATAGATGCAAAGAATTTGAGGTGGCATGCAGATGTTAAGAAAAATAATGATGGGATCCTACGACATGCGTCTAATTCCCCACAGTGGAAGAAGATTGATTTATTGTACCCTAAATTCAGTGAAGAAGTCAGGAATCTAAGACTTGGGCTTTGTACATATGAGATGAATCTGTACGGGACATTGAGCAGCCAACATAGCACTTGGCCAATTATGCTTGTTATATATAATCTTCCTCCCTGGTTGTGTATGAAAAATAAGCACATTATGTTGTCGTTGTTGATATCGGGCCCTAAACAACTTGGAAATGATATTGACGTTTATCTTGAACCTCTGATTGATGACTTGAAGAAACATTGGGGTGAAGGTGTGATGACCTATGATGCTTCATGAAGAGAGACATTTCGTTTGCACACTATGTTGTTTTGCACTATGAATGACTTTCCAGCATATGGGAATTTGTCTGGATATAGTGTCAAAGGATCTAAAGCGTGCCCTATAAGTGAAGAGAACATTGATTCAATACGACTAAAACACGGCAATAAGACTGTATATCTTGGTCATCGAAGGTTTCTTCCAAAATTCCATCTGTATCGTAAGTTGCGCAAAGCATTCAATGGACGGAATGAGGAATGGAGTGCACCTAAACCTATACCAGGGGAGGATGTTTATGAAAGAGTAAAAGACTTTGCCAATGAATTTGGTAAGAGATCACAATGTACGATGGCCACACAGAGTGACAAATCTTTATTCAAGAAGAAGTCAATATGTTGGGATCTTCCTTATTGGAGTTCTTTGGCAGTCAGGCATTGTATCAATGCCATGCACGTTGAGAAAAATGTATGTGATAGCGTCATCGGTACTTTATTGAATATACCAGGTAAGACCAGAATGGACCTACATGAAATGGGAATAAGGACAAAATTAACAGAAGTAGTTAGTAGCGATCGGAGAACATACTTACCTCCCGCTTGTTACACGTTGTCCAGAAAGGAGAAGAAAGCTTTTTGTGAATGCTTGGTAAATGTTAAGGTGCCACAGGGTTATTCATCCAACATCTGTACATTGGTATATCAATGAAAGATCTGAAGTTGATAGGTCTTAAATCTCATGATTGTCACACTCTAATGCAACAAATATTGCCTGTGGCAATTCGATCAATATTTCCAAAGCATGTAAGGTTTGAAATCACCAGACTTTGTTTCTTTTTCAACAGTCTGTGCAACAAAGTTATTGACCCTGATACTCTCGATAAATTGCAAAGAGAAGTGTTTGTTACCCTATGTCAGCTTGAGATGTATTTTCCTCCTTCGTTCTTTGATATCATGGTACATCTTGTTGTCCACTTGACTAGGGAAGTGAAAATGTTGGGACTAGTTTTCTTGCATTGGATGTATCCCTTTGAACAATACATGAGCATTTTTAAAGGTGATGTTTGAAATTGTTATCGGCATGAAGGGAGTATTATTGAGTGTTATGTGGCGAGAGAGGTTATGGATTTTTGCAATGACTTTCTGAGTGCTAATGACGCTCCTGTTAATGACAAGAATATTGAGGAGCATTTTGGAAAAGGAATTTTGGGATCACGGATGAAAGTAATCAATTGTGAGCAGTTGGAACAAGGTCACTTGTATATTTTACACAACATCGACAAAGTGAGTGTTTATATGGAGGAACATACCAATTTCATCAAGAGATAATATCCTCGAGCCAATTCAATGTGGCTTGCTAGAGAGTATAACAAGACATTTATTAAGTGGTTTGAAGATAAAGTCTTACATCAACTATCTCAAACACCAGATAATCTTACTGAAAATATCAAATGCCTCGCCTTTAAACAAAAATTGAATGTTATGTCTTATGAAGGGTTTGACATAAATGGATTCTCATATTACACAAAGCGTCAATATGATAAGAGTGTCATCCAAAACAGTGGGGTCACCCTTCAAGCGTCTTCATTGTTTTTTGCAAGTGCAAAGGATAAGAGTCCACGTAAAGCTAAAATGTCATATTACGGTATCATTGAAGACATATGGGAGTTTGACTACGTAGATTTCAGAATTCTACTCTTTAAATGTAATTGGGTTGATAACACTAAAGGAGTTATAGTGGATAAATTGGGTTTCACATTAGTGAACTTTGAAAAGATTGGCGAGAAGGGTGAACCATTCATATTGGCATCATAGGCAAAATAAGTATTTTATATCGATGATCCTGCAAATGATAAATGGTCGGTTGTTCTTCATGGTAAAAGACAGTTCATTGAAGATCCTATAGACGAAGAAGAGTACTATGATAAGTATGATGACTCCAGTCCATTCTCAGTTGGGTTTCCAACACCACCAAAGATTGAAGCTAATGATGACTTGTATGTGCGCGGAGATCACAATGAAGGATTGTTAATTGATAAAAGATCGCAATATTACATGTTTATATTTTTTATATGTTTTTATTTTTCTAAATGTGAAATTTACAATGTGAATGTGAACTTTATAATGTGAACTTTACAACTTTACAATGTGAACTTTATAATGTGAATGTGAACTTTCAGATGGCTGAGCATTCTCTTGATGACCGTGCTGATGATTACTGTGAGGGTGAGGATGTCAATGTGCCGCCTCACAATGTAAGTTTTAAAAATATATCCTTGAGATTTCTATCTATATGTTCATTTATAGTTATATCCTGTAAGTATGTTTTTTTGTCAAATTTTAGGTTGGTGATGAAATTTACCCCCTGAAGAAATTGGGGCACTTGATGAGTAGCAAATAAAATTGAGAAAGTGAGGGGCATCACAATGATGAACAAGTTACTACAGCAAAGGGGCAATGAACCCAAACTGGGTGTAGATTTCGATCATGCAGGAAATCCAATTGGAGTGAACCGCAACTCATTTATTTCATATCTTGGGGTTATTACTCGCAGCCATTGTAGTCTTATTTTTTAATCCTGGCATAAAGTTCCTAAGGGGAAGAAATACTTAGTATGGAAGGAACTATGCGTGATTTATTATTATTTGCAATTCTATTTTTGTAGATTACTAATTTTTAGGATACTAGTTAATAGAAATTCTATTTTGTAGAGTATATTTGATCTGCATGAAAAGCTGCATCGTAAATATGTGATGCAACGCTGTGGGAGGGTCCTAAGGAACTATAGGACAAATCTCACCCAAGATTGCATACGTGATGCTGAGAAGAGGTTCTTGATTGATTTCTAATTCTAGATATTGATCACTTTTTGACTAACTCTACACTAATAATTTTTGTTTGTATTCTATTTAAAAAAATAAATTTAGGCAGAAGGCAACCACTGAGCAATGGAACTACCTGGACACCAAAGACTGGGAGGAGTTTGTTACCCAAATAAAAAACTGATGAATTCAAGGTATTAAGTGCCACTCCCAATTTAATTAATATATGTTCACCTATTCAAGATTAACCTTTAGTGTTACTAACCAAATCAATGTGCTTACTAACAAGGCTATCAACGATGCTCAAAGAGCAAGGCGTGCACTGAATGTGCATGACCACACAATGGGTCCAAGATGCTATGCAGGCGTTCGTCAAAGACTACATGCTGAGTCTACTGCTCAGTCTGCTACTACTCAGGAGTCCTCTACTATTGGTCCCACACCTCTACCTCGCCATGCTATGTGGATAGCTGGGAGGCAAAATAAGAAGGGAGATATCACAAAGCCTGCAACTGTTGAGGCAGCTGCAAAAATGGTAAAATTCAACTCTTAGAGCAATCGATCGATATTGATTATTGTTATGTTTACTTACCAATTTCTGTTGATGGTGATTAGAGGGAGCTGCACGAGCAGAGGAAGGAAGTCAAGTTCATCCCTGAGGGCACAAGGGATGAATTGACAGTTGCTATGGGTAACCCAGAGCATCTTGGACGTGTTAGGGGTGCATGCCCTGGTGTGGGCATCAAAGCATTCTTTGGGCCATCCCAGCGCAAACCTGTCCCAAAATGGGAATTTCACAAGGTGATGTAACATATTCTTTTTTTAGAATGTTATTGTGAAAGGGAATTCAAGAATCCATAGCTACATTTCTTTTATCCATGTATAGGTAGATGAATTAATTGAGAGGAAAGTCCAAGAAGCAATGGTGAAGTGGCAGGCGTCTCAGACGGCCACTCAGACGGTACATGTGACGTGTCGCGCTTCTATTACTCCTATGCAGAGGTTGGGAGTAATCTTGTAGACCCACCACCTAGCACATCCTCTGTAAGAATTTTTATGACATAGTAGCTAGTCTTTTCAAGATGATATGTTTATGTATATATGTATATAACATTCTTTACGTAAATTTGTAGGGGTTGAAGCCATGTCATCTAAAAAGTAAAGAATATATCATTACAGAGGCACAGGCTTACCCAACCATTCTAGGGGAGATGTTTCATGAGAATCTAGTACCAGCTGGTGCAGTTAGTGTGAGCCCGATACATATACTCCCAGATTAGAGGGATCTTCAACTGCCATATGCCCACCCAGATTCTGAAACGTTTGGTGAGACAGAAGGCAAAGTGATAATGTGGCCCAAAGTGGATGTCGTCTATACTAATATTATATGATAAATTTACATTACGTTAATTTGTTAGTGTGTATATATGAGTCAATTGATCTGAAATTATATATACAGGTCAAAAAGATGACACCCGCTACATCTCAGCCTCCACATCTACCTCCTCAACTATCAAGTTGGCTTCCAAGAGTCCTACACGTCGCGTTAGGTCCTAATTGTAGGGGTATGGCAGTATGGATCAGTGAACATGATTGAAATTTCCCTATAATTGTTACAATTTTGGAGGATGCTGCAAGTCAATCATACGATAATAATCTATTTATACAAATTTTGCATACATATTAATGTATAGTTATTAATGCATGCAAATCATACGAAAACAAGCTATTTTTACAAGATATTTTGGAGTTGTTTCGTTATGATTGGTTGAACACATCTATGATAGAGGTGTGGATATGGTGAGATCTTGTTTATACATCTGTATATCTTATTTTATATATGGTGATATGGTTTCTTATATATTAATTCATACGTAATATATGTTTTGCAGCCACTTACACAAGATATGTACAGATTTTGCATTTTCCCATGTGGGATTTTTGGTTCCATCTTTGATTAGTCTTGTAAATATAGACCCCTTCTTCAGTTACTTCATACTGCTGTGATACTTTTGAATATTTTGGTTAAAATAAGAAGACAGTGATAATAGCTCCATTCAATGTCGAGTAAGTTTACTTTGCTTATAATTTGGACTTAAGAAAATTACATTTTTATTGTGGATTGTAAGTTACTAATTTTTAACTTTCTTACCTATAGTGGTAGGCATTGGAAATAACTAGTTATTGTCCCTAAGACATTCACTGTCTATTATCTAGATCCTGTGGGGAATGAATTGAATACATTATATGGATATGCAATGAAAAGACCATTATTCTCATGAGAAATATTTCATATTTTTATATCTGTTAACATCTATTATTACATTACTATTTAATTATGCAATTTAACGTGTTACATTAACATGTAGGGCTTTACAAGAGTTCAAAAAAGCTGGAGGAAAGGTCCCCAGGAAAAAGAATCAGTCACTAATTTGGGAGAATGTGAAAGTAATTTTCTGACTCCAATGTATATATTATTTATGTGAACTGTGCTTATTTGTATTTTTGAATATTTTGTATATTTAAATTTATAGTGTGCTACACAAGACAACGGCTAGGCATGTGCCTACTATGTGATGTGATTTATGGACCTAATCATCAAACATGCCGCATGGAAATCGATACTATACAGAAGATATTATATATAGTCTCATTAGATAATATGAGATATATTAATATTATTATATATTATTAATTATATATATATACGTCATTCTCTTTGCAGGTGTTTAAAACTGACTTCAGCACAAGTGGAAAGTTATTAGATGTATATACTCCTTATACAAGGGAGGAATTAGATGTTGTAAGAGAAGAATGAGCAAAAGCCCTACAATTAGTGGGTATTTTTAAATATAATTGGGGTTCTGATGACAATGATGACGATGATGAACAAAGAATGATATTTTTAAACTTTGTTCTCATAATTATTTTTGTGTGAATGTGAATGAGTTTTTCTGAATTGTCATATGTGTGAATGTGAATGACTTTTTCTGATCAATACATGAATGTCTGAATGTGAAAAGAGATGAAATGAATGAAACTGAATGTGAATGTAAATGACTTTGCATGTTTTACATGTATTTGATCAATACATGTGTCTGAATGTGAATGACTTTGCAGGTTTGTGGCCTGTTATTGGCTGATATCAATGGATGTTGTAAACTTGTAGTTCAGAACTGAATTGTAGGTTCTGCATCCTGCGACCAGCCATACAGCAGGCTTGCAAACTGATAAGAAAAAAAATCAGAACATAGGCGTCAGTTATTTGTATAAAACTGACACCAAAGACTTACAACGTCATTTGTTAGCCAAAAACTGACGTATTTTCCCTTGATGGTGTCATCTATCTATAAGAACTAACGCCTGGTGTTGGGAAGCACGGCCGTGCTGGAAGGGATATGGCGTCGGTTATTAGCATAAAATTGTCGTCTTTATCCCGTTACGGCGTCAGTTTTTGTTTACTAATCGACACTTATAGTTCCCTTACTGGCGCGTTTTCAGTGGTGGGAAGGGTTATGGCGTTGGTGTTTGTTTAATAACCGACGTCGTTGATCATGATATAGTGTCAGTTTTTGTTAAAAAAACGACACTTATAGTTCCCTTGCTGGTGTATTTTCGGTGGCGGGAAGGGTTATGGCGTCGATTAGAAACTGACGTTGAAGGTGTCGACTTTTAGTGGTGCCCACTTGGGTGTGGCTTAGAAACTGACGCTAAAGACTCTAAATAACCGACACCAAAGGCCTTTTTTGTAGTAGTGAGACTAGATTACAACACTATTTATAAAAGAAGATACCATAGTTAGGAACTTGGTGAAGAAGAAAAGAAAGAAAGGAACCATGATCCGAGAAGCATAGTCCACCCAAGGTTGAAGATGACCATGGATTCACCTTAGGCTTGATCCTCGAACTCCTTCCTATTCGTCAAGCTTCTATGGTCCTCCACTAAGAAAGAATGATATGAGAGTCGGAAGGTTTCACTAGTAGGTGAAAAGAGAGGCTTATATAGTAGAGGTTCAAGAGAGAGAGTATATGTGAAGTGTCACCACCATATGCACTTAGGTGACACATATCCATGCATGGTGACTCCATGCATCCATAATTATCTCGTCATGTAAAACTCATGTGGATAATCCAAAGATAATATATCGGCCATTGGGTATCTTGTTTGACAAGATATCACAACCCAATATCACTTTATATGCAAACTGATACAACTTTTGCAAGGAACATCTAAACCGATAGGCTTCACTTACTTGAGGTGTTTAGCCTGATATGAATACTTCCAAAAGGTTTCTAAATCGATATGGGACCTCCTCTATGGCTTCCAAGTCAATATGCACTCCCATATACTCTTCATAACTCAACACAACCCCATCTTGGGTTCAAGACACTCATCATTCTTTAGTTCTTTCACCACCAAGAGTGTTATTACTCAAGCAAGACTTCAAACAAGAAGCCCCCTCCTTTCTCTCTCCTCTATATGATGCTAAGAGAGAGAAGGGACACTCTAGAGGTGATAATTTACACATCAACCCCACTTTTGTGTAAATTGCAATTTGCACCAAAACTATCATATAAAGCACAAACAATTTACAAATAAGTTCAAACTTGAGAATTAAACTCTCCTTAAGTCTTAATTACTTTTCAAAAGATTAAGACAAGGTTCTAAGCAAATTACTTAGGCAAAACTTCTAAGGTTATCCCAAAACCCAGGTTAGGGGTGCTACACAAATACTTATGATTACCAAGGAGAAGTAGGGTGATATGTTGGATATACCCAATCATACCAATAATAGAGTGGACAAATATCTAGAATAGGTGGTCATGAATGACCCCAAGTCTATGAAATGGTTCTTCCAAATAATAGTTCTTCTGGGCAACCTTTGAAGGATCGTCGACGATGTCCCTAGATCCTCTTGTTGGAAAAGAGGACAAGGCTAGAAGGAGAAGTAAATCCCGGTAGGTGTGATTCACAGTGGTGGTGAAGATGGAGGATGCAGTGGCGGTGACTGATGGAGGAAAAGGGAGAGAGAGAGGGAGAAGGTGGTGGCATCTGGTGGAGATTAGGGCTAGATATCCTGCTCTGATACCATGTGGAAATGGCCATGTTTTCTATATTCACAAAAGAGAAAACTCACTCCTATAAGTAGGAGGAGGTTGTATAAGGAAGTGAACCAAAAACCCTAATGAGGCACTTTATACATGGGCCCATGTTACAGACTAAAGAAAGAACTTAAATAGAAATACATTTAAATGGGAAATACAGTAATATCTCTCAGTAATGTTATTACTTTTAAAGCATCCTTTTGATTTACAAAACAAAGTAGTCAATATGGTTGATCATCTTTTAGGGAATGAAAAATACAAGCAACGATATGTAAGGATGACTTTGAAAAATTCACTGACACATTTGTGATAAATGATATGTACTACATATCAAGAGCTACATTATCTCTACTTAAATCAAAGTATTAGTCTGGGAAGCCAAATGATCATAAATGCCATATGATAATATAACAATTTACAATGGAGGAGAGACCATAATAAGATATAGCATATGAAAACTCAAGAAAGTTTGACAATTTATCTCTAGAATATTTCTTACAGTTGGAAACAAATCCTCTACAGTTTAGTAAACCACTTAATTTACAAATTATATTTCACTTACACAAATATATGTGTTTGTTTCAATCGAACCATGCTAATATGTAAAACGTCACACACACACACACATGCACGCACACACACACACGCATGCACGCACACACACACACACACACACACACACACACACATATATATATATATATATATATATATATATATATATATATATATATATATATATATAATTTCAATAGTTATGGCAGTTCTTCCAAAATAAGAAACCAAGTGAAAACAAGACCAACAAGATGTCACCTTTCGATATATTCTCCCCATATTTGTTTCATAAATGTAAATATACGTATGAATTTGTTGTCAATTAAGTGACTTTTATCTTAAATTTACCATTTTTACAACTTGAAGGCCATGGGTTTATCAACGTGGAGACATTTCATGACAAACCACTATGAAAAAAATACTAGAGATTTCAAACCATAAGCAATGTAAAGAAATTAATTCAAAAGATATTTACTGTGAAACTCATTAATTTAAAAAAATATTATATTTACTTCTACTTTTTAGTTACTTATAATATGCCTCAGGAAAAAGAACTTTGTCAATTGGTAGTTTTTTTATAAACTCAGATGTAATAGAAGTCGAATAACTATAAGAATAGTATTTAGGTTACTTCATACATTGTCAATTCTTGAACAATAAAATATATTGACATAAACACCAACTTGTTATACATGAAAGTAGCCTGTTTTGGTATACTTGAATATGATATAGTCGAGTATAATAAGGAAAAACTTATGACCACACCCATTTCAAAAGTTTTAACTTTGAGAAATCTGATAAAATTAAAAGTTTAATACTATATAAATTCATTTTTTTTATATTTTCATGTGATACAAACATGCCAAATTTATAAATGAAAGCATATATAAATAAAACCTACCAAAATTATTATTTCAATCTAGCAAGATATTTGATACATGGATTGCAACAAGTATCACAAGAAATTTAGCAAGACCTATGCTACAAAATACTGTTACCAAGAGTTTAATGCAAGACCACAATAAACATTAGATTTTTAGCTAAAAGCAACTTCTTCCCATAGTAACGACATATCATTTTCAAAATCATTTTAGATGTATTCTCAAATTTCACGTAGAAGATGATACTGACATAATACAATCTACTTTGTTTGGCAAACAAGTAGAAAATAATCCATTTTTTAATACGAACCCAATCATATGGTAAGTACAATTAATATGTCTTCTTATAATGATTAGAATCATAATTTATTTTCATAACATACATGAGAAATAGAAACTTATTGAGCAATGGCAAAATAAACTCTCTATCATACATCCAACATTCTAAGCTCAAGTTAACAAAAAGTACGAAACCTTGTACAACTAAAAAATCTTAAAGATCCAACGATATGGTGATATTAAGCCTTCTAATATGATATGTAACAATGAAGGACATTATATCTTATGTTTCATGTCCTTTTTGTAACGTGCTAAGTTAACACGAAGCACACAACTTTTATATAGTTTACTTTATTTTGCAGTGAAGATCCAACAATATTTATCCTTCTCATATGATATGTAAAAGTGAATATTTGTAATATGCTACGTATGAAGCACAAAGTTTAATTATTGTCAACATTATTTGAAATATATGTTAATATATTATCGAGTTTCAACTTCTCATTCGACAAAAAATATTATTTTATGATTATAAGTGCATACTACGTTTAGGGCCTGTTTGTAGGATGCAGGAAAAAGTGTTGAGTTCAAATGTAATATTTTTCAGTCTAATTTTTATTTAGTAGGGTGTATTAGGATGCAGTTCTTCTATCCACTTTGTATTAAAATCAGGGATTGGGCGCAGTCGGGCGTAGTTCACATAGCTTGCGTATAATAGAAGAACCTCTGAACCGGTAGCTGGACTCGTGGGGCTGTAAACTCATTTGTTCCGCCATGTGCTATCTCTTCATGCTCTATTCGTAATGTACATGTGTGGCTATCGCTCTCTCTCCTCCCCCACCTCTCCTCTCTGTCTCTCCATAGTGCATACTCTCTCCTTCACTAGTGTTCTTCCTCTTGATGTTACGACCTGTTACCAAATAGTTGCAAACAAAAGTACTGAAATGTCTTATACCATACCAAATAAAAACAAAGCTGATAGAAATCTATGAAAATAGTTGATCTCATTTCTAATTCATCAAATTACATCGATCCAACCACATCCTACCAAACCAATGGCATAGCCAGAATTCTGTAAAGAGGGGGACACAGTCAATTAGGGGAGCACAAACAATGCCCGTCGGTGGGATAGTAATGGGCATTTGCACATATACTTATCCCTTCTAGTACACAATTATTAATGGGTTTGGAAATGAGAGTGGGGCAGTCTTCATGTGGCTCTTCCACTGTGTAACCAAACTAGTCCTTATTCTGCTCATATCCTAATCTATCTATCTTATAAAAAAGAGCACTTATACTCTCTGTTTGAGTGCTTTTTGTAGTTGTGTCTTTGTCAACTTTTATTCTTTCTTTTTCTTCGATCCATCAGCCTATAGTTTATAACATCCTTTCTTGGATAAGCTTTTCATTTGTTCAGTTCATACCCACCAATAATGGGTGTACTTCTACTATTCCCATACACAAATCAGGCCAAGAAACATGATTGGCCCAAGGTTATATGAAAAAAATAGTATCACATTGCTACTCATTTTTGAAGTGATATGATTATCTTAATAATCTTCTCATCCTTTATCAAGTCAAGTATACATGACGTTATTGGTTTTGAATATTTTTCTATCATCTTGTATGTTTATGTGTGTCCAAGTGGAAAATTTTAAAATTTCATTTGACTTATCTTCCCTTACATACTTGCTCGAATTCTTTGAGAAAATTTGTAAAAATTTTGAACAGACATTACAGATTAAAAAGAAATATCTCACTAGTTGTTAGTCGAGATGTTCTTTGCTAGGAGGTCTTATGTAAAGTATTACGAATAAAATGAAAACATGTCCAAAAATGAAATACTTTAAGTATTAACTATATGTTGGTCACTAATGGGAACATGCATGCATGAGATCATATATAACTTTGGTAATCACATGCCAAAAATTGGAGGAAGTTAGTTAAAGATCCATCAATATATTTTCTTTTAGAAACAATTGATACATGCCCAAAAGAGATCAATATAATTTTAGTTATCACATGTTGCAGATCGGGAGTTAACAGATGATAAATTAGATGTTCTCTTTTAGGATGTTGGGCGTAAATTATTGTAAATATTGATTATATACTAGCATCAACATGCATATGTTCAAGAACGGGAACACATGTGATTTTGATAATGACACACTTTGGAGGGAGTAAACTGACACTTAAATAAGTTATTTTTAACAAGTTGAGTGTAAATTACCATGAGTACGAATGATATGTCAGTTGTCAATAGGAGTATGCCCAAGAAGGAGAGCATACATAATTTTAATAATGCATATTATAAATTAGTGAGAGTAGGTTGCCAATCAGTGGAGTTATCTCTTTAACAATTGTTGGTGTGTATGTCCTGAGAGCCAATCATGGGATGATTGGTGGGATACATTGAGATTGATTTGATAAACATCAAAGGTAAGCTTCCAATTCTTTCTGGTTCAGTCATATGAGATAATGATAGAACAGATTGAATGTCTAGAGAATGACAGTACTCAATGACGTATGCTTTCAGGTTGAGGACCTGAACGATGAGATCATACATATGCTAAGAGTTTGTACATTCTTATCATGTCCCTAGTCGGATGTCATTGTGGAAGGTAGATAGACAACAATGACACACAAGACTAGATTGTGGTTTTGGTTGATGACAGAATCTCATTAGTCATGATATGGAGATATCAAACCAAACACATAGGTACTTATTAGAGAACAAGTGTACCAGACAGACCCACCGTGAGTTTGACACATGGAACCATGACCTGGTAGTCACTGTCAGTTCTCACACTAATGTTGGTGAGTGTGATTCTTTGACCTAAAATCACTACACTCAACACATGTTGTTGGGCACACTTTGACATCATCAAACGCAGTCCTGAAACATGGGTTGTTATAAAGGTGATGATTGGGTGGCTTTGAGACATGGGGCTTTTGAGGGGTGAGTGATAGATATGAGATTTGTCCCTCCTGAGGGAGTTTGATATCCATGGCCACTTGATGAGTAGGATTGAGATAGGCGTGTGCACGCATGTCTGAATCACTATGTGATATTGATGTCATACATATCTCCTCCAATCTACTCTGAGATCAAGAAAGTGAATGAATGTTGACATGATGATTGTTCCATGCCTTGAGTTCATTTGGGATATCATAGACAAAGGAATTATACATTCGTTGTAACACCATTCACGGATTGTAGGATTGAAAGTTGTTCTCCAACTTTCTTTTTCACTTGGGTAGCACTGATGTGCGACTAGGCACCGCTCTTTGCTTGTGAAGTCATAAGTGTTGTGGACTTTCACTGCCAACGTGAAATGGGCCTATAGGGTCACACACATAGGATTTAACTTGGAAGAGGAGTTTTTCCACAAATGATGTTTAGATTGATTACTAAAGGAGTTTAGTAGTTTAATTAAACACTTAATCAATTGATAGCTCAGTATCATAGTGTTCAAGGTGTTGGACCGATTGATTAGAGTATCAGATTGATTGAAACTGTAATTGACTGATTCTGCGTAGTCTACACTCCCAACCGACCGGCTCATGTGATGAACCGATCAGCTCAGGTCGGTGAACCGATCGACTCATGTGATGAACCGATCAACTCAGGACAGGCTGAGATGACCAGTTCAAGGGTTGAACCGATCGGCTCAACTGGTCCAACTGAGCAAATTGGGAAAGTCAGGTTGGCAAGAAATTTCTCTTCGTTTCGCTTGTCCAATTTGATTGGAACAAGGATTGGTATTTGGATCAATTTGAAACAAAAGAGGAAAAATCAATTGGGAACTGATCAGGACCACGAACTGATCGACTCATGCTTGAACCGATCAGCTCAGGTGTCCCAACCGATCAGTTCAAGTGTGAACCGATCGGCTCAGGTCCCCAACCGACCGTTTCATGCTTGAAACGACCGGTTCAGCTGACGCAGTTGGTTGTTTTGTGAAAAACCTCGAATCCTTTTACTCCTGCTTTAATCCCGCATTGCCCGGGGTAGAGAACCATATCCCATGACCCTCCTATATATAGGGGTATTGGGGGCTTCTCAAAGTACAACTCAGAACACCAGGTGCTCTGCAAAGTTGTCGTTCTCTCTGGTTGTGGTAACCAGGAGAGCCTGAGCAAGTGCTACCCGATAAGGGAGGCACAACAAGGGAAAGACAACTGTAGAAAAGCGACTGGTTGCAGGAGATTATGTCGGTGACGAGTACGCTGATAGGAGGGTACGAATCCTTCCGGTGCCTTGTGCGACAAGGCGATCAAAGTTCTAGGTGGTCTGTGTGGACTACTACAGAGGTGGGAGACTTCTGCTGCTCGGAGGACAGTTGTCAATCTGACAGTCTCGGTAAGACCAGGAGCTGCACAGACACCGTCCAAGATCGGAGGTGAAGACCGCACAAAGTCGCAAGGTAACTTCGTTGAGCAAGCCTCGGGACAAGGTATGTCTCTACAAACCATCCTTCCTATTGTATAGACGTTGACGTGATTTCTTTATTCTGGGTTCGGGAGAAGAAAATTTTTGTTTCCGCTGCCTTCTCTGTCTCCCCTATAACTCAACAGTGGTATCAGAGCCACGTCAACTTCTCTATACTTTAGGATTATCGATATGATCGATTTTGGTTTGTCGCCTTTATTGCATACGATGCGAATAAAATTGGCTTTATGCATGTCCAATCCTAAGTCGACAAATCCCAATATACATATATGATATGTAATATGAATGCACTCGATATGCTTTGACCTTAAACGAGTTTTGTGGTGGATATATAGCGTGGTTATGGCCAATAAACCCTATATATGTGTGCTTGGTTGAATGTGGTTGCTTGCATCTCGGTCTACGCACCGATTCCCTATCTCTTATTCCTGATGTAACTCGAGATAACTCGAGATTTCTTTCCTACCTTTTCTCCCCCCAAATGTAACTCGGGGTTTCCCTTTTCAAATGTAAAATAGGATAAATCTTTTATTTCCTGTTATATCAAAGAATGATGGACAACTTGACGGTGATTAAGACGATCGGTTCAAGGCATGAACCGATCGGTTGGCATTCCAGACGATCGATTCAAGGAATGAACTGATCGGTTGTTGACATGTTCATGGAGCGAGACGATCGGGTGGCGGCCATGAGGAGATGCATGACGACCAGGCGAACTGATCGGTTGGAGGAGCCAATCGATCGGTTGGTGGAACCCAGACGACCGGTCAGGGCGAGCAGGTCATTCATGTGATGAGTTGATCAACTTGGACGGCTATAGCACTTCATCATGGACAGGTTGCATGTGATGTAAACTAGATGACTGTGATTCCTCTTGGCTTGAGGAATCACATTAGGATGGCCATAATCATCACTTTTATCATTTCGCATGTTTTCTATGGGATATAACATGTATATGATATGTACTATATATTGTGGTGATTGGATATGTATATGTACCTATAAAACCAAATCCCTCATTAAATATTAAAGTTTTAGATGCCTTCCAAATGCGACACACGTGAAAAGCTTGATCGACCAAGTGTGGGCATGCCCTAGTGTGGTGCACCGTCTATCTCGTGGAAGCGTGAAGGATGGATATGTGGGTCTGCCCTAACAGGGTGCATATTCATCGTGTTGGGTTTCGGTCGGACTTAACAGGGTGACCTAGATAGGATCTAGCACCTTGAGGTATGGAGGTGCTCATGGCAAGGAGTTGCATATGACATCTTTCAAGAGTCGCATATGATGCAATTGGCAATAGTTTCCTACCTAGAAGATCTAAGTTGTGGGTGACAGCCCTAGCTAGTCCATGACTTAGAGGATTTCAGGATCTTGTCCCACTAGAAGATTATACGCTGCAATCTTCCGAATTAATGGTGAGGCTATCAATTTGAACAAAAATAGTGGGAGCGATAATTAATTAAATTCCTAATTATATAGTTAACCTTTCAAATCAATCAAATAAGTCAAAATTGATTTTTGGACTAAATTGCATATATTTCCTTTTGTAGTACAAATGACAGCAAACAACAATCACTTTTTGTTGCGACCAGTCCTTGAAAAGGACAAGTTGAATGGTACTAACTTCCACGACTGGTTTAGGACATTGAGAATTGTTCTCACTCAAGAGTGAAAGCTCTATGTCCTGGATACTCTAGCTCCAGAGGAACCTGCTCCTACTGCACCAAAGGCATAAATGGATGCTTATAAGAAGCATTCTAAAGATGCCATTGATGCAAAGTGCTTGATGTTGTGCTCCATGAACCATGAGTTGCAGAGACAACATGAGAACATGGGTGTCATTGAGATGATTCAGCATCTCAAGAACATGTATGAAGATCAAGCACGGCAAGAGAGATATGATGTCTCCAGGGCACTGTTCAAGTGTGTAATGACAGAAGGAGATCTAGTTGGTCCTCACACGCTCAAAATGATTGGGTGTGTAGAGAACCTGATAAGACTGGGATTTCCCCTGAGCCAAGAGTTGGCTACTGACGTGATACTGCAATCATTGCCAGAATCCTACAGTCAGTTTGTGATGAACTACAACACAACTTTGACAAGACGTTGATAGAGTTGTTGGGCATGTTGAGGACAGCCGAGACACAGATGAAGAAGGACAAGCCTAAGTCTGTGATGATGGTCAGCAACAGGAAAGGCAAGTCCAAACACAAGGGCAAGGGCAAGGCTAAGAAAGGTTCTGATGCTAGCCAGCAACCCAAGTCATCTTCAACTCTCAAGGCCAAGGGAGTCATGACCAAGAGAGGCAATTGCCATAATTGTCAAAAACCAAGAAATTGGAAAAGGAATTGTCCACTCTATCTGGAAGAAATAAAGAAGAAGGAGGCGACAGACGACTCCACCTGAAGGTGTCATGAAATAAACTTATAACACTTTTGAGGTATATGATACCAAGATATAAAGTGTAAAGCACCCAATAAATGGGGCAAGTGTTGCTGCCATAGATAGGAGTACTTTAGTTTATTTTCATCCTTGAAGGCATGTAATAGAGTTATGAAGTGCTATTTCATATTTGTCAATGGATAGAAACACCTTAATTTTTGCATATTGTATGACAATGATGGCAAATAATAAAGTTGATGTTTCAATCTTTGTGGCAATGCCTTGTTTATCTTATGGTACTTGGTATGCATAAGATAAAATGATACCTAAAAGTTATTGATAACTCAAACAATCAAATTAGCATAAATCATGAGAAATTCATTTCTAGTTTCTATATGATGGATAAGTCTAGACTCTTTTGGTTAGAGAACCAGTAAGAGACATGAATCTCTTAGACATGATTAATCAATCTTCACTAGTGGTAGTGGGAGAATGATTATCCTATTAGGTATAATACATGTGATGTATTTACATACCTATTAGATTTAATGCTAATACTTCAAGTGGTGTTTAGATAAATACCAATATGAATATCTTGAAGTGTTCAAGAATATCATAGATGAAGTAAGAATTTGGTAAAGTGTTAATTCTTGATGAGATCAATGAATGAAATACTTGAACCAAATGTTTGAGATTCTTATGAGTGATTATGATAATTTATCATAGTGAGCTCATGATTAAGGCATGGTCATGTCTAAATCAAAAGGAGTCATACTCTAAGGGGTTAGAGGATGATTATCAAATAACTAATTTCTTCTTAAATAAAGAATACCCCACACTAATAAAGGACATTAAGAATCACAAGAAGTTACGAGTTCATATATCCTTGACAGATACACCTCGATTATCTATGTGATGAGTTGGTCATGTGATGAGTCAACTATCTGGATGAATATGAGGAACTAGAATTTGAGTTATGGTTTATGACCATTACATCCTAAATGACTTCCATGTGAACCATAAGGTATGACCTTGATGGTAGCACCCATTGGGATGAAATCCATAAGTGCGAATGAGTCTTAAGCGTTAAGACACATGGATAACATTTTGAGAAGGATGATGCTTGTTGATTGCAACTTAATGACTAAGAGATTTGCATACAGATTCTAAAACTGCATTCCTATAAGGAATAAAATAAGGATGTGTATGTGACACAACCTATAAAGTTTATGAATCCATTAATACAAATGAAATCTGTAAGTTACAATGGACTAATCAATGTGATTGATTGAGTACAAGCAACTCAGAACTGTGATCTTTACTTTGATAATATAGTCAAAGGGTTTGACTAATATGTCAAAGATAAAGAAGTGATCTGTGATTTAGTGGGAGCATATTCACATTCCACATGTTGATGTGAAATGGAAATGTTCTAGGATGAAAATCCAAAGTGGAAATTATCTTTAGGGAAGATAGAGACTTTTCCTATGTGATAGGAATAGAGATCTATAGAGATAGTTCTCGAAAACCTCTTGACCTGAAAAGACAAAACATACATTGGCAATCTATACTGAAGGGTTCAGTGTGCACAGATTCAGTGGGAGAAAACTGGTCCATGTTAAATGGAGTTAGTATCCCAAAGCCAAGTGTCCAATTCTTATGAAGAATGGGAACACTAGGAATAGATATGGATCTATCATGTATGTAATCATCCCATTATCTTGCATGTATGGTCATAGCAAGAATAAAATGCATTCATCATCTTGTATGTAGGACATGATAATATGATGTGCTCATCCTAATAACTCGTATGTGGGACATGACGACTGGATGTCTGTCTAGTTCCAGTAAAGGTTACTGGAATACCATAAGAACTTGATAAATACTAGTTCTATGGAAATAATGAAGGGTTCACTGTAAAGAATTACACTGATGCGAACCTCTAAAAAGGATAGAAAATTAATTGTAAAATATATATGAGATATATAAAAGTGAATGTTTGTTGATAAATGGAAACATTCTAATAAAGTCGTTTAAAAGGAAAAGCCGAGTATCCGTGCGTTAGAGAACATTAGTGGATACTATATGGATCTGGAAGTTCATGAGATGAACTTATAGATATTCCGATCTTTGATGACAAGTAAGGAGTACTTGGTCATGCAATGTGGCTAAAGGTTAGCAAAGGAATACTATATCGCATATTACGGTAACTCCATCTCATACGTGTGACATACAGTGAAGAGATGAGAGACATGCAGTTAATACTGACTTTGGCAAGGTGTTTCCATAACTCACTGTGTTAGCACTAGAGCACAGTAACATGTGGGACATGTTTGAAGATCACTAAGAATATGATTCAAGGGTGATTGGCTCGCAGTGCAAGTGGGAGTCTGTTGGTATGTATGCCCTGAGAGCCAACCATGGGATGATTGGTGGGATACATTGAGATTGATTTGATAAACATCAAAGTCAAGCTTCCAATTCTTTCTGATTCAGTCATATGAGATAATGACAGAATATATTGAATGTCTAGAGAATGACAGTACTCACTGACGTATGCTTTTAGGTTGAGGACCTGAACGATGAGATCATACGGATGCTAAGAGTTTGTACATTCTTATCATGTCCCTAGTCAGATGTCATTTTGGAAGGTAGATAGACAACAATGACACATAAGACTAGATTGTAGTGTTGGTTGATGACAAAATCTCATTAGTCATGATATGGAGATATCAAACCAAACACATAGGTACTTGTTAGAGAACAAGTGTACCAGATAGACCCACCGTGAGTTTGATACATGGAACCATGACCTGGTAGTCACAGTCAGTTCTCACAAGGATGGTGGTGAGTGTGATTCTTTGACTTGAAATCACTACACTCAACACATGTCGTTGGGCACACTTTGACATCATCAAACGCAGTCCTGAAACATGGGTTGTTATAAAGGTGATGATTGGGTGACTTTGGCACATGGGGCTTTTGAGGGGTGAGTGATAGATATGGGATTAGTCCCTCCTGAGGGAGTTTGATATCTATGACCACTTGATGAGTAGGATTGAGATAGGCGTGCACACGCATGTATGAATCAGTATGTGATATTGATGTCATACATATCTCCTCCAATCTACTCTGAGATCAAGAAAGTGAATGAACATTGATAGGATGACTGTTCCATACCTTTGAGTTCATTCGAGATATCAGAGACAAAGAAATTATACATTCGCTGTAACACCATTCACGGATTGTAGGATTGAAAGTTGTTCTCCAACTTTTCTTTTCACTTGGGTAGCATTGATGTGCGACTAGGCACCACTCTTTGCTTGTGAAGTCATAAGTATTATGGACTTTCACTGCCAACGTGAAATGGGCCTGTAGGGTCACACACATAGGATTTAACCTGGAAGAGGAGTTTTTCCACAAATGATATTTAGATTGATTACTAAAGGAGTTTAGTAGTTCAATTAAATACCTAATCAATTGATAGCTCAGTATCATAATGTTCAAGGTGTTTGACTGATTGATTAGAGTATCAGATTGATTGAAACTACAATTGACTGATTCTGCGTAGTCTGCACTCCCAACCGATCGGCTCATGTGATGAACCGATCGGCTCAGGACAAGATGAGATGACCGGTTCAAGGGTTGAACCGATCGGCTGAACTGGTCCAACCGAGCAAATTAGGAAAGTCATGTTGGAAAGAAATTTCTCTTCGTTTCACTTGTCCAATTTGATTGGAACAAGGATTAATATTTGGATCAATTTGAAACAAAATAGGAAAAGTCAATCAGGAACTGATCAGGACCACAAACCGATCGACTCATGCTTGAACTGATCGACTTAGGTGTCCCAACCGATTAGTTCAAGTGTGAACTGATCGGCTCAGGTCCCCAACCGACTGTTTCATGCTTGAAACGATCGGTTCAGCTGACGTAGTTGGTTGTTTTATGAAAAATATCGAACCCTTCTACTCCTGCTTTAATCCCGCATTGCCCGTGGTAGAGAATCCTGTCCCATGACCCTCCTATATACAAGGGTATTGGGGGATTCTCAAAGTACAACTCAGAACACCAGTTGCTCTGCAAAGTTTTCGTTCTCTCTGGTTGTGGTAACCAGGAGAGCCCGAGCAAGTGCTACCCGATAAGGGAGGTACAATAAGGAAAAGACAACTACAGAAAAGCGACTGGTTGCAGGAGAGTGTGTCGGTGACTAGTACGCCGACAGAAGGATACGACTCCTTCCGGTGCCTTGTGCGGCAAGGCGATCGGAGTTCCTGGTAGTCTTTGTGGACTACTGCAGAGGATGGAGACTTCTGCCGCTTGGGGGACAACTGTCAATCCCGACAGTCCCGGTGAGACCAGGAGCTGCACAGATACCGTCCAAAACCGGAGGTGAAGACCACACAAAGCCGCGAGGTAATATCGCCGAGGAAGCCTCGGGACAAGATATATCTCTACAAACCATCCTTCCTATTGTATAGACATTGACGCGATTCTTTATTCTGGGTTCGGGAGAAGAAATTTTTTATTTCCGCTGCCTTCTCTGTCTCCCCTATAACCCAACAACAATGTCTTTTTAATTATTGCCAGTCTATATGTAGATATCATAAAATGAGTATTTTTAGTAGTGTGTGCTTTTTCCATTTTAGCTTTGTCAATTTTACCCAGTCGTGTTTGTTTAGAACACTTTACAAACAACAAATTATATTTTCTCAGTCATGCTTATGAGCATTACATGATATTCAACAGTGTAATTGTGCTCTATGCTTGAGTGCTTCTCCTAACTATGTCTTTGCCATCTTTTATTCTTTTTTTTCCCGGTCTGTCGGCCTGCAATTTATAACATCCTTGCTTGGATAAGCTTCTTATTTGTTCGGTTCACACCCACTGATAATGGGTGTACTTCCACTGTTCCCATACATAGATCAGACCAAGAAACCTGATTGGCCCAAGGTTATATGAAAAAAAAGTTCCACATTTCTACTCAATTTTGACGTTATATGATTATCTTAATAATCTTCTCATCCTTTATCAAGTCTGACGTTATTGGTTTTGAATCTTTTTCTGTCATCTTGCATGTTTACGTGTGTTCAATTAGACAAATTCAAATTTCATTTGACTTATCTTCAACTTAAATACTTACTCAAATCCTTTGAAAATTTTTGGAAAAAGTTTGAACAAACGTTACAAATTAGAAAGAAATATCTCATTGTTGGTTAGTCGAGATGTTCTCTACTAAGAGGTCTATGTAAAGTATTACGAATAAAATGAAGACATGTCCAAAAATAAAGTACTTTAAGTATTGACTATATGTTGGTCGCCAATGGGAACATACAAGAAGGAGAACATATATAGTTTTGGTAATCACATGCCAAAACTCGGAGGAAATTAGTTAAAAATCAATCAATATATTTTCTTTCAGAAACAATTGACACATGCCCAAAAGGGATCAATATAATTTTGGTAATCACATATCACAGACATGGAGTTAAGTGATGATTAATCAAATGTTCTCTGTGAGGATGTTGGGCGTAAATTATTATGAGTACTAGTTATATACTAGCATCAACATGCATATGTCCAAGAAGGAAAATACATATAATTTTGATAATGACACACTTTTAATTGGAGGGAGTCATTGACAGTTAAATATGTTATTTTTAACAAGTTGAGTATGAATTAATGTGAGTACGAATGATATGCCAGTTGTCAATAGGAGTATGCTAGAGCATATATAATTTTAATAATGCATATCATAAATTAGAGAGTGTAGGTGAGTTATTCCTATTACAACGTCTATTTAATTATTGTTAGTCTATATGTAGCTATCATAAAAACGAGTATTTTTTAGTAGTGTGTGTTTTTTCCATTTTTGCTTTGTAAATTTTACCCAATTGTGTTTGTTTAGAACACTTTACAAACAGCAAATTATATTTTTTCAGTCATGCTTTGATCGAGCATTACATGATATTCAATAATGTAAACCACATGCTTAACAGGTATCTTTCCGCTCGTCCTAATAAAGATGCACGGGGAAAAACGTACTAGACGTATTTTTTGGAATTGTAAAAAGCTACCTAAAACAGTTTGGAATTTTCTGCGTAGTCTTAATTTTTGGAATGTATGGCGAGTATAGCCAGGTCTACTAGTCTGTAAACTGAAAAACAATCCTGTATTGCGGAAAGGAAAAAAACCATCGCTTTGTATGTCAATTTCAAAATCGAACCGTTAAGTTAAATTATTTCAAAAGTGAAACCTAAAACCAAAACTTCTGCGGTCTTTCCTTCGTAGTATTTCTCTTCCGACCTCCGCAATCTTACTCCATACGCTTTTCTTCCCCGCTCAAGCGAGGGAACCATATAACTCTCTTCCGCGCCTCCGTCGTCTCCAAACTCGAGTCTGTGCCTTTTGTACCCATTTTCTACTGCTTCGGCAACAATATGTCAGTGGACGCCGCTAAGCTTAAGGTCGTCGAGCTGCGGTCGCAACTACAACTCCGTGGCCTCGAGACCTCCGGCACGAAGCCCACCTTGGTAGCTCCCATATGCTATCTTCCCTTCTCTTCTCACATTCTGTGGGCGTCTCTCACTCCATTCCTGTTACCAACAGGTCCAAAGGTTGGCGGCAGCGCTCAGAGAGGAAGAGGAAGACAATCTGCGCGTTGGCAGTGTAGAAAGCACCGACCTTGTTGCTCCTAACAAGGGAAGAAAAAGAACCAGAGCTACCGAAGATGGGTTGGCGGATCAAAATGGTTCCGCGGCAGAGAGGATTCGGAAAATGGGGCTGCCTGAGCTCCGGCAGGAGGCGGCTCGTATGGGGGTTTCGGCAGATGGGTGTAAGAAAGCGGTCCTTGTGGAGAAGCTCGTAGCAGCGATAGACAGCTCGGGGAAAAAGGTTCACGGAGGTGCCATGCAGAAAATCGCTGTAATTTTCCATTCAGAGTGGGTTGGGGTGCTTGTTTAGGTTGACACATCATTATTATGATTTCAGATGGAAAAGAAATCGAGGTGAGCGGGAAGGAAAAACTCGTCACGGCCACCCAGAAAGGTGGTGGAGTTTTGGACCAGTGGCTCCCGGAGCATATCAAGGCCGGATATCACGTGCTGCAGGAGGTAACCGTTTCTCTCTTTTTTTGTTTGAGTCACTCGGTGGGAATTCTCGCTTCTGGATATGGAAAGTGCTTGAACTCTATTGTTCATAATTTTTCTAGAAGGCTTTTATTTTTCTAGATAAATTCATAATGATAGACATTTTGTTTTTACTTCAATATACAATTATCCAGAAATTGTTATTTGTCTGTTCTACTGTTTGAACAATTTTTATTCCTGCAGGGAGATGAAATATATTCTGCCATGCTTAATCAGACCAATGTTGGAGCAAACAACAATAAATTCTATGTAATACAAGCCTTAGGTAAACTCCTATCATGCTTATTCAGTTACTCTTGGAATAGTGAGTTTGTGTTTCCAATTATCATGGCCCAACATAATGGATACGGAGCATTACATAGATTGTGTTTCAAAAAATTGTATGAATCCAAGTTATGTAGCACGTCTTACATGTGGAATTGTATTTACCATTCAACTCCTTCATGATATGCTACACACAATATTTCCATGGCATTTGAATATCATTTTATTTTAACCGCTGTTTTGAAAAGCAGTACAGGTACCGTGTAGAGTACATGCAGTATGCATGAGTATATGCATAAGTATATGAGGTGTTAGATTTTTCTAACATCGATTATATATAATCATAAATGACATGTTGGCTATATAAACTAATAATTTAATTGTAGAATATGCAATATATATATATATAGTCAGGCTAGAATACACTCGAGTGTATTTGGAGCAGAATACACTCAAGTAGTTTTTCATGATGTATTTTTTTTCTTTCAAAAATCTAATCCGTTGATCTTCTTAAACATCTTGTGAATAACTCATATACAAAATTTGAGCACATTTGGACATTTATAGGTCATCTTATAAAGACCGCAGTCACTCATCCAAATGGGCTCAAAATTTGTATGTAGCCTAGTTATAGTATGACAATGAAGATCAATGGTTTACATTTTGCAAAAAATAGTCTTGATAAGCAAACACACTTGAGTGTATTCGTGCGATCTGTACACTCGAGTGTATTCTAGCCTGACTCTCTCTCTCTCTCTCTCTCTCTATATATATATATATATATATATATATTGATGTAAACATATTAATATACATGCATCATTTGTTTCTTTATCTATATATAAGTTTAAACATATGAAGTGCGTGTAATATATGTACAAATGTTGAGATTTATACATACAAATATACTAATATCTGTGTAGAGTGTGTATGTATGTGAATAAATAAAAATGCATTTAAAATATACAAATATGTAAGTGCAATGTGTGTATATGTAGGTATATCGTATATATATGTGTATACATATGAATGTATCAAAAGGTATCCATATAAGTTTGCAAATATGTCCTAAAATTTTCTATATATTTATATGTATGCATACGAATATATGTTCCAATATGAAATGAGATGCATATATCCATATTTGTACGTATGTACAGATTCAAAAAGCAGACTTTCATTGGTCAATTAATTGGAAAAGCGGCCATATATGCAGCTAGAAACACTCATTGGACCAATTAGCAATATGCGGTGTGGTAGGGTGACCATTTAGGCATGTGCGGGAGTATATATGGCCGTGCGGACCATCTTTTAAAACATTGATCTCATCTATGCTCCTCAAACCCATACTAATGGATCACATAAAAAGATTTGTGAATAATGCCAATTGGAAGTGGATTTAGGAAATTTCCTACTTAAGCTTAGGCTTCCTCCCATTCCTCTCTTATTCACACACACATGAAAAAAACTAGAATAGAATTGATTCTATGTAGAATCGACTTTTATCATGCTTGCATTTTAAAAATAAATATTTAAAGGGAAGAGTAAATGGATAATGTTTAGTTATATTGGTAAACTAGTCACACCATAAATTTCGAGCTCTTGTAGACCAACATAACTCTCACATCTAAAAATTTCAAGGTCTGGAACAAATTCTAAGTATCTGTTTTTGTTCATGTTGGATGGATGACCTAAATGCATTTTGATGAGCTCATCGTTACTTTGCAAATTATTGATAAGATGAATATTCAGATCCTATAGTTGGATTTCACATATGATTGACGAAACATAAAAAACAATTGAATTCTATTCCTGCTCTACTAGAATTGATTATAGCCCATTATGACTTATAGCTGTGCGTCTGTGTGATCTCTCAACCTTTAGTAATTTGCTTTCCTATACCATTTGTTTCATCACCAGTTTTATCGTTCATGGAGGAAGAAAGCTTTCAGTTCGAAGATTGAAGTTTTCATACTCACATGACTACTTTTCATGTGATTAATTAGGATGAATCCCAAGTGCACTAGCTGTTTGTGATTCCTTCCAGAAAAAAGAAAATTTATTGAAATGGATTGAGGCAAGGTGAACACCTTTACGAAGATATAGCTGAGACGATGATAAGCTATAACCAAACTAGTAATGAACTTTATGACTATATCTATGTGAAAACAGCTGAAGCCAATAAGTCAATTTAGTCCATCAATATGAAGCTGACCCTCAGTGAGGGGAATTACGTGTTAATGTGCACAAGAAAATGCTATCCTAGTTCCTAATTAGATGGAGATGCAATTCCAAGACTGATCGGTATTAACTCAACTGAAATGACATAGGATATAACTACATTGTTCCCGTCATAATAATATATTCTAATTGGTGTAGCTGATGAAAAATTGTTTTACACAATAGAAGGTAATAGCAATAGATGATGCTTAGCAGTTGAAGTGGAACATGAACTGATCAACTGATGTGGGATTGATGAGATACATATCCCAATAGATCTTGTAGTTGTTGGCCTTGTGGCTCATAATTTGTATAAAATAATTCTTACTTCATCCCGGCGACACTTGATTAAACTTTCAAGGTGAATTATAGGTTGTTTTGACAGGCAGGGGTGGTGGGGCCGTGATCCACTGTACTGTGTCAGTTGGCGGCCTTGTGGAGGTAAATGTTAGTAGTGAGTAATATGGTTGCCTTGCTAATCTTGCTGGCTTACTTTTGTGTGTGTGTGTGGGGGTGGGGGGGTGGGGTGGGGTAGGGGGTAGATAGCCTCGTGTTCCTAGCACGGAACAAACATCTTCAGTAATTAGAAGAATGCGAAGACGGGGATGCAATTGGTTGTATTGTGTCAATTGGTGGCCCTGTGGACGCGAGCTGTTAATGGTGAGTAGTGCTTTGATCTTTGCTATTCTAGCAGGGCTGTGGGATGCTGTCATGTTCCTAACACGGGACAAACATTTGGTGGTTTCTTTTTGGAATCTAGAATAAAAACGACAAAGACGGGGATATGATTGTTGTACTGTGTAGTTGGTATCCCTGTGGAGGTAATCTGTCAGTGGTGACCATTGCAGTTTGCCTTACTAATTTAGCTTGGGGGGGAGATGTCCTCATGTTTCCAGCACGGAAACAAACATATGTTACTTTTTTGTTTGGAATCTAAAAGAATGGTGGAGAGAAGGGTTACAGTGAAGAAAAACAATGTGACCAGGATATATACTGAAAACATTGTCACATTTTCTTGACTAATTGACTTTACACTAAACAAAACCTCAGGTCTAACTATATTAAGGGATCAAAATTACTTAAAGAATATGAGAAAGCCTTGAAAAAAGAAGTGAAAGGATATAGATTACGAGATTCTGGTCCAAAATTAAGTTTCTTATTGGACAAATAAACTAGGTATCCTACATCCGCATGCATATTCTTATAGTATGAATAAGGACTTCTCTGGTAGTTTATTGTAATTTGTCTTCATTATTAGCATATACGTCTATTATTATGCTCTTACAGACAACAAAGATGTTCTTCCTGGCTAAAGATTTACCTTAACTTTTTGGGACACTGTTTATTTGTTTATGGACATAGCTGATAGGCATGATAAGACTTACTATGGAAGCAGTTACAAAGAGTTGTATTATGTTTTTGGGCAACATTCTCTGTTTATTTTGAACATGGCCAACAGGTGACGATTCTGTCTTTCGATGCGGCTTGATGGATACCATTTGGTTTTCTCTACATGAAACTTCTATAGGTTTTTTTCTGGGTTACAAAAATCTCTCTCTAGGAAGTTCATTAACTGGTCATTACCATGTTTCTTTTTGCACAGGCTGGTAATTAATTAAAAGAAATCATCATAAGTTCTGAAATTTATGAAATGAAGTCCGCCTGATCCTTATTTTTCTTCTGAAGTTGTATATTATATTCCCATGATCTTGGCAGTGTCATCATTTTTGTTTCCTTACAGAATCTGATGGTGGTGCCACCTTCATGGTTTACAACAGATGGGGTCGAGTAGGTGTTAGAGGCCAGGACAAGCTGCATGGTCCTTACACGTCCAAGGAGAGTGCTATTGATGAATTTGAAGGAAAGTTCTTTCTTAAAACAAAGAACCACTGGTCAGATAGAAAAGGTTTTGTCTGTTACCCCAAGTCCTATGTTTGGTTGGAGATGGACTATGGTGATACTAAACATACAGTTATGTTCAAATTTTAATTTCTAATATCGCTAGGTGACTTTACCTCGTAGTTTCTTATGTTCTTTTTTACAATCATTTCAGCTGATGACATTTTCTCTTTATTCTTCTGCATGCCTATTTTAATGCATTTCACTGTATTTCAGGTCCATAACAAACCTGACAAGTGTCTACATGCTCCTCAAACACGAGAAACAAAACTTGAACCACGCCTTGCACAATTTATATCTCTTATATGCAATGTTAGCATGATGAGGCAGCAGATGCTGGAGATAGGTATGCAGATTTTATATTCTTTCTTCTATTTTAACCACCTCGACTCTAATCATGTGATCATATATTCTGGGTATTGTATTGTTCATTCTAGGATACAATGCAGACAAATTGCCACTTGGCAAATTAAGCAAGTCTACCATTTTGAAGGTGAACCTTACCGTTCATGTTACTTTTATTATAATATATTCCTGCATTTCCGTTCATCTTTTAACAATCCTGGCAGTGCTTAATTTTGAAATAAATGAATCCTGACAACAAATTTAAATCCATCAATGCTAGTTATTTCGATTTTTTAGACATATTGGATATACCTAAATTGAGACATTACTTTCAACAAATTCGTACCATTCATGTATGATATTCACATAGTTTTAACAACACGGTCATAATCTACAACTTCTGTCTTTATATGAAGGGCTATGAAGTTTTAAAGAGGATATCTACTATTATTGGAAAAAATGACAGAAAGCAGCTTGAACTTCTGAGCGGGTAATATTATGCTATAATAATGATGTGTATGATACATTTGACCCTATGTTTCATCTGGATTTGAATCTGATCTTCCATTTTGTTGCAGAGAATTTTACACAATCATCCCCCATGATTTTGGCTTTAAAAAGATGCGTATGTTAGCCTTTATTCTTCATCCTTGTTGAATACATATTGACAGGTTTTGTTAACATATTTTAACTGGTTTTATACTGAAATTTTGAAAATATTGGCAGGTGATTTTGTTATTGACTCTCCTTTCAAACTGAAATGCAAGTTGGAGATGGTAACTACGAGTTCCTTTCATATTCAGATTTTATGTTAGTTTACTTTCTTTTCAGTATAAGAAATGGGTTTTTTAATATTGAGCTTCTTCTTCCTTGCCCCCTCCTGTTGTACATGTCGCGATTCTCGTCTGTTTCAAAGTTAATACCTTTGGCTGCGATAGTGCGGAAGTCACTGTTTGTTTTGATCAGTTCTCCTAAGTCTATTGATCCAATAGAATTCGTCGCTGGTGCAATGCGACCACTATTGCATCAGCTGCTTCTTAGGTATGTACCATGGGTTACTAGGATTCCCCTTCACCAGGGTATATCTTTCGAACCCATGCGGAAGTCGGTTCAAACATATACTTGGTTTAATAGCATTCTTAAAGGCTATAAGGATTCATCTGGTATGAAAGATGTTCCACTCGAAGCTCATTGAGCTTTCAGAGGCATAACAAGAAAGAGCGGACCAGCTAACCTAACTGCAAAGAAAGCTCTCGCTGGAAAAGGACGGACCAAGCGCACATACAAATGGAAATGACCCTATCCCGAGTTGTTACCCTGTTGAACCGTTTTCATCAACCGAATTGATTTAACCATGCCCATTGAGGAGATTCAAAATCGCAAATAAGCGCACCTTTCCTGCCCCCTCTTTCTTACGGCCAATACGGCCTTCCCACTATAGAGGAGAGGATAAAAGTGAGTCAGCACTATCTTGGCCAACTCAATCATCACTTTGATGTTGGCCGGGGCGGGTAGAACTCACACTCTGCCCACAAGTGTGCTTCCATATAATGATTTGATAGAGTTTTCAAATCAAAATACAACATCGTCAAGCAAGAAAGTTTGAGAAGACGCATGCTGTCCGGACTTGAACAAACTTAGGACAAACCTTTGTCAGGGCTCGAAGACCATGAAGGAAGGAAGATCAATACCCTAAGCACAAGGGTGCTTTTTTTTCCATGACTCCAATCTATGCCTAATTAAATATGAGGGTGAGATCACTTTCTGATAGCGCGCTAAGACCCGAAAGAGCTATCAATTTAATTTTTTCTTGTTTTGACTTCTTGTTATCCTTCATCATTTTAATAAGGATGTTGTCGAGATCACAATGATGGGTGATAGAATCATAGCTATTAAAGTTGTTCTAGGAGGAAGGAATTTTAATATTATTACTACTTATCCCCCCATATGTTGGCTTTTTTGATGAGGCTATGGATAGTTCTGGGATGATGCGAGGAATATCTATAGAGAAGATCATTATTGGGAATGATTTAAATGGACATGTGGGGAGCTTGGTTATGAGAAAGTTCATGGTGGTTTTGGATATGGTAGTAGAAAGGGAGGAGAGATAATATTTAATTTTACTATTGCCTATAATATGATTTTGGCAAACACCCATTTCAGGCTAAGAGATGCATGTTTGATACTTTCAAGAGTGGGCACAGTTGTGGCCCAATTAATTACTTCCTTAGAAGGCATGCAGATCGTAAATTATGCAAGGATTGTAAAGATTTGTAGTTATTACAGTTTGAGAGACTTGTTGTATAAAATATAGTATGTTATCTACTTACTCTTAATTGTTAAACAATATTAGTTAATGAGTAATGAACTAAACAATAAATTACAGTATGGTATCCTATAACATAATAATACCGTCAACCGACAATTTAGGACACGGTACCCCTAGAGTTCCAACAATTGCTCTGTGCTATTTGGTTTGTGAAGGATGAGTAGCAACGACACCACACAACTGCTAAGGGGAAAGAAGCGACTAGCCGACGACAACCCTGTTAGTAGAGTTGGCAATCACAACAAAGCCCTGGAGGGCTGCATTCAATAATAGCGAATGTGAAAAGAGAAGCCCCCCTTCTGACTCTCTTTTTGTGAAGAGGAATAGAAAGGAGAGAGAAATGAGAGAGAATATACATGGTTCCTTCTTTGGTGCCATGTTGAGTTAAAACTCTAGATGTGTTTTGCATTTCCATTTAGGACACTGATCTATAGGGATTGGGGCTAGTGTGCAAAACCCAAGTACATTGTATGGACTAAAGATATAAGGGGGCAAAAGTCTTGAGTACGTAAAAGATAGAATTATGCTATATCTTAATAAGAAAAAAATCATTTTGCTAGAAATATAAAGTTCAAAACTAATAAGGGTCCAAGATAGAACTTGAGAATCCCATCAACCAACTTTCCCATTTAGCCTTCTTATTCTCAGTGGATTCATCTTCTATAGGAGATACATCTTTGAGTCTCTAATGCATCTCTAATGCATCCTAACTCGTAAGAAGTGGACACAAATATGAAAAGATTTGGCTCCTCACAATGTAATTAGATTTTATTGATTTAACACTATCAGAATGGGCATCCCATGGACGGCTGAAGATGCCATACTCAATGTGTTAGCATAAGTGGTTTATTGTTAATTATATGTAAGTTCATGATGTTATATAAGTACACTTAAGTGAGATCCATTTATCCACTTAAGTGTACTCATGTATCTCTGGACTCCTATATATAGAAAACCCAGAACCTCTTCACAAGCTATTGAGAATATAGTTATTACTTTCTACATGGTATCGAACGCATGGTCCTAACCTCAATCCCTCCCAACTCTTCCTATTCCCCTTCATTTCTTTTCTTTTATCCTTTTCCTCTTCCCCTCCCTAGCGGCATCCGTCTCTACCGATAACAACGGGCAGCCAATAGCCACCAACAACCTACTGTGGTTGCAAAGCAGCCAACGGTCTGGCCCTAGCGACAACCAGCCGCCGCCAAGCGACCAGTGCGTGATGCGATAGCAACAACAACCAGCTATCGACGGGCTGTGGCTTCTGGCCTCCTGCCGCCGTAGCAGCTCACCAGACTCGCCTCATGTGATTTCTCCCCTTCCTCTTCTCTCGCGGTTTTTCCAAAGATCTAAGTTACAAAAAGCGAAACAAGAAAAAGCAAAGCAAAAGACCCAATGTAATTTGTAAAACACCAAAAAACGAAAAGGGACACCGTCTTCTTTCTTTTTCCTCTCCATGTGGTCCCCCTAACCCACATGGCTGAGCCCCTTTGCCTGAATTAATGATTTTTTTTCTTATGTTGCACATCACAACACTTTTATTCCTGTGGTTTTATCTTTTTCCTACCTCACCTATATATCAATAGTGCTCTTTTGTTCTTCCTACCATGCCATTATTTTAGTAATGCTTTTTTCTTGTTCTTCCTATCATGCTATAATTCCTTTAGTGCCTTATTTCTGTACTGCGCCTTCAACGTGATACTTTACTTTTTACCATGTCTGAAAATAAAACTGTTATCTATAGTGACATGCCCCATGTAACTGCTATTTAGCTTAATGGTGATAACTTCTTGTCACAGATGAATGGTGTTCAATTTTTTTTGCAGTCGTGTCAAAAATTAAAATTCATAAAAGAAGATGCACTTAAAGAACCCGATGATGCATGGATTACAAAAAATAACTGTCGGGATTTGAGACAGCAGATAATGCAACAGAAATAAAAATTTCCTGCCCGTATCTCAAACAAGCAGATCGCGTCAACAATGATGTATTTAGGAAAGAGGGTTTGCGAGGTATATATACCTGGTCCTGGAGCAAGTCTATCGACAAACCTCAGAGTTGTGCTTCTTTCTTAAGCAACACACGAATGGTCGTCGTCGGTGGCCTCTTGGTGTAGCACCACGTACGGCGGTTGATGGCATTCTCCTAGCGTGGTGGCAACGACATCCACACCTCTACATAGTCCACGCGAACCATCGGGAACTGTACATTGCGCTACCAGAGTCTATGGGAAGGAGTTGTCCCTTTGACGTCAATGTGCTAGCGCTGACTTGTTTTCCCAAGCTGTCTCTCCCTTTTACGGGTAAGACTTGCTTTGGGCTCGCACCTCACCAAAATTGTGAGAGGACAATGTTTGTCAGCGTTAGTTATATCTTCTGAAAGTGTTGACTACCCCTTTATTTATAGGAGGGTTACGGTTAGGGTTTCTAGATCAACTTGGAATCAAAGTGACGAATTTTTCACAAATTTCTGGTTGCTGCGGATCACGAATCAATCGCTTCACATTTGAATCGGTCGGTTCGCATGTGAACTGGTCAACTCAACACTTGAATCGTTCAACTCACTATATTTCCTATTCGCAAACATATTGGCTTTCAATGTGACAAGTAATGCACAACATGACGTCGTCATCACTCCTTGATCCAGTCTTTCTGATCGCTTAACCTTTTGATTCACATTCTGAATCGATGGGTTCACATTCTCAACCGGTCAATCCACATTCTGAATCGACCGATTCACATTCTAGTTCAACCAATGTTGTTTAAATTAACTCGACACTTGAGTCGGTTGACTCAACACTTGAGTTGCGCAACTCACATTCTCAGCCAGTCAATTTTTAGCCAATGTTTTTTAAATTGAATACCTAAACACTTTAGTAATCAAGTTAAACCTTATTCATGAGTAAACTCCCATTGCAGGTGTATCCTATGTGTGTGCCCCTGTAGGTCCCAAGTTACGTTGGCAGTGAATGTCCATAACTAATTTATGACATCACAGGCAATGGGTGGTATCTAACAACACATCATTGCTACCTTAGTAATTGGAAAGTTGGAGAACAACTTCAACTTACAATCCGTGATTAGTTTTATAATGATCTTATAGTTCCTTTGTCTCTGATAGCCAGATTGAACTCGAGGCATGGAATCGTCATCCTTTCAACGTTCAATCCATGTTCCTTGAACTAGAACAAACTGTATGAGATGTATGTATGCTCACATATCGCATACTGAGTCAGACGAGTATGGCCATACGTTTCTCAGTCTCGTTTATCAAGTGTCCATGATATTAATCTCATGTAGGATGGACAGATCCAATCTACATCACTTGACTCAATTCCCATGTGTCTCAACGTACCCGAGCATCACGTTTATGGCAACCCTTATTCAAGGTCATGTTGGATGATGTCAAAATACATCAAACGTGACATTGAACGACATGTGATGAGTGTAATGACTTCAGGTCTAAGAACCACAATCATCACTATCATGAGAGCTGATTCTGACTACCATTCAATGGTTCCATGTATCATTCTCAAGGTGAGTTTGTCCGATTAACTGTCTCAATTTTTTTAACCAATTAACTTAGATTATATTCTAATATTATTCAAGTTGATTACCTAAACGTTTTAGTAACCCATTTGACTCAGAACATTTCCAATCATGTCCACAATTATATACTCCTATTTGAATGCATCCTATGCGTGTGACTTTATAGGTCCAAATTACGTTGGCAGTGATGTTCATAATCAAATTATGATTTTACAAGCAGTGATTGGTATCTACCAAGACTGCATTGCTACCCAAGTAATTAGTGAAGTTGGAGAACAACTTACCTAGTATCATGACGAGTGTTACAATGATTGTATAATTCCTTTGTATTTGATAGCCAAATTGAATCTGAGGCATGGAAAAGTTATCCTCTTAATGTGTAATCTTTGTTCCTTGATCTAGAGTAGACTATTAAGATACACATGAGTTCCATATCATATATTGACTCACATGAGCATGAACATGCTTTTCTTAGTCTCACTCATCAAGTGACATGGATATCACTCCAATGGGAGGAACAAATTCCATCTACATCACTCACAACAGTCCACATCTGTCATAATGCACCCAAACACTACTTGTATATCAACCCTTATTCAAGGTCACGTTGAGTAGTGTTAAAGCACATTGAACAACCCCTGCAATCATTATAGTGACTTCAGGTCTAACAACCACAATGACCACTGTCACATTGAGATGTGATTTTAACCGCCATAATTGATTTCCATGTATCACACTCAAAGTGGGTATGTCCAATACGCTTGTGCATAACAAGTATCTGTGTTTGATTTGATATCCAATATCATGACTAATGAGACATAGTCAACACACACTAGTCTTGATGTATTATTATTGTCCTAATATCCACAATAATATTTAATTAAGGACTAAGACAAGAATAAATACTCTTAACATACACATGATCTCACACTCATGTCCTCAACTTGAAATCACATGTCGTTGAGTCACACATTATTAGAACATTATTATATTTATTTATTATCCAATATTGAAACAAAACAATAATTGAAATTGCCTTTATTAATATTCAAATCAATTACAAGATGTGCCATTATAATCATCATATGTTTGACTCTCAGGGCATACCGCCAACAAAATATACATGGAACTTCCCCATTACTTCTGTTCTTCACATGGTATCAGAGTAGGTTTTCCTTCGCCGTGCGTGAGAGAAAGAGAGCAAAAAGGAGTGCCCCTTGCAGGCAGCTACCGCCCTAGGCGGTGCTTTGCTGCTCGTAGGGATGTTCTACCGGTCGCTCCATGGAGCATCTCCATCTCACATTCAAAATTAATCAAAGTTGTTGCTTGCCACAATGCCGTTGCTAAGAACTTTGCTGCCTTTTATGTTGTCACAAATACCTATGTTGTGTTCTATGTTGCTACTTCACCTTCGTGCTTGCCTTTGGAGGTGCTATAGCCGCCCTCCTATTCTGTCATCTACACCACCGCCACTGCCATCTAGGTCACTGCCTTCTCCAATGTTGTCTCCATCTACGCCATTGTTGTCTAGATCTAATGCTAACTCATGGCAAAAGATCAACTTTTGCCTGCTATTGGGGTTTCTCAATCTCTATTGCCCCTTGGTAGAGATCTAGAAGTATTTTCCCATCTTTTTGCTATGTTTTTGTAGCTTTCTATTGTTGTGCCACCGTGCAACACGTTTCATTATTTGACATGACGTATGAGCGGACTTTTGTCCGTTCGACAAGGATATTGCTGCCTATGACACGTGCCGCTTGCCAATTATGACGTGTCACCTACTCTGCCCTGACTTTGTCTCGAGTTTTGTCTTCTGACACTGCATGTCCACTCTGGAATGATGCTTCACCTATTTTATGTCGGCTTCAACTACTATTACCAGACACGATGTGCCTTCCTATAGACCGATGTGTTCTTTACAGTATGACACGTGTCCATTCACCAACATGACGTGTCTGTTGCTGTTTGCATCTATTGGTGTGCGACACGACATGTATCTTCATTGACACGTCACATGTTGTCTTCACCAATTACTTCATATGGCGACATGCAATCTCATATGGTACTATTCTATTACATGGCGGATGGCTTTGATTTCTGGCGTGGCCTTATTTTTTCTCTACAACAACCATATTTTTCATTTCCAATTTTTTTAATTGTCTCCTTTTATCCACCCCTTCCAACCCTACATTCACATAGCCTTATCTTCCTCAATACTTGTACTGTGCCCACATTAACTACATGTCTATTTCTAATTAGATCTTTCATCAGATATGGTTTTTGACCTAATCCATATTGCAGGTTACACCCCTCATACATGGGTCACACAAATATCCATTTATTTTTCTACTCAATTCTGTGTACTCGAGTCATGTCCTGCACTTAATCGTGTTATCAGTTCCCCTCCTCATATTTGCCTACATATCCATTACTGCGGCCTTTGTTTTTGACTCTCCACCCCAACCACTATCTTGATTCTTTTTGTGGTTGGTGTGAGTGGGAGAATAGAGAAAGATGAATAGAGGGAAGAGATGAGATGGAGGAGAGGAGATGAAGAGAGGAAGAATTTAAGTTTGTTGCTATCTATGTGGATCTTCATATTACACATGCTGCTATATTGTGAATCTTTTGTCGCTATTATATCTTAATCAAACGAAGAGCTTGTTGATCTTATTCATCACCTTCCTTGTCTTCAACAATGGAGCTATCTATTTCACTTGTTCTACCAAGTGATTAAATGATACTTGATCTACAAATTTGCTTATGATAATCTATCTGGTGACATCGTTCTTGCTACTTGTGCGATGATTAGCACATTTTATCGGCCTCTTTATGCTTTTGCACTATGTGCCGTACATGCATTATTTTCATGTTGACTAAATGCTTGTTTGTGCTTTATGTGCACGTCAACTGCCACATTCTTGAGACCCAACACTATTTGGATTGTGACCCAATACCTTCTCGACTGTGACGTCTGCTACTGTGATGGAAATTATATGAAGAGATAATTTGAAAAAGAATCTTGTTGGTGACTTACTCGTGCAGGTGATACATGTACATGATTGAGTTTTGTTTCTACTGCTACAACGCATCTTGGGGTGTTGTGTATCCTTTGACTTTACGCAATGGGTTGTTCATTCCGACTATGCCACTTTTGCTTCTTCTTTTTGTCCATGCTATTGTTTTGCACATGACTAGTAGTACCTCTTGTGTACCTGCTTTGGATCACCAACTTGAAGGGTAGTCTTAGAGTGTTTGATTGTAATATCAAGGGGAAAAATATACTCGTATGAGCTTGGTTTACCTTTTTATTGTGATATGTATTTTTGCAAGTTGACTTGGTGTCTCCCCAAGCTCCTGCTTGAGGTTGACTATTAGGGTGTCTTATTAATTAAGCTATTAGGTCTATTTGTAACCCAATTATGTCTTGGCCATTAGGGTTTTGCTTGAGTTTGTATGCTTCCCTCTTATCCTATCAATAGGAGAGGGGGGCTCCCCATCCATCAACATGAAGTACACATGGAACTTTCCCAGCACTTTTGTTTTCCACATCAATATTCAAATCTATCTAGATAATCCAACCTTCTAGATGAGTGACTTATCATCTAGATAATTGTATTTCATTATTCTTAATTTTGAAGCTACGTATCACATTCATCACAAGCCTCACACACACACAATATATATATATATATATATATATATATATATATATATATATATATATAGAGAGAGAGAGAGAGAGAGAGAGAGAGAGAGAGAGAGAGAGAGAGAGGCTAGAATACAGTCGAGTGTATTCAGAGCAGAATACACAAGTAGTTTTTCATGATGCAATATTTTTTTTCAAAAATCTAATCCGTTGATCTTCTTAATCATCTTGTGAATTACTCATATAAAAAATTTGAGCACATTTGGACATTTATAGGTCATGTTATAAAGACCGCAAAAATTATGCATTTCAAATTAGTTTCGTGCGTCAATTTTGTTGCCCTCAGATGAGTGACTAAACTCATCCAAATGGGCTCAAAATTTGTATGTAGCCTAATTATAGTATGACAATGAAGATCAATGGTTTACATCTTGCAAAAAATAGTCGTGATATGAAAACACACTTGAGTGTATCCGTGCGATCTGTACACTCGAGTGTATTCTAGCCTGACTCATATATATATATATATATTTTCGAGCATTTGATTATTTTTGGTGATCTCTAGCATGCAACACATGGGATCCTAATGACACTTAAACCAAATTTTATTGAAATCATGTTGGTCATTGCAAATATGTATGAATGATAGTTGAGAGAGAGAGAGAGAGAGAGCTGTACATGTGACTCATGTGTACTAGCCGTTTGACACTGATGATATGATCCCATCCTGACAATGTGTCCACTTGATAGTAAGGGTGCACTGAATCTTGTGTGTACTTAATGATGGGTTGCCTGTATGGTATAAACTGTGTACCTGGGCATAGTTTTTTAGCCCTTGGCTCCCACTACACCAAATGATTTTATAATTTTTGATTTCTAGTTACTGTCATTTCTAAAAGTGTAGAAGTCATTATGTATATATATTGTATATATGTATGTAATGCTGTTTGTTTCTAGTGATCAACTCTTTCACATTGTAGGAGTTGAAGCATATGATTCAAAATAGGCACATATAAGTAATTTTATTCATCTTTTATGTAAAAAATGATAGAATTCAAAACGTAAAGTTGTGTTTTTGAAGTACAAACTTAGGAAAAAGCTATTTTTAGATGTTACTTATCTTATGCATTATTGTGACAATTGTGTTTCACAAACCTTTTTATAGTACACCTCATTTTCTATTATAAGTAGAGCTTCTTAGTTGAGGGTATATATATATATATATATATATATATATATATATATATATATATATATCAATGTTTTAAAAAACGTTAAGCAGTAACCGTGCGGACAATACCTTGTAACTGGTTAAGCGGTAAGCGGCCGATTAAGCGGCCGATTTTTTAAAAAACGGGTTTTAATTTCCTATATAATTTTATACAAAATTACATATATATGTATATAAATACTAATACTCTTTGAAACTTTTATATATATCTAAAGATTCTAAACACTCTACCCAACAGTAAAAACACCCAATTAGTTTATAAGATAGCTATAAGACAATAATTATAGCCATAATATAATAAATAATAGATTTGACATAGATAAAATACCCCACATACATGATTCAGAAATATTTTTGCATCACATGTTTACATAGTTAAGCAGTAAACAATAGACTCATTATTGGATACCTTTCTAACTTATTGTTATATGTACATATCATCAATTAGTCATACATTACAGCAGTACAATTAACTAAAGTATGCATTCTAAAATTAGATAATAGTTACATATATTTTACTTATATAAATTACACTTTACAACAGTACCCTATTATCCCAACTTGCATACAGTAAACAATAGACTCATTATTGGATACCTTTCTAACTTATTGTTATATGTGCATATCATCAATTAGTCATACATTACAGCAGTACAATTAACTAAAGTATGCATTCTAAAATTAGATAATAGTTACATTACATATATTTTACTTGTATAAATTACACTTTACAACAGTACCCTATTATCCCAACTTGCATACAAGTATGCATTCTATTAGACTAGGCTTATCATAATATATTTAAGTTTAATATATTATAGTCAGTAATACTTGGGACCATATAGTTTATATAACGTTACAGGTGTACAGCAAAATAAAAAAAAAACGGACAAAAAACGGCCAAAAAGCGGGAAAAAAGGGCAAAAAAACGGAAAAACAGGTGAAAAACGGGAAAAAACGGCCGATTAATTACAAAAATGCTAAACGGCGATTTTGCCAAAAATCGAACGGCTGGGCCATTGGGCCGATTAAACGGCCGTTTAATCGGGCGCTCAGCCCGTTTTTCATTTCACTGATATATATATATATATATATAGTGAAGTTGGAATACACTCGAGTGTCTCGGAGACGCTGTACACCTCAATTGTTTTCCATCATAAAGTAGTTATTAAAAAAAATCTGAACCGTTGATCTTCTTAAATATCATAAGAACAACCTACATAATAAATTTCATCTCATTTGGGCACTTATAGGTCATGCGTCTAAAGGGAGTAAAAGTCATGCATTTCAAATTAGTTTTGTGCGTCGATTATGTTGTCCTTGGATGAGTGGCTTACACTCATCCAAATGGGCTCAAATTTTGGATGGGGCCTATTAATATTGTAATAATGAAGATTAATGGACTATATTTTGCAAAAATATGGTCTAGTAGGCAAACAACATTGAGGTGTACGGTGAGATCCGTACACTCGAGTGTATTCTAGCCCGACTCTCTCTCTCTCTCTCTCTATATATATATATATATATAGAGAGAGAGAGAGAGAGAGAGAGAGAGTCAGGCTAGAATACACTCCAGTGTATTCAGAGCAGAATACACTCAAGTAGTTTTTCATGGTGCAATATTTTTTTCAAAAATCTAATCCGTTGATCTTCTTAAACATGTTGTGAATAGCTCATACGCAATATTTGAGCACATTTGGACATTTATAGGTCATGTTATAAAGACCGCAAAAATTATGCATTTCAAATTAGTTTTGCGCGTCGATTTTGTTGCCCTTGGATGAGTGACTTACACTCATCCAAATGGGCTCAAAATTTGTATGTAGCCTAGTTATAGTATGACGGTGAAGATCAACGGTTTACATCTTGCAAAAAATAGTCTTGATATGCAAACACACTTGAGTGTATCCGTGCGATCTGTACACTCGAGTGTATTCTAGCCTGACTCTATATATATATATATACACTCGAGTGTATTCTAGCCTGACTCTCTCTCTCTCTCTCTCTATATATATATATATATATATATATATATATATATATATATATTCCTGTGCGGGTAACTAAGGTTTCGCTACCCTTGCAGTCTGAAAAGTAACTATTTGGTCAGAAAAGTAACTACTGGATAAAAAAAGTAATTGTTCCCCTGAAAAAGTAAAACGAGTAGAATACACAGTAACAATTCTTGACATAAATATGTAACTAGAATTTTACTATGTATTATGCCCATTTTACCCTTTTAGTCGTGTAGTTATTTTTTGACAACATAGTTACTTTTTTATCTAGATAGTTACTTTTCTGACCAAATAGTTACTTTTCAAGCTGCAGGGTAGCGAAACCTTAGCTACACGCGCGAGTATTTAAAATAAATTAAACACACACACAGACACACACATCTATATATGTTGCCTCTGTGTCTCACTAATTTTGTTACTCGTGGATCTGTTCTGTAACAATAAGACACAAAATTGTAATGAGACGACCAAAATTGTAATAGAAAGAATCATCTTGTAAATACAATGTGGATTCTTTTTGTCCCGCTTAAAATAGTAGAGACGATAGTTATGATAAATCGTAAAAGATTACATGCTATAATACAAAACAAGTCTTCCTATTACAATTTTGGCCATCTCATTACAATTTGATAATCTCATTACAATTTTGTGCCTTTCTACAAAACCAATCCATGGGTAACTAACATTAATTACCGGCGCAAGTAATGAACGAAAGACCTATATGTGTGTGTATGTATATATATGTCTATATATGTGTCTGTGTGTGTAGATGTATATATATGTATATATATATATTTATATTTATATATATGTATATATAGAGTCAGGTTAGAATACACTCGAGTGTACAGATCGCACGCTACACTCAAGTGGTGTTTGCATATCAAGACTATTTTTTTTTTGCAAAATGTAAACCATTGATCTTCATTGTCATACCATATTTAGGCTACATACAAATTTTGAGCCCATTTGGATGAGTGTAAGTCACTCATCCGAGGGCAACAAAATCGACTCACGAAACTAATTTGAAATTTATTATATTTGTTGTCTTCATAACATGACCTATAAATGTCCAAATGGGCTCAAATTTTATATATGAGCTATTCACAAGATGCTTAACAAGATCAACGAATTAGATTTTAGAAAAAAATATTGTACCATGGGAAACTACTTGAGTGTATTCTGCTCCGAATACACTCCAATGTATTCCACCCTGACTCTCTCTCTCTCTCTCTCTATATATATATATATATATATATATAGCCTGGATTTCGCTACCTGTCCCGCCCGAAAAGTAACTATAGAGATATGTTGTGTTTTGTTGAGTGTCATATGCATAGCATGTGCCTCACTTATGTTTTTACTTCAGTAGTTTAGTCCCATATTGCTCATCTCTGCTTTAGTCTCTATTCCCTTATGTTATATAAGAGACTGTATTGTACACTGGTTTATTCATTCAATAAGCAATTCCCAATTTCTCTATATGGTATCAAGAGCAGGTCTGGTTCCCCGAGTTTTTCTTTCCCACCCTGCCCCTAAGCCTTCAGCCCCCTCCCCCCCAGCCCGCCACCGCCCTCCTCCCTATGCTGATCATCACCAGTTCAGAAGGCTGGTAGGCAAGCTTATCTATCTGACATTCACAAGAGCTGACCTCACTGTTGCCGTCGGATTCATCAGTAGGTATCTTGATAAACCCTGGCAGTGTCATTGGGATGCTATATGTCACATTCTGCGGTATGTTAAAAGCTCTCCAGGAAAATGCTTGTTGTATAAGAAGCATGGCCACTACAATCTATTTGGTTTCTCAGACTTTGACTATGCAGGAAGTCCTTCTGACCGTAAGTCAACATCGGGATATTGTACATTTGTGGGCGGAAATCTTGTTACCTGGCGAAGCAAAAAAGCAGAATGTTGTCGTCAGATCCAGTGCAGAGGCAGAATACCGAGCTATGGCTCGTGCTGCATGCGAACTTTTGTGGGTCCAGAGTCTCCTCCAGGAGTTCGATATATCCTACTCCAACCCTATACCTATGTTTTGTGACAACAAGGCCTCCATTTTTATTGCGAGCAACCCCACCTTTCATGACCGGACGAAACATATTGAGGTCGATTGTCACTTTGTTCGAGAAACAATCCTTTCTGGCCGGATTTGCACTCCATATCTCAGCACTAAAAAGCAAGTTGCGGACATCTTCACCAAGATACTTCCCAAAGCTCGTTTTCAGACTCTAGTAGACAAGCTGGACATGTTTGACATCTACGCTTCAGCTTGAGGGGGAGTATAGAGATATGTTGTGTTATGTTGTGTTTTGTTGAGTGTCATGTGCATAGCATGTGCCTCACTTATGTTTTTACTTCAGTAGTTTAGTCCCATATTGCTCATCTCTGCTTTAGTCTCTATCCCCTTCTGTTATATAAGAGACTGTATTGTACACTGGTTTATTCATTCAATAAGCAATTCCTAGTTTCTCTATAGTAACTATATGGTCAGAAAAGTAACTCGCTGGACAAAAAAGTAACTATATTGATCAAAAAGTAAATCCGGGTAGAATACACATCAAAATAAGTATGTAATTGTATATTTGTTATAGCTGTTGCAAAAGTAATTATCTATGCATGAAAAGTAACAATTTGCAAGGTAAAGTAACCTTCTACATGTCAAAAGTAAGAAATTCCAAAAAAAGTAACCAAAATAGGGGGTATGTAGCTACCCGCGCGGGCATTGAATGAACGCCCATATATATACATATATAGCCGCGTCTTGCTAAAGTATATGCTTTTCCATTCATATAAAGATACTTATGCCTTTCCTTTTGATAAAGATGTTTGTATTCTTATAATTATAATAAAAAGAGTTTGAGACAGTCATCAGCTAGGTTGATAAAATGCATATAAATATATTAGTCTTAAGATTCTAAATATGAAAATAACGGTTCAGGCTCATAATTTTTGTGAAAAGTGTTGACTGACCCGTAGGGTGGAAAAATTATAGCAACTTGTTCCAACTTAAAACAGACACATTGCTAGCTGACAAAATAAGAATTCACGACTATCATGTATAATAATATGATGATTGCTGATGTATTATTTTGGAATTTCAACTTTCTTTATTTTATACTGCTTCTGATTGCACATTTCACCATTACTCTCAAGTTTCGATGGTTTACATATATGCGCAGACAATCTCATGAACTTCCATGTCCTCACTGTGACTGTTAACAGTGGTAGCATTGACATTAAAAAATGAGTACATCTTAAGTATATAATCTTGTCAACCTTGATTGATTAATAACTTCTGAATTGCTTAGGCATGAAATTTGCTATCTGTTAACATTTGTTTTGCAATTTCCCAGGTTATTGTTTCGTCTATGACCTAATTGTCATGCCTATACACTCGACATTTTGCTAGTATTATACTTTGCTTTATTTAATTTTGTAGGTAGAAGCACTTGATGAAATTGAAATAGCAACAAGGATCTTAAGCAGTGACCTAGGTTGCCAGGTTTACTTCTAAGACACTATTTGAAAATATTTCTTCATCTTCAAGTGGCATCATGAAAACTATAAATTAGCTTATTTAACTTTGTTTAGCATATTATTGCAGGATGATCCTATATATTCTCATTATCAAAATCTACAGTGTGATCTAATACCAGTGGAGGCTGGTTCTAAGGAGTTCTTGACGGTACTCATTATTTATAAACTGTAGCCTTATGAAATGAGCCAGATATTTTGTAGTGTTTGTTTCATTCTTATGGTGAATGAGATTCTAGTTTTTTATTAATATATGTTTATCGGTAGTTGAAACGCTGATGCTTGAAACATAAGAAGATAGCAACACAACTAGTTGTGGAGCATCAAGATAGTATAAGCAGTATGGTCCGTCATGGCTCGAACCAATCCTTATCCTCGTGCAAAGATCCTGAAAGACACATCCATCGGGGTTAAATGCAATAGAACACTTAAGTTTGGCAATTTTACTAATTGAAAGTAGATTCGAGGAAAGCGGGGAACATACTAGGTATAACTAAGCAAACAATTATTCGATGTTTGAAAATTTTCATCCCCATGTACTGTGGTCTAGGAAGCACGGATACTCCAAAATAGGCGCCGTACCCGTATCCGATACGTATCCGATACCAATACTCCATGGATACACCTAAATACGTATCAGATACCTCTCCAGCTATATCCCCCTTTTTTTTGCCTGGATACGGACTGGATACGTTTTGGATATGGCCCGGCCCATTTGAGCCTTTTTTTTCGTTTTTAAGACCTTTTAACGGATTGACATGCGTTTTTACTGATTCTCTTTGCAAATCAGTAAAACGGCTCCTTTGGCTTGTGCGATACATTTTGAAGCTTGGTTTTGCTTTAGTCCACGTCATATTTCTATTGTTGTGCGGTTTGTGCCTAATCTTCTCCAATGGGCTATTGATGGCTAACGTACAACCTTTGTGCCGCATCTTCTCCAAAGGGATTCAATTTTCTATTGGTGGTTACAACCTCTAGCCTCTGAATTTCTACCTAAACTCTTTTCAGAATTCTATTTTGGCATTGTCTTTGTTCATCCCCTTTGAACCTAAGCCTCTCTAGCTTTCTCTAATTTTGCTGTTTAGTAGTTCTGATTTTCTCACCGTGTCTTGCTGTTATTAATATACCTACTTGTCTATAATTGTCTCTGCTGTTTCATATTTCAGTTCATTTTTTAAATTTTGGAATTTGGATGTACTTCTTGTATACATAAATATTTAATTACTTCTTATAGACGAAAGAAGATGGTTTGGTGTCACAGATGACATGACACACTTTACAACACAAAATTAAATGATACATGAAATGTGAATGGTTTAGAATATGATTTTATGACGTCTTTTTGTAACTTCTATCTGACATTAATATGAATGAAAGACCCTTTCGATACTGTGGAATTGGTTTCCATTTTCTTTAGATATATTGTGATTTATAAATGAAATTTGACTGCCTTCATCTATTTTTAAAATAAATATACTATTTATTTTTGAAAATATTTAAATAAATATTAAAAAAAATTGCATTATCCATGCCGTACCCGTATCCTATATTTTAAAAAATTGCCGTATCCCCATTCCCGTACTTGTACCTGTATCCGAAACGTATCCGCATCAGTGCTTCCTAGACTGTGGTTTGAGTGTCATTTGTTACAGTGAGGGGGAAACTAGATGTAGCAGTCACATAAAAAAAGAGCTTAGAATTGCCATAATTATGAGCAAAAGTACCTGCGTTGATGACCCATTTGTTTTTACATAGGGAGTCGAGGAAGCTAAAAAAGCAGAATCACAATTAGGGCACACAATCACAGTCTGAGCAGGGAGTCTTTTTTGGAGCAGTTTTTCCAACTCAGCGGATAATCGACAAAAGTGTGGATGTTGCAGCATGCTCTTCCTTGATGTAGCCAACAAAGCCCCAATTAGTCCATGTGTTGGAATATCCATGTTTAGCCCAACAATGATCTTCAGTGTGATTATTTCGACCAAAGAAATTATAGTGTTGTGATCCAGGAGATGAACCGTTGATAGGTTTAGTAGAGGGCTGACCTCATCCTGGTCCATTAGGTGACTGACCACATCCAGGTCTAGATAGCCCAAAGCAACCAGGACTTCTACCACGGCCACAACCTCTACCACGACCATAGTCACCAAAATGGACAGCAAGAGCCGACGTCTCGGGGGTACTAGTAGGTGAAGAAGATCAATGGAAGGCGTGGACCCTTTTGAGAAAGTCACGGAGTTTGGGTAGAGGATCACTAGACAAGATTTGATCCACAACTCCTGTTAAGGAGGTAGATAATCCAATAAGAAATTGTACAAGCTGTAATTTATCTCGCTGTCTTTGGATTTTAGTAATGTCAGACATAGTGACAAATTCGTGATTCCACAACTTTTCGGCTGGCCGGAAAAAATCGGAATTTGGAAAAAATCGGAAAAAGTCGTGAAAAAAACGATATATTTCGGTCGAAGTTCGGTCAACTATTTGGAAATAATCGAGAATAAGTCGGCTATATATATACATATATATAGACATACATACATACACATACATATGTATATATATACACACACACACACACACGCACACACACACACACTTGGATATATATTTATGTATATATATACATACATATCAAATACAAATGTAACTATTAAGGTCACTATACAATCTTATTGAGTGAAAAAAGTAGTAAAGAAATTAAAGAATAGTTGACTAATAATGATGGACTATCGGGAGAGTTGGAGTTGGAGGTTTAGTGTATATTTGGAGTTTTCTGTACATGGTTTAGTAAAAAAAAGAACAAAACTTAAAAGAGAAAAAAAGTGAAGTCACGAAGAATCGTGAAAAATCGTATAAATCGAGATAAAGCTGGAAAAATCGTGAAAAGTCACGAAAAATTGGCAATTGGCGTATTAATTGTGGTGAAAATTCGGGAGCTTATAAAATCGTGAAAAATCGTCTATTTTTCGTAAAATTCGGAGACTTTTATTACTATGATGTCAAATGACGGGGAATGGTAAACCTCATACTCATCCCAAAGAGCACAACATTAGTTATAATGATCTTCGACTGAGTTATCAAGAATTTTTTTTTAGCCAGTTTTTTACAGATTTCAAATACTTTTTTAGGATTTTGTTGACGTGAATACACATGAGATAAATGATCCCACATTGCCTTAGCAGTTTGAAGTCTTAAAAGTAATTGACTTATTTTAAATTCTGCATTGTTTATCATCCATGTCATCGCTCCCGAGTCATCAATGACCCACAAGTCATAAGATTGCTTTTTTTTTAATCAGCAGTCTGGGTAGGGGTAGTTGGTGCATTAGTAATAAGGTGAGAGTATGGGCCTTGGGCCTTGGCGTACGACTTAAAAGAAGCGGACCACGTATGGTAATTAGAACCATTCAAATTTATTGTGGTCACACAAAATGAGTTATTAAAAGAGAACAAGGGTGGTAGAGCAGAAGATTAGAGAACAGGGGTGTGCGACATCACCCCAAAGAGTAGTAGCAGTTTTGAGAAAGGCAATACATGGGCAAGAAAGGAATAAGAAACCAACATCACACCGTGAATTAGATATACATGTGAAGAAGGCAGAAGGGAGGGAACAAGTCCCTCCCTAAGTCTTAAGATGAACGGAATAGGGGTTCTTTATACTGGTACAACTTGGACAGGTGGATTAAAAGAGGTTCAAAGGATGACGGGGGTTGGGGGAGTTGGCAAGTGGAGTGGTGGTCTGTGGGTGGGTTAGAGGATGGCGGGGGAGGGGTCGACTGGTGGAGTGGTGGCTGAAGGGGGCAGAAGCGGTTGGCAGGGTGCTCTGCAGGTGTAGCGGGGCTGGCAGAGGGTGGATGGTGGGGGCAAGAGTGGCGGGCTGGGGTTTTGCGGGTGTAGCAGGGCTGGCAGAGGGTGGATATCGGGGGGAGGGGAGTGGGGCAGGAGTGGTGGGCCGGGGTTCTGTGAGTGTAGCAGGACTGCAGGTGGAGAAGGGATGGGTGGTGGCGGATGGAGAAGGTGAGAGGCAGGGGGTGAAGAAGAGGGGGGGGCAGAGGAGGAAGAGGCAGGGGGCGGCGGATGAAGAAGATGAGATGTCGGCTAGGATGGAGGGAAGGGAAGCATTAGGGTTAGGAGAGGCTTAGGGTGAATCAAATCATTCTGATATCATGTGAAGTCTAATAGATTTATATTATTGGATAAGGAAAACAAGCATAGACCCTCTCCTTATATAGGATAGGAGAGGTCAACAAATTCAAAGTTCATCAATATGGGATGAAAGACAAGATACTAAAAAGCACAACATAATTAACAGAAAACTAAATATATTAACAGGGATCTTAGGGGCGTGCCATATATTCTGCACATCTTATCTAAATCCTCTTATTAAATGAATGTTTTAATGCAAAAAATATTTTCACTGACCTGGCTTTGATACTGTCATTTTTGTCCCACTCTACTTGAACTATATTTTATTTTTCATGACATCTTGGATGATGCATCGGAGCAGATAAAGCAGTATATGCTCAACACTCATGGGAAAACTCACTCAAATTATTCAGTAGATATTGTACAAATATTTGAGGTTTCTAGGAAAGGCGAGTACGACCGTTTTAAAAAGGTAAAGTAGAATCTTCCATGATCTTATATTCTTGCCATTGACTCATTGCTGGATTCATCCTTGTGAGTTCTTGTGTAGTTCTCTGGTGTGAACAATAGGATGTTGTTATGGCACGGCTCACGACTAACAAACTGGGCTGGCATCCTGTCTCAAGGTATATTTGTTTTGTTAGTTTTCTACTATATTATCTAGTAAAGCATCAAAGTGAATAACATTTCTTTTGGTTTTGGTACTTTTGTGACATCTTTTTCCTGACTCGTACCCATTACTAAGGTAGTTGCATTGCAATTCTCAGTTTTTGCCCCTTTGGTAGCTCTGGTTGTTTTTATGATGCTGTTTTTCTGGATATGCAGGATTGAGAATTGCACCTCCTGAGGCACCGGTTACTGGATATATGTTTGGAAAGGGTGTCTATTTTGCAGACATGTTTTCGAAAAGTGCTAATTATTGCTATGCTTCTTCAGGGTCACGGACAGGAGTCTTACTTTTGTGTGAGGTTGGTACATTTATCTAACACTTTTCATGAATTGTGAATGATAAAGTTAGTTATTTTTGTTGTTCATCATAGGGCATTTGTTATTCTTTGTCCAGGTTGCATTAGGTGATATGCAAGAGTTTTTAGCTGCCAATTATGATGCTGATTGTTTGCCTCAAGGAAAGTTGAGGTGAGATTTTACATAGTTTACAATCACAAAGGCAACCAATGTCCTTCTCAAAACAGCACCAGAATAGTAGGGATCAATTTGCATGAACTAAGTTTGCTAGGCGTACACATTAGATTGTCTTATTTCATACACCTGTTAAAAGAGGAAAGTTAGCCAATTGGAAATTGTTAACCTAACTAGGGAATAAAAACATAAGCAATGCATTCCTTACTCTTTTACCTTTTGAGTGTTGTGCATTTTATAGATAAACCAAGGCTTGTTTATTGAGTGAGTAAAACAGTGTACAATGCAGTCTCTTATATAACAGAAGGGAATAGAGACTAAAGCAGAAGTGAGCAATATGGGACTAAACTACAAAAGTAAACAACATAAGTGAGGCACATGCTATGCACATGGCACTCAACAAAACATAACAGAAAACAACATATCTCTATACTCCCCCTCAAGCTGGAGCGTAGATGTCGATCATGCCCAACTTGTCAACTAGAGTTAGAAAGCGAGCTTTGGGAAGTATCTTTGTGAAGATGTCTGCAACTTGCTTGTCACTACTGAGATATGGAGTGCAAATTCTGCCAGAGAGAACTGCTTCTCGAATAAAGTGACAGTCGACCTTGATATGTTTCGTCCTCTCGTGAAAATGTGGGGTTGCTCGCAATAAAAATGGAAGCCTTATTGTCACAAAATATAGGAATAGGGCTAGAATAAGATATGTCAAACTCCTGAAGGAGACTCTGAACCCATAACAGTTCGCAAGCAGTATGAGCCATTGCTCGGTATTCCGCCTCTGCACTAGATCTGGCGATAATAGTTTGCTTTTTGCTTCGCCAGGTGATAGGGTTTCCACCCACAAAAGTATAATAGCCTGAAGTTGACTTCCGATCAGAACGACTTCTTGCATAGTCTGAATTTGAGAACCCGGATAGGTTGCAGTGGCAATGCTTTTTATACATCAAGCCTTTTCCTGGAGAGCTTTTAAGATATCTCAGAATATGGCATACATCATCCCAATGACATTGCCGGGGTTTGTCAAGATATCGGCTGATGAATGCGACAACAACAGTAAGATCAGCTCGTGTGACAGTCAAATAAATAAGCTTGCCTACCATCCTCCTGAACTAGTGATGATTAGCATAGGGAGGAGAGTTTGCATCATCCCAGTCCATGTTTGGATCAAGTGGAGTGTTAGCCGGTTTGCAACCAAGCATGCCAGTTTCCTGCAACATATCAAGTATATATTTCCTCTGAGAAAGACAGTCCTGCAAATGATCTGGAGACTTCAATGCCTAGGAAATATCGAAGTTTTTCCCAGATCTTTAGTGACAAAATGCTTCTCTAAGTAAGTTTTAGTTTCCTGTATGCCCACTATGTCACTGTCAGATAATGTAATATCATCCACAAACAATCAGAATCACAAGTCCGACTGCTGTCTTGCGAATAAAGACTGAATGATCAGAATGAGAATGACGAAAGCCAAAGGTGACTAAAATTTGACTGAGCTTGTCAAACCAGGCTCGTGGACTTTGCTTGAGACCATAGATAGCCTTGTTCAACTTACATACTTTAGAGGCAGACTCCCCCTGAGCAACAAACCCAGGTGGTTGCTCCATGTAGACTTCTTCCTGTAAATCTCCGTAAAAAAATGCATTTTTCACATCAAGTTGAAAGAGAGACCAATCTTTATTCACATCAATAGAAATCAGAATGCGAACAGAGTTTAACCGTGCAATAGGAGAGAAAGTCTCAAAATAATCAACACCTTATGTCTGTGTATAGCCCTTAGCAACAAGATGGGCTTTGAGACGTTCAATAGTGCCATCCGATTGATATTTAATAGTAAAGATCCAACGACAGCCCACTGTAGGGCAAGAAGAGGGGCGATCCACAAGCTCCTATGTCTTGCGATCACATAGTGCCTGCATTTCCTGGTCCATTGCCTTCTTCTATGCTGGAATAGAAAGAGCTCCCATGTCTTGCGATCACATAGTGCCTGCATTTCCTGGTCCATTGCCTTCTTCTATGTTGGAATAGAAAGAGCTTCTGTAGCATTTTTTGGAATACTGACAGTAAATAGTGCAGAAGTAAAGCATGCAAAGTTGTTATGCAGATTATCAGAGGTGTAGAAATGATTGATAGGATGTTTAGTACAGGAGTGTACACCTTTCCTTAAGCTGATAGGAAGGTGCAGATCAGAGGTTACCTCAGTGTTTATTTGATCATCCGCAGACGCAGGAATTGGTTGAGGAGGGGCCATGGAAGGAGTGCTTGTCTTCAGCCGACGTTTGTACACTTGCAGTGGACGTTCTTCAGGCTGGTAAGATACTGACAGATTTTTGACAATGTCCGACAGAGGTGTTTGTGCCAACACATTAGGAGTTAGGCTAGCTCCATCCTCAGAAAAGAAGGGCATATGCTCAAAGAAGACGACATCCACACTGACAAACCACTGTCTGAGTATCAGATCAAAACATCGATAGCCTTTTTGAGTTCGTGAATAACCCAAAAAAATACACTTGGTAGACTGAGGGTCAAGTTTCGACATTCCTGGGCGTAGATTTTTAACAAAACAGGTACACCCAAAAATACGAGGTGGTATTGGAAACAGGGGTGCATCAGGAAACAAGATAGAGTATGGGATGCGATTTTGTAAAACAGAAGAGGGCATGCGGTTTATAAGAAAATATGCCGTAGTGACTGCCTCAGGCCAGAAACGGTGAGGGACTTTGTAGTGGATAAGAAGAGTGAGGGCAACCTCTAAGAGATGGCGATTTTTGTGTTCAACAACACCGTTTTGCTGAGGAGTATAGGGACAAGTGGTTTGGTGTATGGTGCCATTATTAGAACAAAAAGAGGTGACAGACTTTTGCATAAACTCTAGGGCATTGTCAGTACGGAGAATTTTGATGTTTTTATTGAATTGGGTTTTTATTTCTGAGAAGAAAATACGGATATTGTCCAAAACAGTACTCCGGTCTTTGAGCAGAAAAAGCCAGGTAGCACGGGAATAATCATCAATAAATGTCAAAAAATACTTAACACCATTTTGACTCGGGACACTACATGGACCCCAAATGTCAGAGTGAACAATGTCAAACATATCTTTAAACCCAATATCATTCTTTGCAGGAAAAATAGACCTCGTTTGTTTACTCAAAACGCAGGTTTCACAAGAGAATTTATTTTTAGCTAAAGCAGGAAATAAAAGCTTCATCTTTGCAGCAAACGGATGACCCAACCGAACGTGCCACTGAAGTCCTGAGATTGATGTAGATAAGAGAGCTGACGCTGCAGGTGGTCCATCTAAGTAGTAAAGTCCATCTGGTTCTTCATGGCCCGAACCAATCCTCATCTTCGTGCGGAGATCCTTCAAAACACAAGCAGAGGGATCAAATTTAATAGAGTACTGGAGTTGTTTGAGAGTTTTCTGACAGATAGTAAATTAACAGGAAACTGAGGTATATATAAAACAGAGTGAAGATTCATCTTGCGAGATAACGGAACGGTGCCAATGCCATGGACAGGTGCTTTCGAGCCATTAGCAACGGTGACCGATGGAATATGTGAAGTTTTAGATAGGGCAGAAAATAAGTGGAGGTCGCCTGCCATGTGAACAGACGCCCCAGAATCAATACACCACTTTTTGTTACCAGCAGAGGGAGATGCCAGCATAGCAGATGAGCCTCCCGTCGATGTTGAGGCTAGTTGAGTCATTCGCTCCTGGAAGAATTTCTCGAACTTAGAGTGAAGCCAGTCAGTGGATGGAGGAGCAGCTGGAGGATTGGATGCGCCTGATTTGCCCAGACTGGCTTGCCGTGCTTGATCCAACACCTATCTTCAGTGTGATTGTCACGACCACACCAATTGCAGTAGCGAGGTCCAGTGGCTTGACCTCGTCCAGGAGCAGTAGAAGTGTCTCTTCCTCCAGAAAGTGGTGGACGTCCTCCACGGCCACGTCCACGTCCACGACCGCGGCCACGTCCAGAATCAGTAGTACGAGCAACCAAAGTAGGATGCTCAATAGCTGGTGTAGAGAAAACAGATGTTAGACGCTGGACCCGCTTTAGAACATTGTGAAGAGTCGGTAGCGGATCACTTGACAATATTTGGTCAACCACACCTGAAAAAGAAGCGGGAAGTGCAACCAAGAACTGAACAAGTTGGAGTTCATTGCGCTGCTTCTGAGCTTCTTTGATGTCAGCAGTCAACGGGTGGTAGATCTCATACTCGTTCCAGAGAGCGGAGCACTGGTTGTAAAAATCGTCAATAGATGCATCTGAGTACTCCTTTTTGGTTAGGTTTTTGAAAATTTCAAAAACCCTCTTCGGATTTCGCTAATGTGAGTAGACATGGGACAACTGGTCCCCACATTGCTTTGGCATCATGAAGGCACAGGAGAGACTGACTAATGCGCGGCTCGGTGCTGTTGAGAAGCCAGGACATAACGCCCGAGTCGTCTTTAGACCATTGGGCATAAGTCTGTTTGGTCTTGTCGTCAGCAGAAGGAAAAAATGGAGACCGGGCCTGCTCTTGATACCATATAGATAAACCAAGGCTTGTTTATTGAGTGAGTAAAACATTGTACAATGCAGTCTCTTATATAACAGAAGGGAATAGAGACTAAAGCAGATGTGAGCAATATGAGACTAAACTACAAAAGTAAACAGCATAAGTGAGGCACATGCTATGCACATGACACTCAACAAAACATAACAGAAAACAACATATCTCTTTACATTTAATCTGCATGATTGTTTCTGGATTCTCTCAAAGAAATATTGCTTTTGCTTGTATTGTGAAGGTTTGGTACCAAACCATCATGCCACTGCCTATTTATTATGAGCTTGGATGACTAGATACTGGAAGTGGATTGATAATAAACATTTATTGAAAGTCTACTTACTAATTTCAATTTGTTCTCTGATGTCATTAGCGAATATAATAAATTATTTTTAATTGGAAAGTTTTATTCAATCAGGTTTTGTATTTTAATTATACTTTATGGCGAATCTACCACCCTTCTTCTGGTTTGGGTATAATCACAATTCACAAAGTCCCTCAGTTATATCTGAAAGAAAAGTGGTCTTGGTGGTTTCATTCATAATCACAGTTGGTTTTCGCACCTTAAGATTGGCTCCTCTGCATATCATTTTGCATTCTATTTTTTGGAGTGTGGCCTCTACATTTAGATATGTTCCTCACATTTGATCCTGCTTGAAGTTGATTTCTAATTTTTGCTTACATCAAGAACAATCTTTAACCTTTTAGTTTTCTTGTTTGCTAAGGAAAGATCAACACCAAAAAATTTATCCACTATGTATATGAAATGTATACGCTTCCTTACAAAGATAAATAATAAGAACATGCAAATTAAGGTGAGGAAAAACAACTTCCCAATGAATGAAACCATTGGACCATCCTTATGAACCCAATCCACATGGTATTTTGTAGTTTTAACCCAATCCACCGGTGCATTATGTTATATCACTCTGTTCTTTACAAACAGAGCTCTGCTTTTCAGTATTGAGTTGATATTTAGAAGTTTGTCCAATAATCTGCAAAAAAATGACTGAGAGGTGTGATTCTTTTCTTTTTGAGTGTGCTTTCTTAGTTTTGTGAGCGGTATTGTTTCCTGCCGGTTTATGATCATGGGTTGATTCTCTCTAGCTTCCCTTCTGATTGTTTTTGATCTTTCCATCTCTTCGATTCATCTTCTTTCTCGGCTCTCCATGAATTTCTTTGAAGGAATTTTCACCTAAATGGATAGTAATTGTCCTTGAGGATGTAATTCTTTCTCATTCACCTTCTGCTATTTTGTTTGAATGGATTGTTAGGTTTGTTGGGCAAATTTTTGCCCATTCTCCCTGATTGTCCCCTACAAGAGGCTCTTCATTGCGAGATATTGTAGTTTTGTGTTGTTTAGGCTCTATGAAGCATTTGGTAGTCCATAATGGTGCCGCAATGAACCGCCTCCAGTATTTCAAAAGCACCAAGATAGAAGTGAACATGCAAAAAATGAGCATACGTGGTATTATGAATTTATTTAGTTGTATCCTGTCCACGTGTGGTTTGAATGAGTATATAAGAAGAGAAGATGATGCACAGATGTTTGGATTCATGTACTGCACTAGGTGCCTTGGATTTACCATGCAAATTAAGACATTCCTAAGGCTTTTCAAGCTGCAGATACTTAATGATCATAGCTAACCCTTAGATAGGTCCTCAGAGAAAAGCAGATTCAATTGTCATAGGTGTGCAATTTGCAAGTGGGCTCATCAAAATTAGGAAAATTTGAATGGAAGTTTCACACCGGGCTATGCTTTACATGAGCACTGGGAGTGCAGATGTATAAACTAACCGTGGTTCTCCTTATCCACCTGACCGCGGCACAATGACCACTGTCATTGATTGCTCACGCTGACACTGAAGACCTGCACCCTTGCCAGGTCCATTTGGGTGTAGATTTTCTGATGCAACTTGCGACACATGCTGCAGACTCTGAACAGGCTGTCATGTGAAGGCTCCTATTTTTCCAAACCGTCCTGAACAAATAGAAGCTTTAGACTAAAAGGGACAAAGCCTGTACCCTACATTTCTCATACTTAACCCTGATAAGATTTTGGAATGGATACTCATCTTTTTAGGATTCATCCTGCCTTCGCTAAACTGCTATCTGGTAAATGAAGTCTCTGAACATCAGCCAACCTTGTATTCTTTGATTTTTTTTTTTTTTGCACTTCTTTTTCTCTCTAATTTTTGTCAGTAGACAAGGTGATATTCCAATTTTATTGGAATTGACTATAAGGGGAAAAAGCATATAATTGGGCCGCTCAAACGAGTGAGAAGCTCTAATTACATTCGAGTTTATCTTTTCATGTTATTTACTATATTTCAGCACGAAAGGTGTTGGAGCCACTGCCCCAGATCCATCGAGTTTTCAAACTCTGGATGATGGGGTCATTGTTCCTCTTGGCCCTGCAAAAGAGCAACCAGGTCCCAAGGTAAACACACCGAGTCCTACTGAGAGCACCTATTTTGAAGCGTATGTCTGAGCTATAAACTTTTCTGTGTTACAGGGAAGCTTATTGTATAACGAATATATAGTATACAACGTGGAGCAAGTTAAGATGAGATTTGTTGTCCAAGTGGATTTCAATTTCAGGAGTAATAAGAGCATTACCTGAACTGGTGACCGCACGTTCTTGAGGACTCAGTTTTGCTGTCTACAGTCAAAAGGTTGATGTTCAAGATAAGCATATTCTAGTCCATGCAAAATGCTGTAGCACGTTTCTGTATATTTAAACGTCTAATTTTTTAATATAATTATGCGCTGTTCAGTTCTGGCATGGTGTGGTTTCGAGATTTTCATCTCTAGAACAGCAGTATTTGTAAATGAACATTTTGATTGTCTATGCTTAAACGTAATCAGCTGCATGGAAGATTTATTTCACACGAAAGACTCCAATTATCACGGCCATTATTGATTCTACATTTCTGCTATTACTAAATGGTGGGGATTTAAATTCACAAAGCTTCCGCCTCGGCGATTTTATATTTCTGCTATTACTAAATAGCGGGGATTTAAATTCACAAAGCTTCCGCCTCGGCGATTTTACATTTCTGCTATTACTAAATGGTACAGAAAAATGCCAGTTTCTTGCTCGGAGGAACCATTGTGGTGGAATCTAGCGATATATCTTTGCAGACACCTAAATAAAAAGTCCCCCCCGTGGTTGTGGTGGTTGTGTTGTGACACATTGTGGGAGCCTTCAGGCCCATTGTCCTATGGTTGCAAAAGATAGTTTATCTTGACATAGTTGATGCCCCTAAGTACACAGTTTTGGGGTGCGCTTGTACATCTATGAACATAAGAAGCATATCCACAATGATAATCAATAATGTTCTTGCATGAAGATACGATCCATCTCTCCCAAAGTTGATATTACTTGAATAAAAATGTAGTCGTATTTGGCTCCAACCATATTTGTTTGGCCTACGAGCTCCACAATGACCTATTGATTAAACACTCATACATGTAAACATGATTGTCAAGGTTGCTGTAGTAAACCTTTGATAAGATCAACTAGAATTTCATGTTGCAAATTGTACGAGTCTTCAACTACAAGATGAAGTTCACACAATGTAGAAGCTTTATTACATTCTTAGGTAATGTGATTTAATTAGCTTGAACAAGCAACTCTTGCCTTTCCTATATAAGGAGGCCACCGTGTACTTTTAGCACTTTGATTATACAATCATAATTGCTAATTAGAGCATGTTGTCCATCGATTTCCTCTCTAGTTTAGCTGCCATCCCTTTCCAAGGTCGAGACTTCTACCTACCTCCCTTTCTTCCCTTCTCAAGTTCTTTGCTCTACTCCTTAATTACACTATTAAAAATTATTTCATTGGTGACAACCAAGTACGTCACCTTTAACTAGAAAGATTACATACTTTACAGTGGTCTGTTAAATGTCCGTCATCTTTCAAGCGTGCTCTATACACTATGTAGGCAAGCGTGCTCTATACACTATGTAGGCTCAAGTGATGCACGTCACCTATGCCTAGTTTCTAGCTATTGAGAAATCACAATAGGTGACATCATTATATGTCATTCCAACTAAAAGATTACAAGAAATAATGTCACGTAATCAATATAAACTCATATATAAGTATGTCACCTATAAGACAACATCACCCACCATTCAAAATGAAAGATAACGTTCGTGACAATCGCCTTTTTCATGGACATTTGACAAATGTTCTCACCTAACTGCTTAATACAACAGTTAAACCAGCTTGTCCGTGGATCAGGAAAAACCATGTGCTTGTGCATAAAATTGAACACTTCTGTAATTAAAAATTGATACTTGTATTGATACAAATAGGATTTACATGGGGAGGACTTTTTGCCTTGCCCCTTATAGAATATACAAGCTCAAATCAGAAAGTTACTTTCTAACTAAGTACAATAGTTTCCAGCTTCTCTCGAGACCCAATCGATTGGAGACACTCCTGGTCACCAACAACATCAATACGAACCAATCATCTAAATCAAACAGCAAGTGCCTGAGGTCAGGGTAGTCGTCCCCCTCTTCAGCATGGTCATCAAAGATGCTGGAACCATTAAGCTGAGAGGGATTTTGTCTAGTCATCACTACAGCAGAGAACAATGGTTTTTCTAGCATTGGTTGCATCCAAGTAGTCGTCCTCGTCGTGGTTGGTGATGACGTTTGTGTGGATCATTTGAGAAAAGTTTCTTAGTGGGACCTTCGTCTCCTTGATGAGGCCAAGCAGCAGTAGAAAGCAGCTGTTGCAATGTACTGGTTGGGGCAGTTAAGGTTACTTAAACTTCCTGAAATAGATGATTTTTGATGGTATGAGTTGAACCACAAAAGAACGTGCTAAAACTGGGTGAGGGGGCCTTATATAAACATCCAGAAAGTAAAGAAGCTGATGTGTATGAAGGCATGTGAAGTTGATGTATCATTTGTATTACCAGAACCACATTGATGATGTCTGCTTGGGCTGGAGTTATTTTGCTGAAAGTGCACCATAAATATCCAACCATGTTAATTTAATCACGTAGTTGTAAGTAATAAAATTTTGCAGCACAAGCCAATGCCTAAACCACATATCAAACTGAAATCATATAAAATATCAGGTCTAATTGACTCACCAAATTACTCAATCCTCCCCCTGTCACCATAGTCTCTTAAAGTCTACTTTCTTCCACACAAAGGTTGCCATTCACAGCCATCCCTGCACTTGCTTGCATTTTTCAAAGAAGAGCACGCACTGCTTATGCAAAAGAGAATCCATGTATCGTTTCCATGTGAAAAGGAAAGGAACTTCAATAGCTTCATTCTGCCAACAATAAGAACCCAACATTGCACAATGTAGAACATTTTTTGTTGTACTCATGGAATTAAACAAGTAGAGACAATTTCCACAATGAAAACTATTTGAATTATAAAGACAATTTTGTTGTAAAAAATGTGTGTAACGTCAACATAAGAGAGTACATATAGTAAGAATCTCTGCCTTGAAAAAGCTTATAGTAGATAGACAAATCCATGCAAGTCTTTATTTTAGTCTAACAAAGCAGCTAAATACTATTGCCATAAGGTTGGATATGATAAGTAAATAAAATTTAGATGAAACACAGTCAAAGAAAATGCAACATGGAAAATCAGAGGGAGTTTTTTACCATTACAAAAAAGCAGGTACTCCACTAGTACATATTCAATAAAGGGGGCAGTCTTCCAATTGAAAAGCTCGATATACAAAATTAATGTAGTCATGAAGAAACTATAGTGAATCAAGAAGAGATCAAAGACTCAAAATTGATGATCCTGTAATGTTACAAATTCTTTTACAAGCTAGAAAACCAATCCTTAGTTGTATAGGCGCTCGCCCAGGCGGCGTCTAGGAGGCCACCCGGGGTCCAGATCTTAGGCTCCCAGCCTAGTAAGGCATCTGGGTGGCCTGGGCAGACTGGGCAGACGCTTGGTGGCATACCTAGGCTGCTATTGGATTTTTTTATGTATATTTTTGCTCTATCAAGTTGCTATGTGACTAGTCTACTGTTGCTCCCCACTATGATAAATTTGCTGCTACTCTTCTATTACACATCTACTACATGCTCCATGATTTTTTTCCTTTACCAAGCAACAACTTTGCTAACTGACCAATTTACCGCCGCCCTCTATTACTAATTTACTACAGCTCCTCTATTACTAATTTACTGTTGATCCATTAAGTTAAAAAATAAAATGTCTATTTTCTATCATATTTGTAGAGTTGCTGCAATTTTATTTTTGTTATTTCTTATTTCCCCTCCCATTCTGTATTTGTATTCTTTTTCCTTCATCAAGCAGCAATATTTCTGTTGTGCAATGATTTTTTCTTTCTTTTTGTTCTTAATTGTCACTATCACAGTTCTCAGTTGTGTTTTCTTATTGCTCCATCAAGCAGAAAATTGGTTGCTACAATCTTCTTTTTCATCTTGATGTTCCTTTCTATTCCCTATTTTTGTTTCATCCATCTCCTCCCACCCTAATGCCCCTCCCACTTTTCTGTGTTTGTATTCTTTTTCCTTCATCAAGCAGCAACATTGTTGTTATGCAATGATTTTTTCCCTCTCATTATGTTCTTAATTATCTCTATCACAATCCTCGACGGTGTCCACCAAGCAGCAAATTGGTTGGTATATTCTTCTTCATCATCCTGAAATAAAATAAAAACACCCAGAAACGCCTAGGCGGAGACGTCCCTAGGCAACACCTGGCCGCCTATACAACCATGTACCAAACCATATTATAACTTATCATTGTTGCAAGACAATATGATGATCTTCTAGAATCACATATCATACTTGAATATTGACTCAAGATTCAAGTCACATCTATGAATCATAAACCATGGTCTCTAGTGAGAGAAAGTGCAGGGGCACACAACTCTGGCATATGCATGTCGGCCACAGGATAGTGTCTACCATCTGTGGCAAGGAAAGACAAGAAGAATAATGGGTCAACATGTTGAGAGGCTCGCGCTGGAGTTGGGGGGCAAATAAGAAGCTGAGAGAAAGAGCCACAAATGTCGAACCGCAGTGGCCACAACAGTCGAGGTTTGCGCAGTGGCAACATGAGTTACATCGTCCAAGGAAAATGAGGACGTTGTGGGTACAAGTAGTTTGGAGAGCATGGAGTCAAGGCAAGCATCTTAGAGACCAAGGGTGCTACATATTGCACATTTGAGGGAGCAACAATGCAACAAGGTGGACAAGGTGGAACCAGAAACTTATACAAGTGGGGGATGAATTACAAGTATTAGCTATTAGTTGCAACAAGGAGGGCTAAGTGTAATAAAATCCAATTATCTTATGACAAAAATCACTTCACTGATGTTCACCCTGAGTGAACACTATGTATGGACGTTGCACATACCAGTCCAACTATAATTTTAACTTGTATCATATCCACAAACCTTTTATATGTACATATGTCTATGATATATATGTATATGTACATTACATATATTTGAGGTGGGGTAGGGGGTTACAACCCAGGCAGCCCCCTGGCTACGCCCCTGCTTATCCCCCTATGATGACGTTGATGTTTGCTCCTATAATAGGATGGATCAGAATGTACTTGCACCCCCTCATTCCCACAACATATCTTTCCTCGATATCAATTTATGTGTTGGGTCTATCCATAGTGAGTATACATCGGCTATTCTAGTACGCACCCCTTCCCCTGAAGCATTCATCCTTGATCTTACCTCCTCCCCTCTACTGTGAGGAAATACTAGGATGAGCATGTCAGGCTCGCCTACACCAGAGGATGATGGCTTGGTAATTGGTTACTTTGGTATGTTTCAAGCAAATTTCAATTACATCTGCTTCTACGTATTATAAGCACATATGTTATACAAAAGTTCCGTTTAGTTTATAAACAACATGATAAAAATGAAAAAATAACAATATATGCATTATTATGGAGCCTTCTAAAAAATTAAATCTAACTTATACAAAGCTGTACAGAAAATAGAAATAATATATTACATGGATCTACGCTAGCGAATTCATATATCCATCCTAATTTTTGCATGCCACCATATCAAAATAAATTTAATACATTAAAGATAACTTACATCATCTAGAAAACACAATATTGTGGAGTAATTGACACTTACTATATGTCACTATCATTCTTTGAGAGTTCATCTTCAGTGCCCCTCCATTCTGATGTGTCATTCTTCTACAAGAATAAGATGTTGAAAACTCAAATTAACTAAATTTTGGTTGACTATATTACAAATTAGTTTGATTATACACATGATACTAACCGATATTGCATGTAGAAAGACTATCACTAATCGATTAAAGGGCACATGCCTCTTAAATTAGAACTGCAACAGACATAACAAATAAGATATAGCTTGAGTAAAAGAAAATCCATTGTATATATAGGGAGAGATAATGTCACATATCAAGAAGTAAGGAGCTTATTACATCAAACTAAATCTGACGTGTGCAGATTTCACTCTAAGATTCCCGTCCATCTTTGTTTTCGACTGCTGAGAGACAGTAATAATAAGAGAGGCCAGGAAATTGCACAATCATAGCCACTCTAGTGCAGTTTTCGTGTCCAACATGACGCCTGGGTCAATGCTTATAGATGCGTTCAATGGAGGGTCTACAATAACATGAATACTAGAGTAGAATTTTCATGAAATCCTCAGTTTTAAATAAGTGGGTGAACACGGTGCTGAAGAGTGAAATCAAATATGAATACATAACTAGTGAAGGGGGTGGGTTCGTCAATGAGTCATTTTTTGTTATTTTACCTTGTGGGATGATCTTGCACTTGACTTGAGGGAAGACCTCCTACAGTCCTGCATCACACCTCCATCGTCGGCCAACCTCCAGATCCCCCATGTGAATGGTCGCAGGGGCCACTCATCACATATGTGCGCAAGGGTACATCAGCACAAAGAGACATATCGTCGAGCATGTGGTCTACGTTGACAACAACACAAGGTAAAATTGAGATTGATGGACTATAGTATATCGATACAGAGGGAAAAGGTACCAGAGATACCATAGAAGGGTAAGAAGAAAGATAACCATGATATCTTACATGGGGGATGTGTCACCATCGGTGGTTTCTAGCTCCGGAGACGATGACAGTTTCGAGTTCTGGGCTTGAAAGAGGCATCGTGACTTTCCCCGAGGTGCGCCGACCCTCCCGCAGACACCATCGGCGATCTACACATGCCATTTTCCAATGGAGTGGATGGGTTTGAGAGGTTTTCCAGATTGCGTAGCCCACACGTGGGAATGAAAACGAGCAGAGACCGGTTGAGGAGGCGGGGTGGGGAAGCGAGGAATCAAGGGAGAGAGATAGGAGCGATTCCTGCACGAGTGGGGAAATAAGGGGAAGCGTGGGATTAACCGGTTGAAGTCTTGAAGATCGGGAGATTAACTAAAAAATTATGTGCCCTTGACTGACTTTCATAATATTATGTTAAGATCCCTGTGACCTAGGAATGAAGTATGAGAGGGGGAAATCACTTTGTTTGCCATTTCAACTTTTACACTTGGGTCCCTGACAAGCCAAACAACCTATAAAACTAAAATTGCCAAAGTTTTGTATCTAATTCCACCTGGTTTGACCTCCAAAAGAATGATTGCATACTTAGATTTTGTTAATTCAAAATATCTTTTAATTATTTTGGTAATGTTTAAAAAATCATATATGATGTGGTGTATATAAGTCAACCACGTTGAGACTTCACCATAGAAAATGAAATATGTCCAAATTGCATTAGTGAGCTTAAATCATCATTATGTGAGTTCTCTCTTGCGATGAGTGAGAGAAATCACATCTAGGAGGATTGGTATGCTAGATTAGCATTTTACATATGAACAATTAACTTGCACAATGAAATTGGTTTTCAAACCCTAATAAGGAAAGACCAACAATACTTATAGTAGGAACCATCAAAACCAACTAGTCCCAGGATTTATCACCTTTAGCTGCTTTCCCACTTGCCTAATTGATCAACTAGTCAAATGGTTGACAACCAATAGATCTAATGATTTATTAATCTATGATCTAATTGACTAACTTATTTAGTCAACCGGCTAGATGTGAACTTGCAACCTCCAATAGGTTACAAGACTATGTATGTTCTATATGCTTGTTTTTTTCCTCTAATCTTCCATTTGTTTACAGAGAGTAGATTACAGCCATAGCTTCCAGTTTCGTTGGTTTGTTAGGTGTTTTTCTCTTTAAGCTCTCCTCCATGTAAGGTTATATCAAGATTCTTGAAACTACAACATTTTCATGCACATGTTTAACAAGAAAATATAGAATACATGCTCACAAGTCAACTTATGCAGTCGGTGTTATGGATAGGAATCCACATTTAATAGCATGCCATGTAATTGTCTCCATATCATAGAAAAAATTATTCTCACATTTCACACATGGGCAGATGATCTCAATGTGATTCATAAAATACAAAATAAAAAAAATGAATTAAGTCCTTGCATGAATGCCTCTTGCAACATTCATGTTTTTATCTTCCTCTACTCATCCAGGTTGTAGCCATGGATCCCTGATTTAGGTCTAATTTAGGCCCTCACATGAAAAGCCACCAAAACTGCATCGAGATGATTTTAGGCCCATGTCATATGTCTGGACTCTCGTAATAAGTTAGATAAATCACATCACAAAGGATCAAAATGCCATGGTGGCACAAGGGTTCCATGTCACATGATAAATCACACTACAAATGATTAGTATGTGAAGGTGAAATATGAAGGTGGGGTCTTCCATGTTGAGTGAGGAAGTGACCTCTCACAACAAGTTACAAAGATCCACCAAGCATGAGCTTAGACCATCCTCATGAGGGTGTTGCCTCATGATAAGTGACAAGAGTCTCATAATAAAGGATTCTATATGCTTACATTACTAAAAGTAGAGGGGTATTCCGTGTAAAACGATGAAGTACCCTCTCATTTCAAGTCACCAAAATTTCACTAGGGATTATATTAAGCCCTTACCATGTAGCCCTCTCATGAAAATTGAGAGAAGTCACAAATTAGAGGATTGGTGTGAAGTACTCTCTCATAAAATAACATTGAATATGAGTTTAAGACCACATTAGGACGGTGTCCTCTTAGACAAGTGAGTGAAATTTTATCACAAACGAATGTATGCCAAGTTGATCCTCAAAGTACAAGCTTCCATGTCATGTGAGGAAGTGTCCACTCACAAAAACTCACTATATATGCATTTGTGGGAAGCAATGGCCCATATTGTGACAATGTCCTCTCACATCAAGTCCCTAGAAATGCATTTGTGAGGTGCCATGGCCCATATCATGACAGCGGCCTCTCACAATAAGTCTTAAAAAATGCATTTGGGACGAATATTGTGATAGTGTCATCTCATATCAAGTCCCTATACATATGGGAGGAGTCTAGGCTCATATCATGAAAGTGTCCTCTCACATCAAGTCCTCAAAAATGCATTTGGGAGGATCCATTCCATATCATGACAGTGTCCACTCACAACAAGTCCCTTGAAATGCATTTGTGAGGATCTAGGCCCATATCATGGGAATTTCCTCTCACACCAAGTTCCCTGAAATGCATTTGTGACATGCCAGGGTCCAGATCAGGATAGTGTCATCTCAAAACAAGTTCCTAAAAATGTATTTGGGAGGAGTCATAGCCTATATCATGACATTGTCCTCTCAGAACACAAGTCCCTCCTAATGTATTTGGGAGGTGTCAGGACCCATATCATGACAGTGTCATCTCACAACAAGTTCCTAAAATGCATTTGGGAAGATCCATGTCCCATTTCATGACAGTAACCTCTCACCGCAAGTTCATTAAAATGCATTAGGGAGGAACCATGCCCATATCTTGACATAATCCTCCACATAAAGTCCTTGAAAATGCATTTGGGAGGAGTCGGTGCCCATATAATGACCGCATGTCAACTTTTTGCAATGTCAATTGCATAGTTGTAGTACTTGTGGTAGTTTCTTGTGTCAATTGTGACAATATTTAGGGTTTAAGATAATGCTCGATGCAGGTTCATGAGGATATCTCGATGTTGTGATCGTCCCCAAACTCATGCATGTCTCATTTGTCCTCTCACAATAATTCTTTTAAAATGCATGCGTAAGGAGCTATGTCCCATATCATGAGACTGCCCTCTCATACAAAGTCTCCATAAATGCATTTTGGGAGGTCCGTGGTCCATATTGTGACATTGTCCTCTCATAGAGAGTCCTTTAAAATGCATTTGGGGGGAGAGTGACATGACCCATATCATGATAGTGTCCTCTCACAACAAGCCCCAACAAATACGTTAGGGAGGGTTGAGAGCCCATATTATGACAAATGCCATCTCACAACAAGTCCCTAAGAATACATTTGGGAGGAGCCATGACCCATATCATGACAAGTGTCCTCTCACAACAAGTCCTTGAAAATACATATGTGAGGAGCATGGACCCATATCATGACAAGAATGTCCTCTCACAACAAGTACTTGAAAATGCTTTTGTGAGGAGATGGGACCCATATCATGAAAATGTCCTCTCACAGAAAGTCCCCTAAAATGCATTTGAGAGGAGACTAGACCCATATCGTGATAGTTTCCTCTCATAAAAAGTATGAAAAAATGCTTTCTGGAGGAGTTATGACTCATATCATGACAATGTCTTGTCACAGTAAGTCCGTGTAAATGTTTTTGTTGAATACATGTATATATGTATTGTCCTCTCAACCAATCATAAGGGAGATATGTATGAGTTTGGAGATGAACGGAGCATGATCGGTTGTGTGCTTCTGGCAGTCACAATATGTCCTTTCAAATGCATTAAGGAGGAAACATGGCCCATATATTGACAATTTCCTTTCATAATAAGCCTCTAAAAATGCATTTGGGTGAAGTTTGAGCCCATATCATGACAATCTCCTCTCATGCCAAGACCTTGAAAATACATTTGGGAGGTGTCATGGCACATATGATGACAATGTCATCTCATAGTAAGTCCTTAACAATGCATTTGAGAGGTGTCAGGTCTCATATCATGAGAATATCATCTTACAACAAGTCTATGAAAATGCATTTGGGAGGTGTCAAGGCCCATATCATGACAAATGTTATCTCATAGCACATCCCTAAAATGCATTTGGGAGGTTCCACAACCCATATCATTATAGTGTCCTTTCACAACACGTCCCTTCAAATGCATTAAGGAGGTGTCAGGGCCCATATATTGATAATGTCTATAAATGCATTTAGGAGGAGCCATGGTCCATATCATGACAATATCATCTCACAACAAGTCCCTTCAAATGCATTTGTGAGGATCTTGGGCCCATATCATGATAGTATCATCTCACAACAAGTCCCTGGACATGCGTTTGTGAGGATCTTGGGCTCATATCATGATAGTGGTGTCTCACAACAAGTCCTTGAAACTAAATTTGTGAATATCCATGCATTTGGGTGGTGTCAGGTCCAATTTCATGACAACGTCCTCTCATAACAAGTCCATCAAAATACATTTAGGAGGTTCCAGGGCCCATATCATGACAAATGCCGTGACCAATATTGTGATAGTCCTTTCACAACATGTCCCTTCAAATGCATTTCAGTGAAGTTTGGGCCCATATCATGACAACCTTCTCTCATACATGTCTATCAAAATGCATTTGGGAGGTGTTAGGGCCCATACCATGACAAATATTATCTCACATAAAGTCCCTAAATATGCATTTGGGAGGTTCCACGACCCATATCATGATAGTGTCCTTCATAACATGTCCCTTCAAATGCATTATGGAGGATACATAGCCCATATATCAAAAACGTCCTCTTACAACAAGTCCCTGAAAATGCATTTCGGTGAAGTTTCGGCCATATCAAGACAAATGTTGTCTCACGCCAAGTCCTTAAAAATACATTTGGGAGGTGCCATCGCACATATGATGGCAATGTCATCTCAAAATAAGTCCTTAAAAATGCATTTTAGTGGTGTCAAGTCCCATTTCATGACGACTTCCTCTCATAACAAGTCCATCAAAATGCATTTGGGAGGTGTAAGGGCCCATTTCAAGACAAATGTTATCTCACATCAAGTGCTTGAAAATGCATTTGGGAGGTGCCATGAATCATTTCTCACAACGCAACATCATGAATATCTCCACAATGCACGTTGTGACCGCGATAGAACAAGATACACCATACACTCCAATTCCTCCTAGAAGCAAAGTGTCATCAAACATCTTAAAGCAACTCCATGAAAATGCATTTGAGAGGAGACATGGCCCATATCATGAGAGTGTCCTTTCAAACCAACTCCCTAAAATGCATTTGTGTGGAGCCATGGCCCATATTGTGCCACTAACCTCTTGCACCAAGTCCCTAGAAATGGATTTGTGTGGTGTCATGCCCTTATCATGACAATGTCCTCTCACATTAACTCACAAAAATAGCATTTGGGATAAATATTGTGACAGTTTCCTCTCACAACAAGATTCAAGTGAAAATGGGAGGTGCCATGGCACATATGATGACAATGTCCTCTCAAGTTTGGGCCTATATCATGACAATGTCCTCTCACACCAAGTCCTTGAAAATACATTTCAGAGGTGCCATGACACATATGATGATAATGTCATCTCACAGTAAGTTCTTAAAAATGCATTTGGGAGGTGTCAGGTCCCATATCATGACAACGTTCTATCACAACAAGTCCATGAAAATGCATTTGGGAGGTGTCAAGACCCATATCATAACAAATATTATCTCACATCAAGTCCCTAAATATGCATTTGGGAGGTTCCACGACCCATATCATGATAGTGTCCTTCATAACATGTCCCTTCAAATGCATTATGGAGGATACATGGACCATATCATGATAGTGTCCTTCATAACATGTCCCTTAAAATAAATAGAATCAAGCCTCATAATCCATTTCTATGGAACTTGTTCTCAAAAATGTATCTGGAGGAGCCAAGCCCCCTATCATGACAGTCTTTTCTCACTACAAGTCCCTTGAAATTCATTTTTGGGGATCCAGGGATCATATCATGATAGTGTCCTCTCACAACAAGTCCCCAAAAATTCATTTGAGTGTATTTGGGGGCCATATAATTACAAATGTCGTCTCATAGTAAGTCCCCAAAAAAATGCATTTGGGAGGAGCCACGACCCATATCATGACAATGTCCTCTCATAAAAGGTCCATAGAAATGGATTATGGAGGATCCAAGGCCCATATCATGGCATTGTCCTCTCACATGAAGTCTTTAAAAATGCATCTGAGAGGAGCCACCTCCAATATCATGACAATGTCCTCTCCCAACATGTCATTTTAATTGCATTTGGGAGGATATGTGACCAATATCATGATAGTGTGCTCTCACGGTAAGTCCCTAAAAATAAATTTCTGAGGAGCCAGGGCCCATATCATGATGATGTCATCTCACAACATGTCACTGAATATGTTTTTAGGAGGAACCAGGGCCCATATCATTATGGCATCCTCTCACATCAGGTCTTTGAAAATGCATTTAAGAGGAGCCACATCACATATCATGAGAATGTCCTCTCCCAACATGTCATTGTAATTGCATTTGGGAGGATATGTGACCACTATCATGATAGTGTGCTCTCACAGTAAGCCCCTAAAAATAAATTTATGAGGAGTCAGGGCCCATATCATGATGGTGTCGTCTCACAACATGTCACTTAATATGTTTCATATAATTGCTCAAAAGATTACATAAAAGCTCTCACAGAAGCGCAAGCAACAAACTGGGTTGCCAATCCTTGTTGGATGGCAAAACCCAAGGACCCAAAAATAAAATCATTACATGTAGATGAAGGCATCATAAGATTCCTATTTATATATATGTTGAAGGCCTCAAAGAAGAGAAACTGCATCGTCGGAAGGCACCCCAAAGGTGTCAAAGGCGAAAGGTAGAAAATGATGTTGATTGGCCTCACATGTTGTTCCATGTTTATGAACTTTTTGTATTGCTGCCTCGGATGCTGCCTGCCCTGATTTAAAGTTTTTTGAAAGGATACCTGTCAAGGGAGAAACTCCTGTTAGGTCAACACAGGCATGTTTTCCATTCATCCAGTGAAATAAAAGAATGTCTGTAGGTCGCAACGAATGAACACCATCAGATTGAGTGCCAAGGATGGCCAAAGGAGCTTCTTTCAAAACCTTTAACCCAGATCGAGTGCCAACATCATAACGAAACTTATAACCAGTCCACGAGCGGTAGTGCACTGCATGATCACCAAAGGCATCAAGATCTGTGATGTTGCAAATTAGACAACGTTCATCACCTAGATACAAGGAAATCACAAGCCCATACTGAAGGATAGATCGATACTCAATGGGTAACATAGACAGACCAAGGCCATCAATAGGAACAACCCTCAAAAAATTTTGTGCATGATCGGCTTATAAAGAAGTGAGAATAGCATGTTGCCGTAAGGATAGGTCACTTGCCATGATTTGCTGGATGACCATTTTGTAGTAAGCATCTACCAAAATAGATTGGGTCTTTGGGGTGGTAGAATGCATACTTGTCAACATAGACCAACATAAAGATGGAAAGATATTGCATATGCAAGCATGTGCTTGGACAAAGGGGAGCCCTGCAGGCACACATGTGACCTCACACAACATATGGTCTTGGAGATCTTTAGTGTGTATCTGAGAGGCAACAAAAGCAAATTTACTGACATCATGAGAGGACTTGATCCCCAATCCCCCTAGATGCATAGGAAGTGTAGCCAAACACCATTGTAAATCACCAAAACATGGGCCGTCACCAACCACAATATGCTCCAGACAACGATGAAGACCGTGATAAAAAATATCCAACACAGGTGTGATAGAAGAAGGAGGTGTTGTACGAAGATCAAATAATAGTTTGGGCATCCCAACACAAGACCTAAGAAGAAGAAGCTCACACAGTGGGTCCTGGAGTGAGGACATGCGATCCATCATATCAAGGGTCTTCATCACACGTTTCTGGAGAAGTTCCTTTGCAAAGGATGCGTCTGTAGAAAATTGGACCACCTAGAATTTTCACTCCAGGCTCTGGATGAGAGATGTCAGTTGGAAATAAGCCCACATTCGAGCCTCATCTAGGGTCATAAAATGGCCAAAAAATCTGTCTTCTTAGTATTGAGTGTTGGGTTTTAGAGGAGGCAGAGAAGCACCGGAAACAAAATTTTTCTCCCCAAAACCCAGAACAAAAGGAATCGCGTCAACATCTATACAATAGGAAAGATGGTTTGTGGATGCATACCTTGTCCCGAGGCTTGCTCGGCGATAGTACCTCGCGCCTTGCGCGGTCTTCACCTCCGGTCTTGGACGGTGTCTGTGCAGCTCCTAGTCGCACCGGGACTGAAGACTCCTGGTCTCACCGGGACTATCGGGATTGACAATTGTCCTCCGAGCGACAGAGGTCTCCTGCCTCTGCAGTCATCCACACGGATCGCCTGGAACTCCGATCTCCTTGTCGCACAAGGAACCAGAAGGAGTCACACCCTCCTGTTGGCGTACTAGTCGCCAACACACTCTCCTGTTGCCAGTTGCAACTGCAGTTGTCTTTCCCTTGCTGCGCCTCCCTTTTCGGGTAGTACTTGCTCAGGCTCTCTTGGTTACCAAAACCAGAGAGAACGAAAACTTTGCAGAGCAACCGGCTTGCACTGAGTTGTACTCTGAGAAGCCCCCAATACCCCTATATATAGGTGGGTCATGGGACAGGGTTCTTTGTCCCCGGCAATATGGGACTAAAAGCAGGATTAGAAGGGTTCGAGATTTTCCACAAAAACAACCAACTCGCAACCTGAACCGATCGTTTCACAACTAAAACGGTCGGTTGGGGACCTGAACCGGTCAGTTGACACCTCAACCGATCGGTTGGGACCCTTGAACCAGTCAGTTGGTGGTCCTGATCAGTTCCCGATTGACTTTCCTTCTTTTGTTTTCTAATTGGTATCAAATACCAATCCTTGTTCCAATCAAATTGGGCAAGTGAAACACAAGGAAAATTCTCACCAATCTTACTTTCCCAACTTTCCCGGTTGCAATAGTTGAACCGATCGTTTCAACACTTGAAGTAATCATTCATCCTGTCCTTGAGCCGATCGACTCAACACTTGAGCAGACCGGTTCACCAAGCTCAGCCAATCGGTTCATCACATGAGCCGATCGGTTGGGAGTGCAGATTGTGTAGAATCAGTCAATTGCGGTTTCAATCAATCCGATACTCTACTCAATTAGTCCAACACCCTGAACACTATGATATTGAGCTATTGATTAATTGAGTGTTTAATTGAACTACCAAACTCCATTAGTAATCAATCTAAACATTGTTTGTGGACAAAACTCCTCTTCCAGGTTAAATCCTATGTGTGTGACCCTGCAGGTTCATTTCACATTGGCAGTGAAAGTCCATAACACTTATGACTTCACAAGCAAAGAGCAGTGCCTAGTCATACATCAGTGCTACCCAAGTGAAATAGAAAGTTGGAGAACAACTTTCAATCCTACAATCCGTGAATGGTGTTACAGTGAATGTATAATTCCTTTGTCACTGATATCCTGAATGTACTCGAGGCATGGAACAGTCATCCTGTCAACATTCATTCATTTCCTTGATCTCAGAGCAGACCGAGTGAGATGTGTGTGACATCAATATCACATATTGATTCACACGTGCATGCACATGCCTTTCTCAATCCTACTCATCAAGTGGCCAAGGACATCAAACTCCCTCAGGAGGGACAAATCCCATATCTATCACTCACCCCTCAAAAGCCCCATGTGTCAAAGCCACCCAATCGTCACCTTTATAACAAACCATGTTTCAGGACTGCGTTTGATGATGTCAAAGTGTACCCAACGACATGTGTTGAGTGTAGTGATTTCAGGTCTAAGAATCACACTCACCACCATCACTGTGAGAGCTGACTGTGACTACCAAGTCATGGTTCCATGTGTCACTCTCACGGTGGGTCTGTCCGGTACCTTGTTCTCTAACAAGTACCTATGTGCTTGGTTTGATATCACTATATCATGACTAATGAGATTCTGTCATCAACCAATACACAATCTAGTCTTCAGTGTTATTGATGTCTATGGTTATTTCCACAATAACAACCGACTAGGGACTAAACAAGAATGCATACTCTTAACATCCGTATGATCTCATCGTTTAGGTCCTTAACCTAAAAGCATACGTCATTGAGTAAAATCATTCTTTAGACATCTATCATGTTACACCATCATCTCAGAAATAGTTTAAACATATAGATCAGAAATTGCCTTTATTATTATTCAAATCATTTACAAAGTATCCCATTACAATCATCACATGACTTTCTCTATGGGCATACATACCAACATTGAGATGAATACCATACATCGGGCCTCACTCCTAAATGAGGGATAGAGCCTTCGAAACAACCTTTGTGTCACCAATGAGGGTACCATCATCAAGGTAGAAAGAAAGGAGGTCAAGTTGACATGCATCCTTTGCCTATAAAATAAGAGGGTGGAGTCCTAGGGAAAAAAGTAGGGGGCCTAATGGGTCACCTTGTTGTACCCCGACTGAAGAAAAAAGAGGCTCGCCATGATCCATATAGAGAGGAGATGGAGAGCTATAGAAAAACTCAACCCATCGTACAATAGAAGGGCAATGAAGACGAACCTCTCAGAATATGGTAGATCTATCAACCATGTTGAAGGCATTGTTGAAGTCAATAAGAGCCATGGTGACTGTAGTGTGGTGTTATTGTTCATAGAAAAGTCGAGTGACAACATGTAGAAGGGCCTCAACACCACCAGAAATACCAACACCATACTGATGATCCATAAGATAAGGGATGACATCAAAACTTACACCCTTTGCCGCAACTTTGGATACAAGGCGCTGCCAAATAGTACCCATAGCAATAGGCGGAATGCCATTTTCTGGTTTGAGAAAAGGAGTCAATGGAGCACTGGCAATGTAGGGAGCTAGGGAATTTGGACAACGACCAGTGAGCCAAAGATTCACCATAGTTGAAACTGTATTAAAAAAATCATCTTTCACTGCAGTGGGAGTCCCACACATATAATCAATAAGATGTTGTGATCGTAGGCCATCACGTGTGCAAACGGTCCCTTTCTTGAATGATAAAATGGCTTCTTCAATCATAGAGCAAGAAGCAACAAATAGAGATCTAGAAATTTTAGACTAAGGTTGTACCAATGGCAGTGGAGGTTGAGGGTGTTTAGCTTCAAGATAAGAATAATTATCAGCTTTTGTGGGGGTAACACCACTAGAGGATAGAACACGGATGGCAGTAGAAAATTGACTATCTTTGATCTTAGACTTGGCACGTGAAATACAAGCTTCAGAAGAATATTCTCACCCGGTAGGACAACAATGAGCCAAAATCTGAGCCAGGAGTTGTTGAATGCCATCAGGTCCTAAATTCCAAGTCTCCAAAGCCTTAAGGATCATAAGTTGTTGTAGAGAGATGCATTTTTGAGAAGATTGTTCTTGAGCAGACTTAGGGGAGAAGTGATACAGAACACATGCTGGAAGCAACAAAAGACGAATCCATGCATCAATAGAATGTGGGCAGGAAGCCACCTAGAGTAAGCAAGCACGAAGAGTGTCGGAAAAGGGCAAACGATAAAGAAGAGGGATGCTATTTATGGTAGGGACACCCGTGCGGAAGACAGAATCTAGAAAATCTGTGTCGAGCTATAGTCGGTCAACAGGCAGAGACGGTGGCTCAATACGCTGACGAGCTGACAGGATGCAAGGAACAGAATCTGGATAGCCAGAATTGATGGGAGCAAGCAAATCAACTATCACATCGAGTGATGTGTCACCAGGCTATCAAGGTAGAGTGGTAGTAACATCAGAGCCATCAAAAGCTTAATGAGGACATGCTTTAGACCATGGCATGATGCCAAGGCATACACCACACATCCAATGCTTGGAAGAATAAAGAGCAAACACCAAGCCCTCCCAAACATCCACATACTCCAATGCCTTACATATTCCATCAACACGACTCAGTGAAGATAAATGAACAACCCGAAGATGATTACTAAAACTGTTAGCTGCTAACAGTTTGCCGCGACATGTATGGAGGCTCCTAAAAGGACATGAAACTTGTACAACAGGTCCAACCATGCAGGATGTAGGCCCTGCGTGGTAAAGGACTACAGGAACAACCTCACGACTTTTCACTTGTGACGTAGTAAGACGGTAATAATGTGTCATTGCCGATCTGGGAAAACTGAATTTTACCATTAAAGAGAGTAGAACTGAGACATGGAGGGAACCCTCTCGTGTATGGCGGCCAGTAGGGCAGTCCTTCCTACTGGGTTGACCAGTGCCAAACCTACTTAACACATGAATGTAGGGAATCGTGTATGGGTTGCCGCCTCTGGGGATCGATGATGGACTCTATCGTATCGATCCTCGACGTGTTGAGACCTGGACGGATAGGCACCAGGGACGCTCCGAGCACTTTCTTAGCCTAATCCCTTGCTGCTATAGGCGTGGTTGCCGAAAAAAGGGCAGCCACCACCGGTATGGCCAAGTCCAACAAAAGTTGAAAAGTTGAATTAGACTGGAAGTTATCGCCGAACCTTTCTGGTCGCCTTCCGTCCGCATTCGGGAGACACTATGGTAAGTCATATCTGGATACTATGGTGTGGGGGAACAAGACGAGCAGAGAACCCCTGCCATCAGCGACACTGGGGTAGGTGCAATAATTAATCAGAGGTAGGTGGGAGCCAAATAGAATCGTCGTCGGTGCCCATGTCACGTGCAGCGGCTCGGCGCCCTCGCATCGCATCATCGTCCAGTGCACGGTGACCAAATAAGTGTTGATATATTCCAACAAAAATACACTCGGGAGGAGCCATGACACATTTCTTCTCATAAAAAGTCTCTTTCAATGCATTTCTTAGGAACTGGGGCCCATATAGTGACAATGTCCACTCACAACAAATCTCTAAAAATGCATATGTGAGGGTTGGTGCCCATATCACGAGAATTTCCTCTAACAACAGGTCCCCCGTAATGCATTTGTGAGAATTCAAGGCCCATATCAAGACAATATCCTCTCATAGTAATTCTGTAAAATTTCTAAGGTTAGGTGACATGAATTTATGTCATCTATAACTTTGGTGACACACATACATGTCACCTAAATGTTATTTCTCCTTGTATATTACACTTGACTCATATACATGTGTTAACCCCTATTAGAACATAGGTGATTCAAATGTATGTCACCTATAGTGTGTCACCCTTTCAAGTATGATAAAATGTCTGTCACCTATGTTGCACAGACTACACATGACATACATGCATGTCACCTAAAGTATGTCACCCTTTCAAATATACAAAAATGTATGTCATCTATTTTACGTAGGCCTACACAGATTATAAGTCATGTATAAACATGTCACCTAAAGTGCGTAACTTTTTACATGACTGTCATCTATACTATGTTTTTTGGTAGTGTTACCACTTTTCTCACTCAAGGGTGTTGTTACTTGCCGCAAAGTGTCTCCCCAAGATAGTAGAGTATTATCTAAAAAGTAGGTGTGCACTTGGTTGGTCAAATGCGACAAAGTATTAAACTCACTTCAGTTTTGACAATCAACTAGTGATCACTCTTACTACTCTAATATAGAAAATAGGCCTTTTTTGCTTATTTACGCGATTGCCATCTCCACCCCTTCGCATGAAGGATGTCAGATCCTTGAGAAACTTTCTTGGCATTCACATAATTGTTCTAACATTGGGGTTAGATAACCTAAAAAAGTATGTCTTCGGTCTTCTTCAAAAAGCTAGAATGCTTCATGCTAAACAAAGTGCACACCCATGAACTATCACAAGAGAACTTGTGGTGATGTTTGGGAAGATACTAATCCAAAATACTACAAAAAGTTTGTAAGAAAATTCATCTATCTCACTATAGATAGACATATCCTCTCACAAACAGTTGCAATTATAGGTCAATTTATGAGCTCATTTAAGAAAATTCATTGGATTATTGTGCAACACATCCTCAAACAAATGAAAAAGGAATGAAAGAGTAGATTTCATATAGAAGACCCAAGCATCTTGAAGCCTCAACCTTGCTAATTTTGCTAACACAGATTGGGTAGGATAGTCTACTAGTAGACGATCAACGTCCAATATATGTGTATTTTCTAGTGACCACCTTGTTTCCTGGTAGATCAAGAAACAAGAAGCTATGGAAAGGTCTAGTAAGGAAGTAGAAAATATAGCCACGAATAGGGTCTCTTTTGAATTCAAACAAATCAAATGTTTTCTCCATTTGCTCAAGATGCATGCCACTTCTCCAACAATTCTAAATTGCCATAATCATGCAAGCGACCATTCACATATAAAATAACCATGTCTTCCATAATTAGAATAAATATATCAAAGTGGATTGCCACGTTGTTCACATCTTCATTATGTTTTCAGACATTTTCACATTTCACATATTCACATGATAATAGGTAGAAAATTTCTTTACCGAACCATCAACACAGTTTCTCTTCAGACATACAACTACCAAGTTGGGTCTACTATATGTGTATACTCCATCATGAGAGGGGGATATTAAATTAATCAGGTTCAATGGGACTGTGCCCATGTATATCTTGCATTCTATTTTTGTGTTTCCATGGCAGAACAACCCTTACTTCATCTACAAGAAGGCCGACATGTACTTTTGACAATTTGATAAGAAAATCATTATTATCAACAAATACGCTAGCAATTCTCTATTAATCTTAATGAAGATCATTCATGAGTTTCCATACTTATAATGGTATAAATCATGAAGATTTATTGTCTCATTCTCTCTTTATTATTGTGGAATAAAGTTTTGAATGCTTCATTTTCAAAAGAATGTACAAAGGGGCTCATTAGAGGTTATCACACATGATGATCATGCTCAACATTGACTCAATTCTCTTTATTGATGATATAATAATCTTGATAAATGTGGAGGTGAATGAAATAGATGGATTGAGAGCGTCTTTAACGATCTTGAATATGCTTGGGACTAGCTAACAAATAAAAAATTGCTCACTCCTTGATGACTTCCAAAACTAGAGATTATATATTGGGGGCTACACATCATGTTGGTACCATTCAACATCGGCTGCAATTGATGCTCGGAGAACCAATACATTTCCGTAATGACCCATTGATGGACAAGTTCACCCAAAAAGTGGCTGGTTGGAAAGGTCACCTTCTTTCCATAAGTAATTGTATTACCTTGATATGCCATGTTCTTTCTTTGATCTCTGTTGACAAATTTCTTCAAAGACTCAAACTTGTTTAAATATGATCTGATTGAGCACAAACACAAGATATTACCAAATCTATATATCAAAATTTATTCAGATTTGAACTTTCAGAGTACATCATTCTTTGATAGATCTTTTTATAATGAAATTATACCCCTAATGGTTTATACACAAAGCAATACTATTTTGTTTAATCTTATTTTTGATTTGATTATTATCAAATATATAAGCAATACATGTGTTACTAGTAAATGAAATTCCTTGAGTCTTCATTGGAAACCAAGAAGTGCTTTTATCTACAAGGGAAAATTACTTTATGAAGACAACAATGGTTGTAAGGGGAGTCAAAGGGCTGAGATGCCCATGTGTGCGATAGATAGGCCTATGACCAAGAAGTAGTGTGTGTGGCTGCATGACGATATATAGAGGCACTAAAATTGAATTTCATTTCATTTACTACTACAGATATAAAGCATACTATACCTGTCAATTTGAAAACTCGTCAAACTGAACTAGCCTTTTGTAGTATGAACTGAATCATGCATGCATTTTAGTTTGTGATTCTATTTGTTTTAATATTGTGTAAAACAATTGTATGAGAAAATAAATCATTTTTCAATTAAAATGGATGACATGAAAAAGGGCAACGAGTCATGCAAGCACTCACGTACAAATCTATATACCAAAATGAAGAAAATATTGTTCCATGATGTGAAAGATCCTGAAATTGAACTAAACCACACACCTCTAAAAAGTCAAATTAAACTACTAATTTCTACATTCGATTCAATCTGGTTTAATAACATGATTAGATTTTATGCCTCCTCTAAGGTAACACAGACAATAAAACTTTAGTAGGTGCGTTAATGAAAAGGAACTAATGGGAGACAACTACACGCTCCTATGTATAGGCAACCTGAGGGGAGTCAAGAGGGTTTGTGGAGGGGGATTGAGTGATGAGGAGATAGTTATTTGGTACTTGGGATACATGGTACAGAAGTGAGAAGTTGGCAGAGTGGGCTTGGTGAAGGAGTTGAGGGAATTGCATGCCCATGTATCACTATTCATATGTGACATCATGTTTGTTCTTATGATCCCAATGGAATAAAACCTTGGTTGACAATAATAAAATATTTGATAATCACTTTGACCCCTCATGTTGTAGAATCCAATAATTTATTGGTTCCCATGTTCATGATATTTATGTTTGTATCAGATCATAAGAAAACTCTTTGAGTTCATGTATTCGTTGCAACAATGATATGTAAAATAGTTTCTACAAGACAATTAATTCTCTATACATCATACAAGTATAACTGCTACTTTTAGTATCGTTCTTCACTACCACAACCTTCAAGTCACACTTCTTCTCATCATTGATTTTAGCAATTCAGATCTCTTTCTATCATTCTCAAACTGACCTGGTGCCTAGGTGGTGTGGCGTGGAAGATGGATAACCAAGACCCTTATCCCTTCCAACATAAACACATGTAATATATAAATGAAAGACACATGAATGTAATTTTAACTTTAAATACACCATAAACATACCAAGTACAACCAATACAAAGTATGGAAACTAAAATTTAGTAGCTAAATATGATCAAGCACATACCTGAAATTAACTGTTGGAGTCTATCATGAAATTTCTTGGAAGTTTTTTTAATTATCTTAGTAAAATCTAAGATATTAAGTGTTTACTTGGATGAAATTCCTTTATAGGAATATCGTAGTATAAACGACTTCATGAAAACTTATTAGATGAGGCATAACCACCCCATCTCTTCTATAACTTGCCTACATAATGTCCTTGAGAGGGTATATTGAGAAGACCATTTTCAATGTTCAAGGTAAACCCTTGTTCCATTTAAGTGAAAAGTCAAGTGACCATTGAATTAGTCACTTGACTGACCTCTCAAGTGAATGTTACTACCCCTTAAGTGGCACACCACTAATTTTCCAAAAGCTCATGAATAATGGTAGTAGGAATAACAGACACCAAGATGTTTTATACTTATCACTACCCAAGACACATATTCTGTCATTACAATCACTCTCCCACTCAATTTTAACTCAATATAAAAAGAAAGAGGAAGATACATGGTTTATGTATGTTTCAATCTAGTAAGTACGTAATGTTAGTTTTTCTTCTTTAAATCTCTCAATTTCTTCCTCCATTCCTTGTCTCTACCAGGGATAGCCCTAAGGTCACTCTTTTTGGGTTCTCATATAGAATTCCTCACCCTATCCACCATAGAGTTTAGGCAAGGGAGATATGAATGATTATTGTTATTAGATGTACACATTTGATAATTGTCTTCATGAGAGGTATTGCAACTATAAATTTTAATGGTGAGTAGGTACCTTACACTACTACGAACATAAATAATAATAAGATCAAATTAACTCTTCTATATAAAAATCATACTACAAAAAATTAAGTACATAAAATATGCTTGGGACTTTACTTGATTTTAACTCTAAAAGGTTTATATATGGAATGAAATGATGAGTTATGCGTCGATTTCTTTTTGAAATATTTCAAGTTCTTGAGAATCCTGTTGCATATCTCTACTTTGAAATGGTTTAGGCATTTTCTCCTCAAACCTAGTTATGGTTGAAATAAATACACACACTAAGGTCTCATATTTTAATTTATGGATTAAGGTATTATTAATATCCTTGCTCAAGCTTATTTCACTTAAATATTTTCATGATGTAAAAATTCCTAATGAGCCATTTTCATATAAAAGGTTTAAAGGTAACCATCGACCGACAAGTTTTGATGGTAGTTGTTAGGTTGTCTCATCATCTAAATGATGGATTAATCTATCACAATTATCCTTGCCCAAGCTTATTACCATTTGGACATTCTTTTATACTACCATAAAAGGGTTTTTTTATATCAAATTAGAAATATGACATAATCCATTCACTTTCGAATTTTCTAATCAATAAGAAGATATCAATTCAAACTTGCCACAATATCCTTGACTCTCTTTTTCACTCAATTTTTTGTATTTGTTTCTCATGAATTCTTTTAATTTACACACTCATTAAAATTGTATATTATTCCAAAAAATAGAAGAAAATGGATAACCATTGCCCTTTTCAGTCCATTTTTGTCTCTCACACTTGTTCAACCCAACCCTCATTCCAAAACTTTTCTATCAATACCATGATAGCCTTTTAAATTATTATCTAAATAATATCATGGGTGTGGAAATGACAATTAGTGTACTTATCCGTGTACCTTAGCAATTTTATAAGTTTTACCATAAAGATGTGTAAATGTGGATACATGACCAGAATTAATCTTGAACAATCTTGATAAAGTTTTCTTTATAAAATAAAGATATTCAAATGACAAAAGAAGAATATTGTCCACCGATATCGTGCCAACCTTCAAATTATTCTATATAGAAGATCATGGGTAGGGAAATGACAATTAGTTTTCTTATCCGTGTACCTTAGCAATTTTATAAGTTTTACCAAAAGATGTGTAAATGTGGATAAAAGACCACGGTTAATATCTAGACCACTCTTGGTAATATTTTTTCATAAAAGAAAGGTACTAAAATGACCAAGGTTGCACTAAAAAAATTGGACATAACTCCAATAATGAGAAATGATATAGTGAACCCAATAGGCTCAATCCTCCTATCCAATAATTGTATCCATGTGAAGACATAAACCACAACCGTCTTGATCATAAGAAACATAGACATCTTATACCACATCCCTCAACTTGAATAAATAGACCTATGCCAGTGAAACCTTTGGTGGGAAGATGCAAGCACCAACATCATCTTTAGTCACATCCTGTGAGTAACCTTTGATCTCTCCAACCCCAATTACACAACTGTCATGAGGAGGGTACCGATGAACAACCCACATCATTGGGTTTTATATCCACACAACTATATTCTCCTCATAAATATTGTTTCCCTTATTTGACTGTCATGTAAGGTATGCATGTTGTTCATGTAGCTTCTATAACCAATTTATTTTCTCTTACAGTTTCCCTTTAATATCCTTTTTCTATTATATGTAGTACATTTTTAGTGGATTTGGTGATCAATAGTTTATTCTATAATGTATCAAAAATTGATCCAATATGCTTCATGGGAAGGACACTAACATGGCAATCATGTTCCTCACAATACCTTCAAGGATATGGTTGTGTTCTTCTATGTTGTTTTTCCACCACTAGCAGGGGGAGGTTCTTGTGCATGTTCCCTAGGGGGTGAAAGAGGACTTCCTTAATAATTGGAAAGCCACTTCCTATCAAATACCACCTCAATGGTTTCACACACATATGGGAGACACTCAAGGATCTTGAAGCCAAGTTGATTGTAACATGATGTTGCAGTAGTTGGGCACTTTCCTCCAAAGGCACCAAATTTCTAGTGGGTCATTGATAATTTGGCAACCTTATCTGTTCCCCTTCATAATTATGCCACCGCTTCCATATAACTATGGGAACAACTATTAATATCATCATACTCAATGTATTAGTGACCTTGATATAAAAATATTTTATAAAAAATTCTTTAAGAAAGAACGACCTTGAATTAGTTACACAATCATTATAGAGTAAATATATTACTTTCGTGAACAATTTCTTGGATTCATAAATGATATCTAAAAGAAATGTATGAAACATCTATACATACACAAAGTGTATATATTTCTCTTACATTTGAAGGTATTCTCTGCAGTTGGTGTAACTACCCTAGATGGACATCTTATGCGATGATATGGGACACTGTATAATATGACATAATGTTCCTTAGAATATTATTTATAGTGGTGTCTCTATCTGGAATGATGATACCATTACTTTCATGGAATACTTGAAGTTAGATATGAAATAATTTGAGGCTAATATATGAGAGAAGAACATTTTGCAATTACATACTTCAATCCAATGGATAAACCTCCCTCTAGTTGAATATTGGTTTGAGGTTGTATAGTAAATAATAAATCTTCTCTAAAAGGAAGTTTTGAAGTATGACTAGATTCTAAAAGTCCATACTTTATCTCATCATGATAGTTTAAAAAAATTCATTTTTGGATTTCTATATAAGGAATGTTTGTTTTTTAATTGTAATTCTATATACAAAACTAAAGGGGTATGTATGGAGACAAAATGTAGGTGAATCTATATATTATTGAAATGTGGCTTCAATGTTACACAATTGACCCATAATTTCTCAAATCTAAAGGGTTTAGGTCCCAAAGAAGAGGGACGGGTATTAATTAATATGGGCTAATGATATGAAGTAAATCTAGTTTTATTGAAGAATGTTGTAGTGGGATATTTATATAGACATATATGAAAACAAAGAAATATATCTACTTTAACCAAGCTAATACAAATTTTCTTGTTGTTCCATGTAAAGTGACGACATGCTTCAGAGAGACCAATTAGAGAATCTTGGTCAAATCCTGCATCAAATTTAACATGTTTGGGTGATATGCGTGTGAGTGAGTCTAAGTTATACTAAAATCTCCATATATGAGTCATGCATGTGTATTACATATGGTAAGAGGTCATATGGGTCCTTGAAAAAGTGGGTTTACTGTGTGAGGGTTCATCATAAACTCTAATAAAAGTCCAAAAGTAGTTATTAGAGAGGCAACTAAAACATCAACTGATAGATTTTGTAAAATTGGTTAAGTTGGATATATTAGCAATTTTATTGTTTCAACCTATAAGCATACCTCCACTAGAACCATTATCATGATATTGAAATCATTTAACCACACATAGGTATAAGATGCGTATCTCGTAAAAATGTTTTAATCTATATCATAGTGATAATTTCAAGTGAAGAGAATGAATGAATATCTTATAAGGTCTTCAATTTTTACACATGACAAGGCCTCTAATATTCCAACCTCTAACATTCCAAGAGAAAATATTATTGAATTAAAGTGATATAGTTTTAAACATTAGGAAAGAAAAATTAGAAGCTTTATTGTCTTAAGAGCATTTGAGATGGGTGTCAAGATTAAATTTAAGAGAATAGATGGATTTGTTAACATCTTAGAAGGCATATAATCTCCCAAAGTGTTTTATTGAGTCCCAACTAAGAAGATTTTCAAGGGTTTCATGTTCATATAAGGTTGAAGAAAGAATAGTTGATGGATAAAATATATTAGTAGGAATTGTAGTAGTAGTACAATAAGAAGATATATTAGTACCTTTATGGAAAACAAGTGTATACTTTGGAGCACACTCTCATAGTTTGAATCCTCCATAAATATGTTGGTGAGTGCAAGTAATCTTCTTCAATGTATCATTATCCAACCTTTCAAAAAGTGGATGATGAAAGTGGTGGTGAAATTTGTGTATTACTTGAGAGATTCTTTCCTGCTCCCCATGCTTGGAATAGATTTTTTGTTTATGTATATGCTTTGGTAATGGATTGTGCCTGTTGGTGATGATAATTGTTATGGAATTTGTTGTTAAGATGGTCGGACCATATGTTTTAGGATGTGCCATATCATTTTAAGGTAATCAGTCAGATTATCTTTTGAATGTGTTCATGTATTTTATTCAAGGACATATATTTATTGGTTTCCATGTAGGAATATAGAATCTTGTAGGCCTTCATGGATTGGTTTGGGTGTTTCATGCGTTCATATTGGTAGATGTGTATTACGGGTGATAGATGGTTTGGTCAGATATGATGTTATCTATGAATTCATTAATGGTGTATGTATGCCCATCAAAGGTAAGCGAGATGTGTTTTAGAAGTTTGATCTCTTTGGTAACACAAGTTTTAATTACTGCCAAATTACACTTGCCAATATTATAATTGTAGAAGGGAATACGTCATATGTATGCAACAAATGAGTTGGTGATAGATTTGAAGACTTGGGCATCTCAAAGGAAGGAGGGAAGACCCCTAACTTTGGTCCATATGTACTTCTCAAATGTGATTGAGAATGAACCACTGTCTAGAGACCATTTGTGTAAGAATGTTTTAAGTGAATTGGATATTGATGGAATCTCTACAATTTTTTAATGAAAGTGTGTAGTATGTTTTAATGGGTTCTGGAGAGAGGAAGCACATTAGAATAATTATTTTTCTTCTATTTTACCTTAGCCATTAGATCTTTCATAGCTTTAAAATGTCAGTAAACAAAAAGTCATAGAAAGGATAAAGACTATATGTTTGCACACACTATTTGTACAACAACTTCAACATGTTCGTATTAGTGAAGAACTTGAACTTTCAGATCCAAATCCGAACTGGACACCAAACTACTACATGGTTGTCTTCTTTGCAACACCTTCTTGTTGTCTTGTGGATGCCTTCTCCAAAACTTCACACAAGTTCCTTGGCCTCTAATTTGTCCACGTGGATGGGGAGAACTAGTGAACCACCTTGACCAGAAAGCTGATGAAAAATAGGAGTTGTTGACACGCTAGTCATCTTGGAACTCCCTTTATTCTCCTATATCGAGTTGTCATGCTTAGCGCAAATTTCACTCTTTTTTTCATTCAACTTATCTTACAATGTGCGTTAAGTGTAGCTAACCCTAGTAAGACAAACACCCTTTATATAGGAGAGTCATGGGCTTGGAATTTCCTATTTCCAACCCCATTCCTAATCACAATCCCAAAATAGTCTCAAAAAAGAAAACTAGAACTGCCATACTAATCTTCCAACTGGAATTCCTAGTCATATGACTGGCTCCTCGCTGGGACTAAGATAGGCTGCGAGTCAGATGACTCACCAAGTGAGTTGCCAGACTCACCAATCTAGGTCCAAATTGGTTTCCCAACTTGATTCTGAGCCAAATATGGACACATTACCTAGTGGGTGAGTCACCAGATTCACTAAGTGAGCCTCCCAACCCTTCACTTCCCAAAGCAAAAGTCAGTCGATTGATTGACAATCAATTGATCTATTGACCCCACTGAACCAATCAGTCAACTCAACATTGTAGTCACCCGACTGGTCAATAAATCAACTAGATTATGATTAAGAACCGTTCTAATCATATGCTTGGTTGCATACTTCAATTATCTAATTCATTCTTATGTGTGTGACCCAATAGGATCCTAATTACTTTGGTAGTGATGTTCAAATCATCATAAGAAAATATTGGTATCTAGCAATAGATCATTTGCACCCAAGTAATAGGAGTAAGTTAAAGAACAACTTTAACATGTAAAGTAACATGTAAAGTAACCAATGTCACCATGATTGTATATCACAAATATCCAGATTGAAAATGAGGCATCAAATTGTTATACTCTTATCATTCAATTTATGTTCTGTGAACTAGAACATATTATTTGAGATGTTGTGAGCTCAATATCACATATTGACTCACATGAACATGACCATGACCATGCATTTACGTCGCCTCTCTTATAAAGTAGCCATGATATCATTTCAAAGGAGGGAAAAATTCCATCTACATCACTCACTTAATCCATAAGTATTACAATAAACCTAATTACCAACTTTTGGTAACCCTTATGCAAAGTCACATTAGGTTATGCCAAAGTACACAGAACAACATCTGATGATTGTGGTGACTTCAGGCCTAAGGACCACACTCACCACTGTCACATTTAAATATGACTTTGAAATGTAATTACATGACTTCCATGTGTCATTCTTAAAGTGGGACCATCCAATAGAATTTGTTATCAAACAAGTACCCATGCGTCTGAGTTGATATCCAATATCATGACTAAAGAGACATAGTCATCACTCATCATTCATGCTACTATCTTGTAAGATTGATTTCCTATAACATACACAATAATAACCATTAGGTACATAACAAGAATGAATTATCAAATATACATATGATCTCAGTTTAGGTCCTCAACCCAAACCATATGTCATTGAGTCAAAATTTTGGGACATCATTAGATTTATTCATTATCTCAATACTAAAACAAAAATAATAAGTGGAATTGACTTTTATGAATAACTAAATAATATACAAAGTGTCCTTATAAAATCGTCACATGATGGATATCAATACATACAACTAAAAATATCCCACTAGTACTATAGCAATCACTCAAAAAGATAATCCCAAGTGATCAAACATGATCACCATGCTTCTGCTGTGAAAGTGCTTTCATCAAGGATCAATAATGTTGCTTTCAGTTGGTACTATGCAGATCTTAACATCTCCTCACCGTATAATCTCTCATATGAGGTATTAACACCTAAGTATGTGCTTGTAAAGCTGATGCGATCTAGGTTTCTTAGTGTGTGCAATGGCTGTTTTGTTATCACAATATATCTCTACTGCATCGTTAATGGATGAAACCACTCCTAGTTCATTGATGAACTTATTTATCCATACAACTTTCTTTGCTACATTGTAGGAAACAATGTACTCATCCTCTATTATGGAATCATCCATTGTTTCTTGATTGAATCTTTTCCATCTTAAAATTATTTCATTGAGGAAAAACACAAGACTTGATTGTTGTTAGTAATTATCCTTGTCAGTTGGAAGCTTGCTTCAGTGTCATTTTTTACAACCAACTCTTACTCACCACCATGAATTAGAAATTGTTCCTCAACTCTTCTCAGGCACATAAGGATGTTCTTTATAATAGTCCAATGAGCTTCACCAAGATCTGATTGGTACCTACTTGTCATGCTTAAGGCATGTGAGACGTCAAGACATGTACAAATCATTTCATACATGATATATCCAACTGCAAATGCATATTAAATCTTAACCATGGGCGCCCTCTCTATAAAAGAGATGTCTATTGAGCTCCACAAAGACTTATTTTATGAGACATGGATACATTTCCTCTCTTAGAATCTTACACACTGAACCTTTTAAGCACTTTATCAATGTATGTACTTTGACTTAAACCAAGAAGCCTTGTATATATATCTCATACATATTTTTTTGGTCCTATAAATCTATCTTTCTTTCCTTAATTGGTATTTTTTTGTGTAAAAAAAAATACGGCGAGATGTACAAGTGAAAATAAAGAGAATTAAAATCTTTACAATCTCTATAAAATAAAGATATACAAGTCTATAAAGACCCGATCCTTAATATCAATTTTTTACAAAATTTATATTAGAAAATATAAACAAGTCTTTTTATTCATATAATTTTCTCAGAGTACATGGTGTTCTTAGATAATATACATCTACATTGATTATTACTAAATAAAATTTCACCAATCTAGTCTTCATCTCTAGCAGAGGACATCTCATGCAATCTATTCCAAGTCTTGATTTGATTACTTTTCCATGAATTCCCAGAGGGAATGAAATCATACATGGAACCCAAAAAGGAAAAAAAATGGGTCAGCCAAATGACTAATAAAAAAGTCAATACTTAGAAAGCAATAGTATGAACCTACATACAAAGGATTTTTTAATGACAAAATGCAAAGAATCAAATAATCTAGGCAGATATCAAATAAAAAAAGGGTTTTCAAATTGAATATGATTCAATATAAAATTTGAGACAAAAAATCTGAAATTCAAATAGATAGCACATGTCAATATCTAGTTGTTGGGGAAGACATATGTTCTGTCCAAAGAGAATGAAAACACACCAACTATGTTTCACAGTATACCGAGGGACCTCATCTCTATGTAGATTCATGGAAACATTATTCTACTAAGCTAATGGGCACCAATCTTCCTTTTATGATGTTTAAACATTGTGCTACTATTTTCAAAATTTATTTGTTGGTGGCCTTTCAAGGAGGAAGGATAAAGTTTTAAAAAAATTAGACCAATCAACATATCTACTATGGACACTTATAATACGGAAAAGGTTTTCCAAATATAATAGAAATTTCATACCTTTGAGTCAAAGATAACAAAATGCAAGAATTCCAAGTGTGATCTCTAAGAGACAATCAATAGAGAAATCTACAAATGTAGAGAACTATATGTCACTACTGGTCTTGGAATCAATTCAATTGTATGTTACTGTCTGTATTAGGATTTTCATCAACATTCTAGGATTTACAACTAGGTTGAATAAGATCAAATCTCATTCTAGTATACAACTGAATAATATCTTTAAATTAAATACAAACATAATATCAGATTCACCCAAATACAATACATACATATATGTACACATTTCTTCAAATTTATTTTCAATGTGCAAACATGGTTCTACTTCCATATATGTATACATATACAAATGAACTTGAGAAGATTCACATGAATTTAGTATATATATCACGATCAATATTCGGATTTAAAAAATTAAGTCATTCATATTTGTATTCATATAATATTCTTCCATTATGTTTCCTTCTCTAATGATTCATTTACTTGAACTGATTGTAAATTAAATAAAAGAGTTCCATATATCATAACATATGACAATCTAAGTCATAAAACACAATAGTTAAAAATATAATAAATTTTCACATAATTGAATAGAATTGTTAAACTATTTTAAAAATTTATTCTTCTTCTACCCATTTTGATTACTCCCTAATATCTTATCTAATATATATATCACAAGATTTCATTACATCTAGTTAATTTATTATTATAGAATATAGATCTATAGAGATCTTAGTTGTCTATATTAAAAATACATACACCGACATATATGAGTATACACATAACATATGACACACCATTAAACTATTATAGAATCTAATTAGTCATTGGAATTATACTATGTCATTCATACTACTCATAGTTATAATAAGATCAATACTAAGATCCGTTCTATTGTAAATTAACTGAATTGAAAAGCAAGATGGTACTGATGTACATGTTATGGTAGACTCTTTTGATGATCATGATATCCAAATATATATTGAACTCATTTCTACTTTCTTCCTGCTAATTAACTTTAGATTGCACATATTAGTATAGGAGGTTTGTATTCTTCATATTCAGAGTAATCTATACAATAACTTGTTGGTGTTGAGACTAGTGGAGGTTGGGATGCCCCACTTTGATGATCTAATCTCAATGCTACCAATGTTAATATCTAGATTATGCGAAGAGATCTGGTTGCTTCTATGTCTTCTTCCATTCCTAGGGTTTATGTAGTGGGAGAGTTAATATGATCTTGGGTTGTTGAGGTGGTAAGATCATGATTGAAATTGATGGTGACAGTTTATATTGTAATTGGTCAGGTGACAAACAATTGAAGCTAGCTTGGTTGTAGATATATATAGATAGTCGTGATCAAGGGATATGTATCAAGGTATCATGTAAACCACAATGTGTGTGGAGGTCCGTGGGATGAAGACTTACTAATTGTCAATGTGTAGGGTATGCGATAATGATCTATTATTTCTTGCATGTTTGTCTTGTCTGTGCTCTTTTGATCTAGGAGATATATAGTAAATAGTTTTTTGGTGACGACAAGACATTGCTTTTAGGTTTCCATTTCATGTTGGGAATGATTATATGAAGGCATTTAATTATTAAGTTGCAGGTGCATGGTAGTCGAGATCTTAGCTTTTATTAAATACTAACATTGACGATGACTTCATAAGGAATAAGAGTTTACAATAGCATAAAATCATGCTCATTGGGCATAGTTTAACGGCTTATTGACTTAGTAGTTTCACCATGTTGGCTACTTATGATTAATATGGAGAAAATATCTCCTATGCTATCTATTTAATCGTATTATGCATTGCCAATTTATATATTTGAACAAGCAAGCAACTATGCAATAATGGCTACATTTCTAGCATCTTGTGTTATTATATTGCTTTTATTCTAGTCACTTACACATAGGAAGATTATAAGGGACGAGGAACAAGGTGGTTGGTAGCTATATTCTCCAATCCAAGCTACTATGACACATATTTATTTCTTATTAAACCTAGATGCATGCTTCACTTAAACAAAATACACAACGTCTATATGAGATTGAAACTCATTTATGTACTCATTAAATTTATATAATCAGTACATCTTCATTAATTACAAAATTTACCTAGATAAATATTAATACACGATAGTTTATTAAAAAATCCATGTACACATGTGTATTACTTTAATTAACAAACTTGTACAAGTCTGATTTAATAATTCGACTTGACCAAAACTAATAACCCTCACTAAATATTCATAAATAAAATATTTTAAACACATTAGTTATGTTTTCTCATTCCAAGTAAATTAATGAATATTATTTATTCTGATGCATGTTTTATTTATAGTATTAACGAAGACCTTGAGGAGAGCACCTGTAACATCCTCAATTTCATAGCTAAAGTAATCCTTTAATGTGGGGTTTTCTAGTAAGTGTATGCCAAGGGACCCAATCAACCTATTATGACTAGGTATGTAATTAAGTTCACAAAATGTGTGATACAAGCCATCTAAAACAACCAATACACACATGATGACTTAAATGTGTGTGATTGTAGTCGGTTGTATATGAACATAAAAGAATTATTCCTATGGACAATAATGTGACGAATATCTAATATGATGAGTCCAGATCATGGCTTGAGCCTTGGACCTAGCTTAGGTCTTCATGTTATGTAACTAACAAAATATTGATCACATGTGTTATACATGGACTTCAATTGAGAAATTATATTGGTTGAAGACTTATTTTCTTGATTTGGAATACAATCAAGCTCATGGACCCTTTGAAATACTAAGGGGTGGGCCATGTGCCCTAGAGCTCAATTCCAGCCCTATTGGACCAATTATATTATACAAATAGGTCCTTGGAGTGCAAATTGAGAATTGAGTATTTTGTGGTCATAATGAATGCTCAAAATATTTTTAGTAGAATAATAATTAGAATATAAGATGGTGGGAGAAATTTCAGATGATTTTGATGTATATAGCGGTCTAGGTAATTAAATTAGTAATTATAATGTTTTTATTTAAAAGACATGTTTGGAGTATTCGTACAGTTAGTTTTTACTTAAAATCTTGCTCGTGTGAAGTTGATGATAATATATCAGTTACCCCAAAATTTGAGTTCAAATGGGGTCATGTAGTGGTATGTAGAAATATTTCTAGAAAATGGAGTTTTATGCAAAAGAAATTAAAAAAAAAGGGGGAGCGACCCCAGTCCTCACGGACTGGAGAGCCGCGTCCTCTGTTTCACGGACTTGAACAGAGTCCGACGAAGAATGGGGCTCCGCCCGAGATTCTTTAGCCAAAATTCTATAAAAGCTCTATGGATTCGGCGCATAAGCCCTCACGCACCTAGATCTAGGATTTTCGTGAAGCATGGGAAGAAGAGGGAGATCCGTGACGAAGAAGAAGGGGGCGGTGCCTTGCGGGTGGCTGCGGTAGCACACCATGGGAGTTCCCTAATCTCAACCGCCCAAGCCAAGGAGGCAGCGCCGCCCTTGCTGATCGGGGCTGGCCGGAGACGAGGTACAGTTTCCTTCGCGGTCGCGTAGCCTCAGGCACAAGATCGTCCTCGCCGGAGGTGATGGGCTGGAGTTACTCTGTTTTTGGAGTCTACAGACACAAAGACTCCAATCGGAAGGGATGAAGCGCCAGCCCTAGCCATGGGATGCACGTGAGATGAGGGTCGCTGAATCAGATCTCGATGGTTGAGATTGACCAAGATTAGGTAAACTTCTAAAATTCATATCTTGAGCTACAGATCTCGGTTTGGGACAAACAAGATACCTATAGAAAGTTATTCGAGTGTACTATTATATAAAAATAGTTCCAGAGTATGATTTTTATGTTTTCTATTTATTATATTCTGGGTAGATAAAACTATATGATTTTGATGTTTTGCCAATTAAAAAATAGTAAACGCCTTTAGAAATTTATACAAATTTTACTGAATGTGTATTTTGATATTTTTAACATTACTTCAGAGCCTGATCTTTCATATAAGAAGTTTTATTGAGATTTTTGATATAAACCCTAATAAGGGTATTTTGGGTATTTCACCCATGATATGATTTTTTTCTTATGACCTAATATTTTATACATGATCTTACTACATTGTGTGATTACTTTTCTAGATATTTAATGGATTTTCTTGTATTATCATATTTGTATTAAGATTTGGACCTGAGTGACCATTATGTGAGGGTAATAGATGATTATCTTGAGACAATAAGTGATATATATGTCTAATTAAGTCTGATATGATTTATCTAAATGATTTTTAATTTGATTTCATAATAGAGTCAAGTAAGATTAGTATATATGACTATGTTTGAGATTTTCTTTGATCTATATGTTCATATGAGTTCATAAGACGACTTATGTCTTATTTGAGTATAAAGATAATATTGATTATATAGTATGAGTTTTATTTTATTTCAACACCAATATTTTATGGTGATTTCAGATTAAAGTTATGTTTAGTCTAAATAATAACCCTAAGTTGGTATATGTAGTTAGGAATATGGGGTTTTGAGATTTAGAAATAGAAAGAGAGAATATAGGCTTGGACTTATAAAACTTTGATTATATCCAGGTGATTAAGATTTGAAACAAGAAATCAAGACTAAGTTAAGGACATCATCAGCACAAGAGGTAAGTGGTTCATGCCCATGAGTATTTATTTTTGTCAAACCAAGTACATATACATGCTTCTTAAGTAAGCCATTCATGTCCTACACTCTAAGTTAAATATGTAAGAATGATTTTATGTGCTTATGATTGTAGAATTTCATATGCTCAATATCTTAAGTAGTGATGTGTCATGGAATGATTCTAAATCATGAAGTTAAGTTCATAAGAAGGATAAGAAAATATAGTTCTATCATATCTCTTAAATATAGATGTAACCATGTATTGAGATTGCAAATAGGAACATGTCATCAAGGTTTCTTATATATGTAGTGATCTAAGAAATTAAAAAGTGAAATAGATTCCTTAATAAGGTTGATGTTTAAAAGTTAAGTATTATGTGAGAATATGGGTGTTGCACATGGTAGACCATGGCCCAAATTCTAGGATAAATGTACTAAAGTGGCATTAAAGATATTGTAACATGAGTTTGTGATGATATTATCATATTATGAGATATTAAGCCATGATTGAGTTGCACGAAGAGAATCTATATGATTTCTACCTTAAGGTTTAAGATTTAAGTTCATACAAATGTATTGAGATCAGACTTAATGAGATTAAATTGAGTATGATTAAGATGCAAGTTAAGATTTTCTAAGGTTCTATTCTATGGTTTATGATCTTAAGACTTAAGTCCATTAAGATCAGATTTTGATGAGGTTTTAATATAGAATGAGTTATCTTGCCAAGAATCAAATATCATACTTTAGCTATACACATTACTTAAGTTACTTTTGTATATTTAGTATTTCTATACTCATTTTAGATCTCGTCTCATAAGACATTAGACTCATGTGTGATATAATTTGTATAATGAAGTAATCTTACCAAATCAGAGTTTTAGAATAAAGTTTACCTAGATAATGAGATACATGATTAAATCCAATAACAGATTCAGTTTAGAACTCAAGAATAAGAGATTTAGATTCAGACTTAGACTACTCACTGAGTGAGTAGCCATATTTTGAATAAAAGGTACATGATATGCGTATAGACCCAATCTCAAATATGTTGTAATTTGAGATACATATCCAAATTCTATAATAGATTATGTTCAGATTTTAAAGAGCAGAGATTCAGATTCAGATTTCAGATTCAGAATTCAGTACATGTTTAGTACTCAGTTTCAGATAAGTTTAGATTCAGTATTTAGTAAAGATAGACGTAAGATAATTAATTTGAAACATTCACATAATGCATTATATAATAAGTCCTCACCAGAGAGTCTCGGGACGATTCAGAGGCGCATTGCGCCAGACACTGCGGGTGTCACAGAGGGCATGTTATGCCAACAGAGGGTGCGTTGCACCATAGAGGACACTTCTGTGTCAACAGAGGGCACGTTGTGCCAACAGAGGGTACGTTGCACCATCGAGGACACTTCGGTGTCACAGAGGAGGACTTATTATATAATGGTGGCCACAGTCAGATAAAAATTGTAAGTAAAAGATACCATAGATTAGAGATGCCCATATTCTCATCCATGAGTAATGATGAGAGGGTATTAGATAAGATAAGTAAGACCTAGTCGCTTTGGCATAGGTCATGAGATCCATGTACCAGGGTACATGTCTCTAGAGAAAGATAAGATAGAAAGATATAAGTTTCAGATTAAGAAATAAGAGATTTTATGTTTCAGATTTTACTCAGAGCTTGATAGTAACTTGTCGTTTATAATGTCGATTTCAGATTATTCATGTATATTTTTAGAATACTCATGCCACTTACTCTAACGACTGTTTTTCCCAATGTATGGCTGGGGATGCGATGTCCGCAGAGTTTGAAGCAGCAGAATATTTAAAGAATAAGAAAAGATGTAGCAAGTTTTCAAGCTTGCCTAGTGGGGTGCCATCTACCGAGACGATCCAGAGTTTAGACAGATCTTTTTATGCTTATTCTTGTTTAAAGAGTAGGTTAGATGAGTTGTAGTTTTATTTTTATCAATGACTATGTATGAATCAATTTTACCTAATGCAAAGTGTTTCATTTCCTTTAATTGCAATGACTATCATGTTTGTGACACTCCCAGATGAAAAAAAAAATATTGCTTCCACTCATGTGTTATGAAAATCTGGGTGTTACAATATGGTATCAGAGAAATTTGGTAAATGGCCACTAGGCAAACATGATTTTCATAGTCACCCTAGAGTGAAGAGGTAAGAGATTAAAGCTTAGGGATAGATTCCCATAGAAAGATATAATGACATAGATTGACATATAGTTTTCACCTTAGAAGAAATATAGATGTCCAAGAGAGATGTTTATATTCGAGGTCTCATGTTTCAACCTAACCCTAGCTAATGATATTGCTTCTCCATTCTCAATGGTTATGGCCAGCCAATTGAGAATTGAGGAGGAATGTCATAAGCACTAGACCTTGATGCATCTCTCATTTCTTACTAGTCTGTGTGGAATGGGACACATGTGTTAGTAGGTTAGTGAGAGATAGCATGGCAGGATCTCACATCTGTGGGTATGTGCTTGATCACCACATATCTAGAGGTGTAGGAGATACCTGGAAGACCTAAGATTAGATTATCAACTACACCTGATGTTTGAAATTCATGACAAGGTTGAGTCAGATGCCTTAAGTGTAGAGACCAATTTAGCTTCATAGACCTTAAGTATGAGTTGAGTAGTAGAGCAAGGTAACAAATAATGCTCACAAAATCATTTAGTGAAATACATTACATAGCTCTTTCCATGTAAAAGTCGGAACATAAGTGTGTCTTACAATAAATTAAGAGGTAAGCAGAACCCTAAGGTGGGTAGTAGCCTAGAGAAATTTCGAGGACGAAATTTATTTCAAGGTGGGTAGAATTGTAACATCCTCAATTTCATAGCTAAAGTAATCCTTTAATGTGGGGTTTTCTACTAAGTGTATGCCAAGGGACCCAATCAACCTATTATGACTAGGTATGTAATTAAGTTCACAAAATGTGTGATACAAGCCATCTAAAACAACCAATAAACACATGATGACTTAAATGTGTGTGATTGTAGTCGGTTGTATATGAACATAAAAGAATTATTCCTATGGACAATAATGTGACGAATATCTAATATGATGAGTCCAGATCATGGCTTGAGCCTTGGACCTAGCTTAGGTCTTCATGTTATGTAACTAACGAAATATTGATCACATGTGTTATACATGGACTTCAATTGAGAAATTATATTGGTTGAAGACTTATTTTCATGATTTGGAATACAATCAAGCTCATGGACCCTTTGAAATACTAAGGGGTGGGCCATGTGCCCTAGAGCTCAATTCCAGCCCTATTGGACCAATTATATTCTACAAATAGGTCCTTGGAGTGCAAATTGAGAATTGAGTATTTTTTGGTCATAATGAATGCTCAAAATATTTTTAGTAGAATAATAATTAGAATATAAGATGGTGGGAGAAATTTCAGATGATTTTGATGTATATAGCGGTCTAGGTAATTAAATTAGTAATTATAATGTTTTTATTTAAAAGACATGTTTGGAGTATTCGTACAGTTAGTTTTTACTTAAAATCTTGCTCGTGTGAAGTTGATGATAATATATCAGTTACCCCAAAATTTGAGTTCAAATGGGGTCATGTAGTGGTATGTAGAAATATTTCTAGAAACTGGAGTTTTATGCAAAAGAAATTAAAAAAAAAGGGGGAGCGACCCCAGTCCTCACGGACTGGAGAGCCGCGTCCTCTGTTTCACGGACTTGAACAGAGTCCGACGAAGAATGGGGCTCCGCCCGAGATTCTTTAGCCAAAATTCTATAAAAGCTCTATGGATTCGGCGCATAAGCCCTCACGCACCTAGATCTAGGATTTTTGTGAAGCATGGGAAGAAGAGAGGGAGATCCGTGACGAAGAAGAAGGGGGCGGTGCCTTGCGGGTGGCTGCGGTAGCACACCATGGGAGTTCCCTAATCTCAACCGCCCAAGCCAAGGAGGCAGCGCCGCCCTTGCTGATCGGGGCTGGCCGGAGACGAGGTACAGTTTCCTTCGCGGTCGCGTAGCCTCAGGCACAAGATCGTCCTCGCCGGAGGTGATGGGCTGGAGGTACTCTGTTTTTGGAGTCTACAGACACAAAGACTCCAATCGGAAGGGATGAAGCGCCAGCCCTAGCCATGGGATGCACGTGAGATGAGGGTCGCTGAATCAGATCTCGATGGCTGAGATTGACCAAGATTAGGTAAACTTCTAAAATTCATATCTTGAGCTACAGATCTCGGTTTGGGACAAACAAGATACCTATAGAAAGCTATTCGAGTGTACTATCTTATAAAAATAGTTCCAGAGTATGATTTTTATGGTTTCTATTTATTATATTCTGGGTAGATAAAACTATATGATTTTGATGTTTTGCCAATTAAAAAATAGTAAACGCCTTTAGAAATTTATACAAATTTTACTGAATGTGTATTTTGATATTTCTAACATTACTTCAGAGCCTGATCTTTCATATAAGAAGTTTTATTGAGATTTTTGATATAAACCCTAATAAGGGTATTTTGGGTATTTCACCCATGATATGATTTTTTTCTTATGACCTAATATTTTATACATGATCTTACTACATTGTGTGATTACTTTTTTAGAGATTTAATGGATTTCTTGTATTATCATATTTGTATTAAGATTTGGACCGGAGTGACCATTATGTGAGGGTAATAGATGATTATCTTGAGACAATAAGTGATATATATGTCTAATTAAGTCTGATATGATTTATCTAAATGATTTTTAATTTGATTTCATAATAGAGTCAAGTAAGATTAGTATATATGACTATGTTTGAGATTTTCTTTGATCTATATGTTCATATGAGTTCATAAGACGACTTATGTCTTATTTGAGTATAAAGATAATATTGATTATATAGTATGAGTTTTATTTTATTTCAACACCAATATTTTATGGTGATTTCAGATTAAAGTTATGTTTAGTCTAAATAATAACCCTAAGTTGGTATATGTAGTTAGGAAGATGGGGTTTTGAGATTTAGAAATAGAAAGAGAGAATATAGGCTTGGACTTATAAAACTTTGATTATATCCAGGTGATTAAGATTTGAAACAAGAAATCAAGACTAAGTTAAGGACATCATCAGCACAAGAGGTAAGTGGTTCATGCCCATGAGTATTTATTTTTGTCAAACCAAGTACATATACATGCTTCTTAAGTAAGCCATTCATGTCCTACACTCTAAGTTAAATATGTAAGAATGATTTTATGTGCTTATGATTGTAGAATTTCATATGCTCAATATCTTAAGTAGTGATGTGTCATGGAATGATTCTAAATCATGAAGTTAAGTTCATAAGAAGGATAAGAAAATATAGTTCTATCATATCTCTTAAATATAGATGTAACCATGTATTGAGATTGCAAATAGGAACATGTCATCAAGGTTTCTTATATATGTAGTGATCTAAGAAATTAAAAAGTGAAATAGATTCCTTAATAAGGTTGATGTTTAAAAGTTAAGTATTATGTGAGAATATGGGTGTTGCACATGGTAGACCATGGCCCAAATTCTAGGATAAATGTACTAAAGTGGCATTAAAGATATTGTAACATGAGTTTGTGATGATATTATCATATTATGAGATATTAAGCCATGATTGAGTTGCACGAAGAGAATCTATATGATTTCTACCTTAAGGTTTAAGATTTAAGTCCATACAAATGTATTGAGATCAGACTTAATGAGATTAAATTGAGTATGATTAAGATGCAAGTTAAGATTTTCTAAGGTTCTATTCTATGGTTTATGATCTTAAGACTTAAGTCCATTAATATCAGATTTTGATGAGGTTTTAACATAGAATGAGTTATCTTGCCAAGAATCAGATATCATACTTTAGCTATACACATTACTTAAGTTACTTTTGTATATTTAGTATTTCTATACTCATTTTAGATCTCGTCTCATAAGACATTAGACTCATGTGTGATATAATTGGTATAATGAAGTAATCTTACCAAATCAGAGTTTTAGAATAAAGTTTACCTAGATAATGTGATACATGATTAAATCCAATAACAGATTCAGTTTAGAACTCAAGAATAAGAGATTTAGATTCAGACTTAGACTACTCACTGTGTGAGTAGCCATATTTTGAATAAAAGGTACATGATATGCGTATAGACCCAATCTCAAATATGTTGTAATTTGAGATACATATCCAAATTCTATAATAGATTATGTTCAGATTTTAAAGAGCAGAGATTCAGATTCAGATTTCAGATTCAGAATTCAGTACATGTTTAGTACTCTGTTTCAGATAAGTTTAGATTCAGTATTTAGTAAAGATAGACGTAAGATAATTAATTTGAAACATTCACATAATGCATTATATAATAAGTCCTCACCAGAGAGTCCCGGGATGATTCAGAGGCGCATTGCGCCAGACACTGCGGGTGTCACAGAGGGCATGTTATGCCAACAGAGGGTGCGTTGCACCATAGAGGACACTTCTGTGTTAACAGAGGGCACGTTGTGCCAACAGAGGGTGCGTTGCACCATCGAGGACACTTCGGTGTCACAGAGGAGGACTTATTGTATAATGGTGGCCACAGTCAGATAAAAATTGTAAATAAAAGATACCATAGATTAGAGATGCCCATATTCTCATCCATGAGTAATGATGAGAGGGTATTAGATAAGATAAGTAAGACCTAGTCGCTTTGGCGTAGGTCATGAGATCCATGTACCAGGGTACATGTCTCTAGAGAAAGATAAGATAGAAAGATATAAGTTTCAGATTAAGAAATAAGAGATTTTATGTTTCAGATTTTACTCAGAGCTTGATAGTAACTTGTCGTTTATAATGTCGATTTCAGATTATTCATGTATATTTTTAGAATACTCATGCCACTTACTCTAACGACTGTTTTTCCCAATGCATGGCTGGGGATGCGATGTCCGCAGAGTTTGGAGCAGCAGAATATTTAAAGAATAAGAAAAGATGTAGCAAGTTTTCAAGCTTACCTAGTGGGGTGCCATCTACCGAGACGATCCAGAGTTTAGACAGATCTTTTTATGCTTATTCTTGTTTAAAGAGTAGGTTAGATGAGTTGTAGTTTTCTTTTTATCAATGACTATGTATGAATCAATTTTACCTAATGCAAAGTGTTTCATTTGCTTTAATTGCAATGACTATCATGTTTGTGACACTCCCAGATGAAAAAAAAAATATTGCTTCCGCTCATGTGTTATGAAAATCTGGGTGTTACAATATGGTATCAAAGCAATTTGGTAAATGGCCACTAGGCAAACATGATTTTCATAGTCACCCTAGAGTGAAGAGGTAAGAGATTAAAGCTTAGGGATAGATTCCCATAGAAAGATATAATGACATAGATTGACATATAGTTTTCACCTTAGAAGAAATATAGATGTCCAAGAGAGATGTTTATATTCGAGGTCTCATGTTTCAACCTAACCCTAGCTAATGATATTGCTTCTCCATTCTCAATGGTTATGGCCAGCCAATTGAGAATTGAGGAGGAATGTCATAAGCACTAGACCTTGATGCATCTCTCATTTCTTACTAGTCTGTGTGGAATGGGACACATGTGTTAGTAGGTTAGTGAGAGATAGCATGGAAGGATCTCACATCTGTGGGTATGTGCTTGATCACCACATATCTAGAGGTGTAGGAGATACCTGGAAGACCTAAGATTAGATGGTCAACTACACCTGATGTTTGAAATTCATGACAAGGTTGAGTCAGATGCCTTAAGTGTAGAGACCAATTTAGCTTCATAGACCTTAAGTATGAGTTGAGTAGTAGAGCAAGGTAACAAATAATGCTCACAAAATCATTTAGTGAAATACATTACATAGCTCTTTCCATGTAAAAGTCGGAACATAAGTGTGTCTTACAATAAATTAAGAGGTAAGCAGAACCCTAAGGTGGGTAGTAGCCTAGAGAAATTTCGAGGACGAAATTTATTTCAAGGTGGGTAGAATTGTAACATCCTCAATTTCATAGCTAAAGTAATCCTTTAATGTGGGGTTTTCTAGTAAGTGTATGCCAAGGGACCCAATCAACCTATTATGACTAGGTATGTAATTAAGTTCACAAAATGTGTGATACAAGCCATCTAAAACAACCAATACACACATGATGACTTAAATGTGTGTGATTGTAGTCGGTTGTATATGAACATAAAAGAATTATTCCTATGGACAATAATGTGACGAATATCTAATATGATGAGTCCAGATCATGGCTTGAGCCTTGGACCTAGCTTAGGTCTTCATGTTATGTAACTAACGAAATATTGATCACATGTGTTATACATGGACTTCAATTGAGAAATTATATTGGTTGAAGACTTATTTTCATGATTTGGAATACAATCAAGCTCATGGACCCTTTGAAATACTAATGGGTGGGCCATGTGCCCTAGAGCTCAATTCCAGCCCTATTGGACCAATATTATTCTACAAATAGGTCCTTGGAGTGAAAATTGAGAATTGAGTATTTTGTGGTCATAATGAATGTTCAAAATATTTTTAGTAGAATAATAATTAGAATATAAGATGGTGGGAGAAATTTTAGATGATTTTGATGTATATAGCGGTCTAGGTAATTAAATTAGTAATTATAATGTTTTTATTTAAAAGACATGTTTGGAGTATTCGTATAGTTAGTTTTTACTTAAAATCTTGCTCGTGTGAATTTGATGATAATATATCAGTTACCCCAAATTTTGAGTTCAAATGGGGTCATGTAGTGGTATGTAGAAATATTTCTAGAAACTGGAGTTTTATGCAAAAGAAATTAAAAAAAAAGGGGGAGCGACCCCAGTCCTCACGGACTGGAGAGCCGCGTCCTCTGTTTCACGGACTTGAACAGAGTCCGACGAAGAATGGGGCTCCACCCGAGATTCTTTAGCCAAAATTCTATAAAAGCTCTATGGATTCGGCGCATAAGCCCTCACGCACCTAGATCTAGGATTTTCGTGAAGCATGGGAAGAAGAGAGGGAGATCCGTGACGAAGAAGAAGGGGACGGTGCCTTGCGGGTGTCTGCGGTAGCACACCATGGGAGTTCCCTAATCTCAACCGCCCAAGCCAAGGAGGCAGTGCCGCCCTTGCTGATCGGGGCTGGCCGGAGACGAGGTACAGTTTCCTTCGCGGTCGCGTAGCCTCAGGCACAAGATCGTCCTCGCCGGAGGTGATGGGCTGGAGGTACTCTGTTTTTGGAGTCTACAGACACAAAGACTCCAATCGGAAGGGATGAAGCGCCGACCCTAGCCATGGGATGCACGTGAGATGAGGGTCGCTGAATCAGATCTCGATGGCTGAGATTGACCAAGATTAGGTAAACTTCTAAAATTCATATCTTGAGCTACAGATCTCAGTTTGGGACAAAAAAGATACCTATAGAAAGCTATTCGAGTGTACTATCTTATAAAAATAGTTCCAGAGTATGATTTTTATGTTTTCTATTTATTATATTCTGGATAGATAAAACTATATGATTTTGATGTTTTGCCAATTAAAAAATAGTAAACGCCTTTAGAAATTTATACAAATTTTACTGAATGTGTATTTTGATATTTCTAACATTACTTCAGAGCCTGATCTTTCATATAAGAAGTTTTATTGAGATTTTTGATATAAACCCTAATAAGGGTATTTTGGGTATTTCACCCATGATATGATTTTTTTCTTATGACCTAATATTTTATACATGATCTTACTACATTGTGTGATTACTTTTCTAGAGATTTAATGGATTTTCTTGTATTATCATATTTGTATTAAGATTTGGACCTGAGTGACCATTATGTGAGGGTAATAGATGATTATCTTGAGACAATAAGTGATATATATGTCTAATTAAGTCTGATATGATTTATCTAAATGATTTTTAATTTGATTTCATAATAGAGTCAAGTAAGATTAGTATATATGACTATGTTTGAGATTTTCTTTGATCTATATGTTCATATGAGTTCATAAGACGACTTATGTCTTATTTGAGTATAAAGATAATATTAATTATATAGTATGAGTTTTATTTTATTTCAACACCAATATTTTATGGTGATTTCAGATTAAAGTTATGTTTAGTCTAAATAATAACCCTAAGTTGGTATATGTAGTTAGGAAGATGGAGTTTTGAGATTTAGAAATAGAAAGAGAGAATATAGGCTTGGACTTATAAAACTTTGATTATATCCAGGTGATTAAGATTTGAAACAAGAAATCAAGACTAAGTTAAGGACATCATCAGCACAAGAGGTAAGTGGTTCATGCCCATGAGTATTTATTTTTGTCAAACCAAGTACATATACATGCTTCTTAAGTAAGCCATTCATGTCCTACACTCTAAGTTAAATATGTAAGAATGATTTTATGTGCTTATGATTGTAGAATTTCATATGCTCAATATCTTAAGTAGTGATGTGTCATGGAATGATTCTAAATCATGAAGTTAAGTTCATAAGAAGGATAAGAAAATATAGTTCTATCATATCTCTTAAATATAAATGTAACCATGTATTGAGATTGCAAATAGGAACATGTCATCAAGGTTTCTTATATATGTAGTGATCTAAGAAATTAAAAAGTGAAATAGATTCCTTAATAAGGTTGATGTTTAAAAGTTAAGTATTATGTGAGAATATGGGTGTTGCACATGGTAGACCATGGCCCAAATTCTAGGATTAATGTACTAAAGTGGCATTAAAGATATTGTAACATGAGTTTGTGATGATATTATCATATTATGAGATATTAAGCCATGATTGAGTTGCACGAAGAGAATCTATATGATTTCTACCTTAAGGTTTAAGATTTAAGTTCATACAAATGTATTGAGATCAGACTTAATGAGATTAAATTGAGTATGATTAAGATGCAAGTTAAGATTTTCTATGGTTCTATTCTATGGTTTATGATCTTAAGACTTAAGTCCATTAAGATCAGATTTTGATGAGGTTTTAACATAGAATGAGTTATCTTGCCAAGAATCAGATATCATACTTTAGCTATACACATTACTTAAGTTACTTTTGTATATTTAGTATTTCTATACTCATTTTAGATCTCGTCTCATAAGACATTAGACTCATGTGTGATATAATTGGTATAATGAAGTAATCTTACCAAATCAGAGTTTTAGAATAAAGTTTACCTAGATAATGAGATACATGATTAAATCCAATAACAGATTCAGTTTAGAACTCAAGAATAAGAGATTTAGATTTGGACTTAGACTACTCACTGTGTGAGTAGCCATATTTTGAATAAAAGGTACATGATATGCGTATAGACCCAATCTCAAATATGTTGTAATTTGAGATACATATCCAAATTCTATAATAGATTATGTTCAGATTTTAAAGAGCAGAGATTCAGATTCAGATTTCAGATTCAGAATTCAATACATGTTTAGTACTCAGTTTCAGATAAGTTTAGATTCAGTATTTAGTAAAGATAGACGTAAGATAATTAATTTGAAACATTCACATAATGCATTATATAATAAGTCCTCACCAGAGAGTCCCGGGACGATTCAGAGGCGCATTGCGCCAGACACTGCGGGTGTCACAGAGGGCATGTTATGCCAACAGAGGGTGTGTTGCACCATAGAGGACACTTCTGTGTCAACAGAGGGCACGTTGTGCCAACAGAGGGTGCGTTGCACCATCGAGGACACTTCGGTGTCACAGAGGAGGACTTATTGTATAATGGTGGCCACAGTCAGATAAAAATCGTAAGTAAAAGATACCATAGATTAGAGATGCCCATATTGTCATCCATGAGTAATGATGAGAGGGTATTAGATAAGATAAGTAAGACCTAGTCGCTTTGGCGTAGGTCATGAGATCCATGTACCAGGGTACATGTCTCTAGAGAAAGATAAGATAGAAAGATATAAGTTTCAGATTAAGAAATAAGAGATTTTATGTTTCAGATTTTACTCAGAGCTTGATAGTAACTGGTCGTTTATAATGTCGATTTCAGATTATTCATGTATATTTTTAGAATACTCATGCCACTTACTCTAACGACTATTTTTCCCAATGCATGGCTGGGGATGCGATGTCCGCAGAGTTTGGAGCAGCAGAATATTTAAAGAATAAGAAAAGATGTAGCAAGTTTTCAAGCTTGCCTAGTGGGGTGCCATCTACCGAGACGATCCAGAGTTTAGACAGATCTTTTTATGCTTATTCTTGTTTAAAGAGTAGGTTAGATGAGTTGTAGTTTTCTTTTTATCAATGACTATGTATGAATCAATTTTACCTAATGCAAAGTGTTTCATTTGCTTTAATTGCAATGACTATCATGTTTGTGACACTCCCAGATGAAAAAAAAAATATTGCTTCCGCTCATGTGTTATGAAAATCTGGGTGTTACAATATGGTATCAAAGCAATTTGGTAAATGGCCACTAGGCAAACATGATTTTCATAGTCACCCTAGAGTGAAGAGGTAAGAGATTAAAGCTTAGGGATAGATTCCCATAGAAAGATATAATGACATAGATTGACATATAGTTTTCACCTTAGAAGAAATATAGATGTCCAAGAGAGATGTTTATATTCGAGGTCTCATGTTTCAACCTAACCCTAGCTAATGATATTGCTTCTCCATTCTCAATGGTTATGGCCAGCCAATTGAGAATTGAGGAGGAATGTCATAAGCACTAGACCTTGATGCATCTCTCATTTCTTACTAGTCTGTGTGGAATGGGACACATGTGTTAGTAGGTTAGTGAGAGATAGCATGGCAGGATCTCACATCTGTGGGTATGTGCTTGATCACCACATATCTAGAGGTGTAGGAGATACCTGGAAGACCTAAGATTAGATGGTCAACTACACCTGATGTTTGAAATTCATGACAAGGTTGAGTCAGATGCCTTAAGTGTAGAGACCAATTTAGCTTCATAGACCTTAAGTATGAGTTGAGTAGTAGAGCAAGGTAACAAATAATGCTCACAAAATCATTTAGTGAAATACATTACATAGCTCTTTCCATGTAAAAGTCGGAACATAAGTGTGTCTTACAATAAATTAAGAGGTAAGCAGAACCCTAAGGTGGGTAGTAGCCTAGAGAAATTTCGAGGATGAAATTTATTTCAAGGTGGGTAGAATTGTAACATCCTCAATTTCATAGCTAAAGTAATCCTTTAATGTGGGGTTTTCTAGTAAGTGTATGCCAAGGGACCCAATCAACCTATTATGACTAGGTATGTAATTAAGTTCACAAAATGTGTGATACAAGCCATCTAAAACAACCAATACACACATGATGACTTAAATGTGTGTGATTGTAGTCGGTTGTATATGAACATAAAAGAATTATTCCTATGGACAATAATGTGACGAATATCTAATATGATGAGTCCAGATCATGGCTTGAGCCTTGGACCTAGCTTAGGTCTTCATGTTATGTAACTAACGAAATATTGATCACATGTGTTATACATGGACTTCAATTGAGAAATTATATTGGTTGAAGACTTATTTTCATGATTTGGAATACAATCAAGCTCATGGACCCTTTGAAATACTAAGGGGTGGGCCATGTGCCCTAGAGCTCAATTCCAGCCCTATTGGACCAATTATATTCTACAAATAGGTCCTTGGAGTGCAAATTGAGAATTGAGTATTTGTGGTCATAATGAATGTTCAAAATATTTTTAGTAGAATAATAATTAGAATATAAGATGGTGGGAGAAATTTCAGATGATTTTGATGTATATAGCGGTCTAGGTAATTAAATTAGTAATTATAATGTTTTTATTTAAAAGACATGTTTGGAGTATTCGTACAGTTAGTTTTTACTTAAAATCTTGCTCGTGTGAAGTTGATGATAATATATCAGTTACCCCAAAATTTGAGTTCAAATGGGGTCATGTAGTGGTATGTAGAAATATTTCTAGAAACTGGAGTTTTATGCAAAAGAAATTAAAAAAAAAGGGGGAGCGACCCCAGTCCTCACGGACTGGAGAGCCGCGTCCTCTGTTTCACGGACTTGAACAGAGTCTGACGAAGAATGGGGCTCCGCCCGAGATTCTTTAGACAAAATTCTATAAAAGCTCTATGGATTCGACGCATAAGCCCTCACGCACCTAGATCTAGGATTTTTGTGAAGCATGGGAAGAAGAGAGGGAGATCCGTGACGAAGAAGAAGGGGGCGGTGCCTTGTGGGTGGCTGTGGTAGCACACCATGGGAGTTCCCTAATCTCAACCGCCCAAGCCAAGGAGGCAGCGCCGCCCTTGCTGATCGGGGCTGGCCGGAGACGAGGTACAGTTTCCTTCACGGTCGCGTAGCCTCAGGCACAAGATCGTCCTCGCCGGAGGTGATGGGCTGGAGGTACTCTGTTTTTGGAGTCTACAGACACAAAGACTCCAATCGGAAGGGATGAAGCGCCGGCCCTAGCCATGGGATGCACGTGAGATGAGGGTCGCTGAATCAGATCTCGATGGCTGAGATTGACCAAGATTAGGTAAACTTCTAAAATTCATATCTTGAGCTACAGATCTCGGTTTGGGACAAAAAAGATACCTATAGAAAGCTATTCGAGTGTACTATCTTATAAAAATAGTTCCAGAGTATGATTTTTATGTTTTCTATTTATTATATTCTGGGTAGATAAAACTATATGATTTTGATGTTTTGCCAATTAAAAAATAGTAAACGCCTTTAGAAATTTATACAAATTTTACTGAATGTGTATTTTGATATTTCTAACATTACTTCAGAGCCTGATCTTTCATATAAGAAGTTTTATTGAGATTTTTGATATAAACCCTAATAAGGGTATTTTGGGTATTTCACCCATGATATGATTTTTTTCTTATGACCTAATATTTTATACATGATCTTACTACATTGTGTGATTACTTTTCTAGAGATTTAATGGATTTTCTTGTATTATCATATTTGTATTAAGATTTGGACCTGAGTGACCATTATGTGAGGGTAATAGATGATTATCTTGAGACAATAAGTGATATATATGTCTAATTAAGTCTGATATGATTTATCTAAATGATTTTTAATTTGATTTCATAATAGAGTCAAGTAAGATTAGTATATATGACTATGTTTGAGATTTTCTTTGATATATATGTTCATATGAGTTCATAAGACGGCTTATGTCTTATTTGAGTATAAAGATAATATTGATTATATAGTATGAGTTTTATTTTATTTCAACACCAATATTTTATGGTGATTTCAGATTAAAGTTATGTTTAGTCTAAATAATAACCCTAAGTTGGTATATGTAGTTAGGAAGATGGGGTTTTGAGATTTAGAAATAGAAAGAGAGAATATAGGCTTGGACTTATAAAACTTTGATTATATCCAGGTGATTAAGATTTGAAACAAGAAATCAAGACTAAGTTAAGGACATCATCAGCACAAGAGGTAAGTGGTTCATGCCCATGAGTATTTATTTTTGTCAAACCAAGTACATATACATGCTTCTTAAGTAAGCCATTCATGTCCTACACTCTAAGTTAAATATGTAAGAATGATTTTATGTGCTTATGATTGTAGAATTTCATATGCTCAATATCTTAAGTAGTGATGTGTCATGGAATGATTCTAAATCATGAAGTTAAGTTCATAAGAAGGATAAGAAAATATAGTTCTATCATATCTCTTAAATATAGATGTAACCATGTATTGAGATTGCAAATAGGAACATGTCATCAAGGTTTCTTATATATGTAGTGATCTAAGAAATTAAAAAGTGAAATAGATTCCTTAATAAGGTTGATGTTTAAAAGTTAAGTATTATGTGAGAATATGGGTGTTGCACATGGTAGACCATGGCCCAAATTCTAGGATAAATGTACTAAAGTGGCATTAAAGATATTGTAACATGAGTTTGTGATGATATTATCATATTATGAGATATTAAGCCATGATTGAGTTGCACGAAGAGAATCTATATGATTTCTACCTTAAGGTTTAAGATTTAAGTTCATACAAATGTATTGAGATCAGACTTAATGAGATTAAATTGAGTATGATTAAGATGCAAGTTAAGATTTTCTAAGGTTCTATTCTATGGTTTATGATCTTAAGACTTAAGTCCATTAAGATCAGATTTTGATGAGGTTTTAACATAGAATGAGTTATCTTGCCAAGAATAAGATATCATACTTTAGCTATACACATTACTTAAGTTACTTTTGTATATTTAGTATTTCTATACTCATTTTAGATCTCGTCTCATAAGACATTAGACTCATGTGTGATATAATTGGTATAATGAAGTAATCTTACCAAATCAGAGTTTTAGAATAAAGTTTACCTAGATAATGAGATACATGATTAAATCCAATAACAGATTCAGTTTAGAACTCAAGAATAAGAGATTTAGATTCAGACTTAGACTACTCACTGTGTGAGTAGCCATATTTTGAATAAAAGGTACATGATATGCGTATAGACCCAATCTCAAATATGTTGTAATTTGAGATACATATCCAAATTCTATAATAGATTATGTTCAGATTTTAAAGAGCAGAGATTCAGATTCAGATTTCAGATTCAGAATTCAGTACATGTTTAGTACTCAGTTTCAGATAAGTTTAGATTCAGTATTTAGTAAAGATAGACGTAAGATAATTAATTTGAAACATTCACATAATGCATTATATAATAAGTCCTCACCAGAGAGTCCCGGGACGATTCAGAGGCGCATTGTGCCAGACACTGCGGGTGTCACAGAGGGCATGTTATGCCAACAGAGGGTGCGTTGCACCATAGAGGACACTTCTGTGTCAACAGAGGGCACGTTGTGCCAACAGAGGGTGCGTTGTACCATCGAGGACACTTCGGTGTCACAGAGGAGGACTTATTGTATAATGGTGGCCACAGTCAGATAAAAATTGTAAGTAAAAGATACCATAGATTAGAGATGCCCATATTCTCATCCATGAGTAATGATGAGAGGGTATTAGATAAGATAAGTAAGACCTAGTCGCTTTGGCGTAGGTCATGAGATCCATGTACCAGGGTACATGTCTCTAGAGAAAGATAAGATAGAAAGATATAAGTTTCAGATTAAGAAATAAGAGATTTTATGTTTCAGATTTTACTCAGAGCTTGATAGTAACTTGTCGTTTATAATGTCGATTTCAGATTATTCATGTATATTTTTAGAATACTCATGCCACTTACTCTAACGACTGTTTTTCCCAATGCATGGCTGGGGATGCGATGTCCGTAGAGTTTGGAGCAGCAGAATATTTAAAGAATAAGAAAAGATGTAGCAAGTTTTCAAGCTTGCCTAGTGGGGTGCCATCTACCGAGACGATCCAGAGTTTAGACAGATCTTTTTATGCTTATTCTTGTTTAAAGAGTAGGTTAGATGAGTTGTAGTTTTCTTTTTATCAATGACTATGTATGAATCAATTTTACCTAATGCAAAGTGTTTCATTTGCTTTAATTGCAATGACTATCATGTTTGTGACACTCCCAGATGAAAAAAAAAAAATTATTGCTTCCGCTCATGTGTTATGAAAATCTGGGTGTTACAGCACCATTATTTAGCATGACAAAAATTACATTGCCATTTAATTTCTCATAAAATGCGTTAAATAAGGCTTAATACTTAGTAATTAGGCAGTATCTAAGCAAAAGTATAGTTGATGCTTTTCATCTTCCAACATTATATTTTTATTAGTATCATTATGATGTATAATGGTATATTTTCTTGTAAATACATACATATATACATACATATATTAAATAATTGGTATGTATATGTACATGCTAATTATTTACTAGATTATGTATATATGTATGTATTTGTAAGAAAAGATACCATATATACATACATATATCAAATAATTGGTCTGACAATGAATAGCCCGGTTGGTGAATTGCATTGGTCCCCAATGAAGGAACTCATGTTTGAACTACAAGGAGAAGCATTTCTTGATTTAATACCCTCTCGGGTGTCCATCCTCCACTATGGATTATGAAAGAGTGGGGGATATTTCTCTCTTATTCCCATATATTAAATTTTTGTTTATAAATCCTTACTTTATTGTTTAACCAAGATGTAAATGCATCAACTTTCCCAATAAATAAATGACTAATTAATTGCTAAATGTCTCTGTTATCTCATCATCTTTTTTTTGTGTGGAACCACATCTATACCAACATGCTATGTTTGTGTACAATAAAGATAACATAGCATTGAAGTTGATTCCTTCATTTTGTTAATATTGTTGTTGACATGAACATCCTTTAGATATGTAACTAATTTTCAATTGGATTTATTTTAACTTAATTATTTCTCGTAGGGCTGAATTTCTATATTTTTTCTTCTATTCTCACTCATTGATGCCATTGTTAATAATTCAATGTTCAAACATGTATATGTCTGTGTTGAGTCGTATTATAATCAATCACACATTTAATCATATCATATTTTAGTAACTAGATAAGTATTGAACCTAATACAAGTTCACAAAATTATTTTATTTTATTTTCTAAACTTATTTCTATTATTGTAAATTTGGTATGTTACAAAGTCCCAATAAATACAAATAAGAAAGACAGGAAGAAGTGGTCCAATCTTCAAGCAATCCAATAAAAGAATAAGCATCCCAAAAGAATCGAACCTAGGTCAAATCCCTATTATGATTTACTCTAAATTTTATGTCTTGATAATTTAAGTCTTTGAAAGGTTAATCTCACAATTTTAAGTTCTTGACCTAAGTCTCTAACATGTCAAATCTATGATGAGATTGACACTCGATCTTGAATCTCAGTCTGATGACAAAATTTGACCATGTAGCTTGTTGTTAAGTTCTCATAAATACCCAGGTCTAGATCATCCATCAACCTTGATACCATGATAATAAAATTGATGATTTATATCATGAAAATGTTTCTCAGCTAACTATTCGATTGTTGTATATGATTGAATGATCACCGAGAGGTGTAAACATGAACTAAACCCTAGCTTTGAAATGTTTGGACCTATGACTCTTGATGTCAAAATATCGACTCTCAACATTGATTTATGGGATATGGACCCATGATTATTGATCTTGATATCTACTTGACTTTTATTATCACCTTATTTGGTACTTCAATACCACCCTTGATACACGATTAATGGCTTTTACGTTCCCTAATTTTGAAATCTCGAAATGATTATAATGTTGACCTATTAATTTATGAACTAGGGTTAAGCTAACATATGGACTAGGGTGGGAACTTTGATTTGTTATAGATATGAAATCACAATATTGATATAAAATGTTTACCTTAGAAGTGAAGAAAAATGTGAAATCTCAATCATGGATGTATAACCCCACCTAGGACAATGTAGGGGCTATAACTCTAAATGTTGGAAATGAAATTCGTGATTCATTCTTGATATGTAAATCTCTATTCATTTCACCAAAATGTAATCTCTCCAAATTTTTAACATGTATGATTATCTCTCCAAGTATGGCGATCTATGATATAATCTTTCCAATTTGACAACCGAGGTGACTATGTTTGGACCTTAATGCTCGATTACTCAATTTGAAAAGGTATTGATACTTAAGGGATACCAAGATGGTTGTGAGTATGATAGTCCCAAATCTCAATTGAGGGATTGTACTAATTTTGGGGACAAATTCCTTTTATGGAGGGGACGATATCATAGTTCAAACTTTTCTCTCTCCTCATGCACATTCTTTCTACTTCATATTTGCACTATTTTCTCACAACCATCAATTTCCATGATTTGATATTTCTTTTCTACTTTTTTATTATATCTTATGCTCACATGATAAGTGGCGACCCTTAATTTAATATAAAACCAAGTTTACACCTAGATTATACATCATCATTTCTCATCCCCTTTTTATTCCCTCTATGATTCTATTACCACCCTCAACTTGTGTTAGTTGTGTAGAGCATCCTCTCACATTTCCAACACACTAAATTTCTCTCAACTCTGAGCTAGGGTGATGCCCATTTGAAATCATTTTGATTTAACTTTGTATTTAGATCTTTTAATTGAAATCTAACCCTTTTGCACCCAATTGGGCATGCAACCAACTTCCCCCTTCTCTTTTCCCAACAATACCCTCCTCTCTTGGTCATCCGATCGTGAAACTCAATCTCAATGGACCACAAATCTCGGCCCTAGGATCTAGTAGTAGGGAAATATGACATCATATTAGGCAACACAAATATTTTTTTACTGTCATATTCCCCATTAAACCATTGGATCGCGTGAAAAACTACATAATGGAAATGATGATTTTGAGGATATACCTGGTCTTGGAGAAAGTTGAGTGACAATCTCCTCATCATTGTAGTTGTATAACTATCTTTGTAACACCCAAATTTTCATAACACATGAGTGGAAGCTATAGTTTTTTTCTTTCATCTGGGAGTGTCACAAACATGATAATCATTGTAATTAAAGCAAATGAAACACTTTGCATAACTTTAAAACTGATTCGTACATAGTTTTTATCAATAGAAAACTACATCATGTTAAACTATAAAATCTAATCTAATTAACATCACTACTAGACATAATAAAAAGATGTCAAAACTATGAATCATCTAGGCAAATGGCACCCCAATAGGTTGAGCTTGAAATATTCTAGTCCTTTACTTGTTCTTTTGATCCTTAGCTGCTCCAAATCTTGCAGACATCACGTCCCCAACCATGCATTAGGAAAAACAGTCGTTAGAGTAAGTGGCATGAGTATTCTAAAATATACATTGCTAACTAACTGAAATTGGGAATTATAAACATGAAACTAACATCAAACTCTGAGTAAAGTTCATAACATATTCTCTCTTATTACTTAATCTAAACTTTTATCTTTCTACCTTATCTTTCTCTGGAGATGTGTACCCTGATACATGGATCTCAAGACCTGCACCACAGTACACATGTCATAGTTATCTTATCTAATTCCCTCTCATCATACTTATGGATGAGATTATGGGCATGCTCTAGCCTAATGCATATTTTACTTATAAATTTTATCTGATTGTGGCCACCATTATACAATTAGTCCTCCTCTGTTGACACTGAAGTGTCCTCTATGGTGCAACACACCCTCTGTTGGCACAACGTGCTCTCTGTTGACACTGAAGTGTCCTCTATGGTGCAACACACCCTCTGTTGGCACAACGTATCCTCTGAAATGGAGTAAACACTCCTTTGAATTGGAAACAGATGCCTCTGAATCGTCCTAGGACTCTCTGAATGAGGACTTATCATATAATGTATTACGTGAAGGTTCTGAATTAATTATCTTAAGTCTACCTTTACTAAACTCTAAATTTGAACTTATCTTAAATTGAGTACTGAACATGTACTGAATCTTGAATCTGAATCTCTGTTCTTAAATTCTGAATTGAATCTATTACTAAAATGTGAATATGTATCACAAATTACTACATAATTGAGATTGGGCCTACAACCCTTATCATGTATCTTTATTCAATATCTGACTACTCAGACACTGAGTAATTTCAGTTTGAATCTAAATATGATATTCTCATCATCTGGGTAAACTTTATTCTGAGACTCAGATTTGTTAAAATTACTTCATTTCTACCAATTATATGATAAATGAGTCTAATATCTTAGGAGAAAGGATATGAAATTACTATAGAGATACTAAGTATACCAAGTAGCTTAAGTCAAAGTTATGAAAATAGCGTAGGTTTAAAGTATTTAAAAATATGAATTCTGACAAGATAATTTAACCTTTATAAAATCTGATTTTTTACCCTGAATCTTAATGTTTATATACGAGCTTACATTTTACAACTTAAACCTTAAAATATCAATCTTATATAATCTTATCTTGAAACTTAATCATAACTTAATGCATCATAATCTTATATCTATCATTATAAACTCAAAATACAATACACTCTAATAGAGACCTTATATTGAAAATAGATCATGTCTTAATACATTCAAATCTCACTTCGTATTTTGCTTCTAGATGTTGCTCATTCTATGAAATCTGATTAACTCCTTAGTTCTTAGATCTTTATATATATAAGAAATATGGATAACGTGTTTCTACTTGAAATCTTAATACTCAACTATATGTATAAAAGTGAGGGACCCTATTAGTATGTTCATACTTAAAATCTTAACACATGGCTATACCTCATTACCATGGATGTATATCAGTCTTAACTTGTATTTCTTGTCTTGTGGTCTTGAACATTCGTATAGAACAACATTAAGAAACATGAGAGTAATTTACTCTTCTATCCTTGTTAATTCATTACCATCTAATGACACATATCTAATTAATACATTGAGCATATGAAATATCATAATCATAAAGTATAGAAAATTTTGCCTACATATCTGATTAGAACATTGGACATGAAGTTCTCATTTAAGATGCATGCAAAAGTACTAGATTCAATAACTTGAAATACTCATGGGCATGAACCACTTACCTCTTGTACTGAGGGTATCTTTAAGGAAGTCCTGATTCCAAGTCCATAACTTTAATAACCTGGATATCATCGTAGTTCTATTAGTCTACATGTATGTTTCCTCTTTCTATTTCTAAATCTCAAAAGCCCATCTTCCTAACTTCATATACCAACTTAGGGTCCTTATTTAGAATAAACATAAGTTTAATCTAAGATCATTATAAAATCTTGCATCGAAATAAAATAAAACTCATTTTATGTACGTAGTTGATATTATCTTTATACTCAAATAGGACATAAATCGTCTTATGCACTAATATGAACATGTAGATCATATAAGAATAAAATCTCAAACATAGTCATATTACTAATCTTACTCGACTCTATTATGAAATAAAATTAAAATACCATTTACATAAATAATATCAGACTTAATTTGGCATATATATCACTCATTATCTCAAGATAATCATCTATTATTCTAGATAATGACCACTTAGGTCCAAAAGTACATACTGACATAATAACATAAGAAAATCCATCAAATCTCTAGAAAAGTAACCATACAGTGTAGTGATGTCCTGAATAAAATACCAGGTCGTTTTATGATCAGGTCATGGGTGAAATACCCAAAATACCCTTATTAGGGTTTATATAAAAAATCCTAAAAAATATCAAACCTGAAAGATCAGGCTTTAGAGTCATGTTTACCATATCAAAACATACCTACTATAATATTTTTATAAATTAATGGAGTCATTTGCTATTTTTAATGCACAACACATTGAAATCTCATTACTATTAGTAATCCAATTATAATGAATATCAGACATCAAAAGCATCCCTGAAATCCATTTTTACAAAATAGTATACATGACAAGCTTTCCAGAAACATCTTATTTGCTAAGAACCGAGCTCCATATCCAAATTTATGATATTTTGAAAGTACCTTGGTTTGAATAAATCTCAGCCGCTGATAATGGATCTAATGGCCAGGATCTCACTTGCCACAACAATCGTCCTAGCGGAATCCCTTGTCCATTGTCATGCACGCAGAAAGGGGATTGCGCCTCCCCTATTTCTCTTCAAATATATGGTACCTCTGAGTAGATCTCCTTGGACGACCACAAGGTAGCTAGATAGCCCACTGGTTCGCGATCTGAGGCTCCTCCTAGTCCGGCACAGACTCCATGGCATGGGCGGCGCCATCGTTGATCACAAGCAGGACAAAATCAGAAACCCTTAGCCTTTGTTGTACTGTCGCCGCCATGGCTCCCCTTTACCTTATCTTCTTTGATCTCCTTCTCTATCCCTCAGTTTCCAGTCGAATCTTAGCCTTAGCTTCATCTAACCCTAGGCTTTCTAGATCCATGGTTAATATAGAAAATTGGAGTCCGGATCATGTGGGGAATCATCTCCTTCGCGGACTCTGTTCGGGTCTTTTCTAGCAGAGGCGACGCTCTCCAGTCCGTGTTGGGCTGGAGTCGCCCCTTTTTTTATTTTGTTTTTCTTCTTCTTTTTGATAAAAGTCCAAACCAAAGAAATAATTAAATATCCTATTTCATAGCTCCAATTGATCCCAAATTTTGGTACAAACACTATATTATCATCATATTTACACGAACAAGATTCTAGGTAGAATCTAACTGGATAGATAATCCAAAATTATCTTTTAAATAAAAACTAGATAATTACTAATATAATCACCTAGGCCACTATATAAATCAAAAACATCTAAAATTTCTCCCACCATCTTATATTCTAATTACTATTCTACTAAAAATATTTTGAGCATTCATTATGACCACAAAATACTTTATTCTCAATTTGTACTCCAAGGACCTATTTGTAAAACATAATTGGTCCAATAGGGCTGGAATTGGGCTCTAGGGCACATGGCCCATCCCTTAGTATTTAAAAGGGTCCATGAGCTTAATTGTATTCCAAATCATGAAAATAAGTCTTCAATCAATATAATTTCTCAATTGAAGCTCATATATGACACATGTGATCAATATTTCTTTAGTTACATAACATGAAGACCTAAGCTAGGTCTATGGCTCAAGCCATGAATTGAACTCATCATATTATATATTCATCAAATTATTGTTCATAGGAATAATTCATTTATATTCATATACAACCGACTACACTCATACACATTTAAGTCATCGTGTGTATATTTATTGACCAGATTACTTGTATTACAAATTTTGCGAACTTAATTACATACCTAGCCATGGTTAGGTTCATTAGGTCCCTTGGCACACACTTACTAGAAAACTCCACATTAAAAACTTACATTAGTTATGAGATTGAGGATGTTACAATCTTCTAGTTTCACTTGGATGGCATATGTATTAGCTCCTGGTCTTCACCACGAACATCAGGCTGACATTATCCTCGTAGCGGAAAAAGTATCCATGCCTCTAGCAAAGTCTACACGAATAACCTAGAAGTCTTGTTGTTCTACTAGAATAGACAGGAAGGAGTTGTCTCTCCCATTGGTGCACTAGTCACTAACTTTATCTCCCACAATTATTCTCCCTTGCTATCCCTCCTTTAATCCGGAAGGACTTTCTCGGGTTCTCACAGTTACCACAACCATAGAAGACAAACAATTATTAGAGGCAATTGATGTGTCTAAGAAGCCCCCGGTACCCATCTATTCATAGAAGGGTTAGGGTCAGGGTTCATAGTCTGTGTGAGAGTGGAAGGGACATAATCTCATAAAATTTGCAACCTGCAAATGGAAAAACGGTCAGTTCGCTAGGAGAACTGATTGATTGGCATGCGAGTCTATCGGTTCACCTAGTGAATCGATCATTTCGACATGTTTCCCAATCACGTATGAATTGACAATTCTAACCCAATTAATGCACAATATGATGCCAACACTAATCCTTGATGCAACCGGATTGCACCACAAACCGGACGTCTCACTTTGTGAAACGGTCATTTCGCTCCCCAACTCATCCAGAATTCAGCCAATGCAATATCCACTCAACTTGACACTCCAATCAGTTGGTTCAATACTTGAACCAGTTGGTTGGGAGTCTAGACACTTGATTTTTTGTTTGAATTGAATACTTAAACACTTTAGAAATCAATCCATTTATCAATCCTGATCAAAAATCCTCTTCTAGGTGGATCCTATGTGTGTGACCCTATGGGTCTCATATTACATTGGCAGTGAATGTCCATAACCAATTATGACATTACAAGCTAAGAGCGGTGCCTATTGCTACCTATGTCAATGGGAATTTGGAGAACAACTTCAACCTATAAACTGTGATTTGGTGTTACAACGTTTTTATAGTTCCTTTTTCACTGATATCCAGATTGAACTCGAGGCATGTAATTGTCTTCCTCTTCAACATTCAATCTTAGTCCCTTGAACTAGAGAAGATTATTTGAGATATATGTAAGCTCGATATCTCATATTGACTCACATGTGCATGTCCATGCATTTCTCAATCTCACTTATCAAGTGGCCTGGATATCATACTCCTATAGGAGGGACAAATTCCATCTACATCACTCACAGTCATAGCCATGTGTCACACTACACCCAATCATCATCTTTATGGAAACCCTTATTCAAGATCACGGTGGATAATGTCAAAGTATATCGAACAACATGTGATACGTGCAATGACTTCAGGTCTAGGAACCACAATCACCACCAACACTATAAGAGATGTTTTTGACTACCAATTATGGTTTCCTTGTATCACTCCTATGGTGGGTCTATCCGATACACTGTTCTTTAATAAGTATCTACGTGCTTAGTTTGATATCACATATCATGACGAATGAGATTCTGTCATCAACCAACACACGATCTAGTCTTATGTGTTATTATTGTCAATCAACATTCCATAATAACATCCAACTAGGAACATAACAAGAATGTATATACTCTTAACATCTGTATGATCTCATTGTTTAAGGCACATACTTAAAAGACATATGTCATAATGAGTAGTATCATTCTAGACATTTATTATGCTACCCATTATCTCATAACTGAATAAAATAAAATAAATTGGAAGGTTGCCTTCTATTCTTAATCAAATATTTTACAAGTTAGTCCATTACAATCATTATATGATTGACTCTCTGGAATACATACAAATACTAGAAACTACTAATTATGCTCCCATTTGATGACTGAGGTGTTGTCTTCCACCTCTGTGCCATGGCAAGCGGCCATGGGGCCACATTTCACCAACAACTCTTGTTCCCAGCACCTTGACACAAATTGACCCCCTTCACCTATAAAGCTCCTTTTTGCAACCCATTCCCTCATTTTTCTTTGATTTTCAAGAACCCTAGCCATTTTCTCCTTTGTTCTTATACCTTTATCCATCTATTATGCCACCACACAATCATCATTGGGAATTTCCTCTCTATCACCACATAGAAAAACCTCCTTTAAATTTACATCACTGCCTTAAGCTCATACGACCCTTTTCTACCCCCTTTCACGCACAAAACTACCTTCTCACAAGGTGCTCCGATGAGTACCTACAACGGGCACGATTGTATTTCCACACGGGGGGCGCCTTAGGGGCAAGTGGGGTAGGAGGGAAAGACATCCATGTAGGCCAGTCCAAACTAGGTCATATAGTGGGCTTGGCCCAATCGAGCTTGAGTGGAAGTTGCTAGGCTATGTCCTTAATAAGCATGTGTGTGCTGACCACAAGATTCTGGATCGACGACTGGCCTCTGCCATCAAATATTTGGTAACATCTTGATATTTTCTTAAAGTTCTCAATTAAAATTTATAAAATGCTTATCATTTAGACCCATTGTCCAAATATAACAAACCTATATACCAAATCGATCAACTTGATGAGATCTACACAATAGATATACTTTTCAACCCTTACTTTGAAATCATTATCTCTGCTTTACTAAAAAATCCTATATTTATGATCTTTTACATGTTTCCATCCATCTATGCTTCACTTCAGTCACTAATGATCAAATGTTGTATTAATCCTCTAAACTAGTAACTTCACTCCAATTTGGGCTTGTTTGATGCTTTGTTCCATCTTGATGTACCCCTAAAGACTATCTTAACCTAAAACTAATTTTGTTATGCTAATGCCTGATGATACCTAATCAATACTTGAACTTTTATTATATTAATCATCACATGTCTATCCCACTTCAAAATTGTTTTGTGACATATTTAACTAAGATATTATGCCACTTTTCCATGAATAACCGATATGATCTAAATACTCACTCTTGTATTCAAATATGCTCTAAAATGTGATGTTTCAGTACATACATGATTGGATCTTTAACCCTTATGTAAAAGTTGATCCTTGGTGTTTGGTTTTCTATGTTAACCCTCAAATCATTTCTTATAATGACGTGTGACACGAAATTCCATGTAACACACTCATATGCACTTTTGACTACATGTACACACATGTGACATCTAACATCACCTAAATGAATACATTGATTATTGGACTCTACTCTTGTATGAATCATGATATGATATTATAAATGGTATCTTATGACTTCAAATCAATAGAGGTATCATGTTTGTAGTACTAAATTCCTACTTGATACACCTTGTGCTTTTTTATGTTCATATGACTTGGAAATGTGATAATGTTGCATGAAATTGATCTAGTATGACTAGTTATGATCTTGCACGATTAAAACTTGATGATAAAAAATTATCATGCCTCTCCTATTAGAAATCAACGTTTATCTTCATCTAGTAACTTCCATAGTGTGGATGTTTGGCATAGACCTAGGGTGTTGTTGTGACTTTTAAACTATATACAATATTTGTGTGCATGCTTGGAACATTGGAATTATGATCGAGAAAATTGAAATCTAGGCCTAGTAGAACATACACATGACACATATGATTTTTATCTTATTAAAAATCTATTGATCTAAGACCCAATGTTATATTTTTTACATATTAGGTTCCCTTTGGGTTGAACCTTCTCTAGGAATCTTACTCAAGGATCATAACTTGCTCACTACTCCCAACGTACACTTAATTTCTTGAGATGTTGCCTTGTTTGTATGTATGAACTTACAAATGCTTGGCTACCTAGTTACTTGTTTAATCTATTTTTCATATGAATACTTACTTTCATGGTTGATGTTATTATGTTGATAAACCTTGAACATAATCTAGAAATCCATTATATAACCCTTGTGCACCTACCTAAATTCTTCGGGTAAATACACAAGCCATGTTGAAACATGGTTACATCATTGATTTTTCTCTTGAAGTACCTTATGTAAAAATAGGGTGAAAGTTAGGATTTGAGCCTAAAATGCCCCTGACGGGCCCTTCCTTTAGAATTTGGTCAAAATCCTAATGTTGTAATGGAAAATGTAACCTAAAATGTTCTTTGTATAAAAGAGTGTCATTTAAAGTTTTCTCACCTTGACTTTGTCTAGTATAATGTTCTAGCAAAGAAAATTATGTTACTACTCTAAATGTGATCTTACATGCCTTTTCATATCGTACTTAGTGTTTTAGCATCAATATATTTTATTTATCAAATTTTAGATGTCAAATGAAGATCCATTGCACTCAGATCAACTACTCTATGAAATGAAGCACAAATGGGATATCCTTGAAATAAAAGTGGGGACATGACTCTATCTCCATAATATTTCTCGTTATCTTTGTCAGTTATGTTTTCCCTTTCATATATGATGCTTCTATGAAATATTTTGTACCACTATAGGGACAAATGCCCTGGTACTCCTACCTTTTCTTGTTTATCCATTAGGAGTGAGGATCGGGGTAATAAATGGTTTTGTGACAACACTTGATTTCCACAATGTCATCAAATTTCTAATGATAAGCATCCCTCCCTTGGCGATTTTGAAGTTGGTTCATTTGGTATTGGTGTATCCAAGAAATGGAGCTTATGCTCGTGTGTAAGAACGATTCTCAGTGTTATGAACCACTCATGGAAGTTATTTCCATTAAGTATTTCCTTCTCAAGGACCGAGCATAGTGGAAAATGGTTGTTGTTGATTGTAATTTGATATACAAGAATTACAACAAGAGTTAATATTTGATCTAAAAAGTTTTATTGATGTCAACTTGGTCTTTAATTAATTATCTCTTCCACTACTTTATTTCAAGTTAATAGCCCTCACTATCAATGTGGAAAGTTGCATTGTGCAATCTTCTAGTGAGACATGATCTATATTCCATCAATTCATGAGTCAACTTTGGATGTTCATTCACAATTTTTTTTGATGACGAGGGACCACCCTCAAAGACAAGCCATGATTGTGACCCCCATGATAGTGTAAACCCCTGGTTCCCCCCAACTACTCACACATCAGGGGTCGCAAGGTAAACTCACACAGAGGCTGAGGTACATGATAGGATCAAGGATCACTGAAGTTGCACAACCGAGGATTCGGACCTGGGTCCCTACTCTGGGGATCCTGTGCCTTCTCCACTGAGTTGCAACTCCCTTGGCTTGTTCACCTACAACTTGACTATTTAGGTAGGCAATAATTTCCAACACACGACCTTTTGTCATAATCATGTATATGACTCTAGGTGCTTAATCCTATTAAGATCACCTAGTTAAGTCTGACTGACCAACACCATAATATATACACCCTACTATAGCAAGTCCACATATCTACTCCCACACTTCCTCAAGATAGATAATGCACCACACTTTGGCATCTCGACACTTGGTCGATCTTGGTGGCATGTGTGTTGCACATTGGAAAGCATCTTAGACTTAATATTTTATTTGAGAGGTTTTATATATGTACATATACATATCCAAACACTACATACTTATAATATGTTTGATATACATATCATATCAACCATAAAAATCCAGAAAAATATAACCTTGGTTATAGCCATAATAATGTCATCCTTTGGAGACCCAAAGGATTACTATCCACCTAAGGTACATTGCATCATATATATCATCAAACCATGAACCTACATTTGTGTGGCACCACATAAATGGCTCTATGGACACTCTTTGGATCTTCACGTTTGTCTTGTCACACCATATCCTCTAAAATTGATTCATTTCCTATAGATATTACATGATATGTAGAAACCTCAAGTTACATTTTAGGGTAGTAATAGGAAATAGCGACCATTACATATGGAATAAAAGATGAGGCTCAACATGCAAGTTAAATACTTGTCAACTAAAAGGATCCATTCACATCCACATCAGGGGCCCTTTGACCATAATATATATAATTATATATATATATATATATATATATATATATATATATATATATATATGCAAGAATCCACCAAAAAAATATACTTTCAAGGAAACATGTATGATTTATCGACATGCCACATCTATACATACATATTGAACATTGCATCTTTTCCATACAGGAAAATCCCATGGATAAATCTTTAAAGTCCACATAAACTAGGCATGGTATGAAATTTTACTTCTGTGGAACTAGAAAAAATCATGTTTTTTCGTAGTCAACCCCATCCACCTTATCAAAAATCTATGTTTTGACACATGTGATATTAGCAGGATATGCATGTTGCCATTTAATTGTTCACATCACATGTAACAACACAAGCAACATAAAAAATAAATTCAATCACATCGATTATAAATCTCAATGTATCGTATATTGACATGGCTTCAATACTACAATAAAGGATTGTGGAGGTGATAGGTGTAGTGGAAGCAAATCAGATTATAATCCACCATATTCCCATGAGCAGATCTTGTCAATAACAATATACCAGGAAGGATGAAACGTGAGATATACCTTATCCAACTGTATATCCAACGGCATTTCTCACAAATAATATTGATGAAAGAATTCGTCAATGGCATTCTCCCAACATAGTCCCAAAGGCAATTAAGTTTCTATATCATCTACATGGAAGAACATGAACTCCAAGTCATGCTTCAATAGCCAGTGAAGAAGGAGCAACTTTTAGGTTGGCAATGTCCTAGAATTTCATAATCTTTACCCTCCCTCTCCTTGTGGGTAATGATGACTAGGGTTCACGTACCAAAGGTGTAACTAAACACTGCCCATCATGCCCCTATACATATGAGAGGTATAGAAGAAGAGTTTCTAACATACTCTGGGAAACATAAAGGCAGTAGCTACTTTTCAACAGTCTGCTCGTGGATAGCTAGTTGGGCGAATGGACTGGGTCAGACTACTTTTCAGAATCCCATTAGGGACAACCATTCATGTGCATGGACCATCCAGTCAGCCAAATGGACCGTCTAGTCGGGTGACTTGGTTAAATCAAAATAGTACCACTAATCATTTGATTCATTGATCTAGTCTAGTTGGGTGATTGGGCCAGCCTGTCGATATGTTGGTTGATTTTGTCCAGTCAGGTGATTGGGCTAGCCAGTCGAGTGACTCGACTGTTGGTCAATCAACTTGAAATTCTGTTCAATTGACTGGTCTATTGATTTGGATGATTGGACTTTCTATTTGACCGATAGGGCTTCCAATCAGTCCATAAATGATCTAATTGATTACCTACACTTTTATAAACAATTAATCTTGTGTCCACGATTATGCTTCTCTTCCTTGTGCATCCTATGTGTGTGACCCTACACATTATGTCTATAATCATATTATGACTTCACAAACAATGATTGGTATCTAGTAAGACTTAATTGTCACCCATGTAATTATAGAAATTGGTAATAACTTCAACCTAGTATTGTGACTAGTGTTATAGAGATTGAATAATCCCTTTGTCTCTGATGTCTAGACTAATTCTTAGGCATGGAAACATCTTCTTCTTTTAAACCTTGTTTTATGATCAAAAGTAGACTATTTGAGATATATATCATCTCAACATCACATGTTGACTCACATGAGAATGGTCACACATTTTATAATATCACTCATCAAGTGGTCAGGATATCACTCCAATTATAGAAAGAAATTCATCTGCATCACTCACAATAGTTCACGTGTCATGAAGCAACATAAATTCATCTACATCACTCGCAATAATTCACACATCATGGTGCACCCAAGAACTACCTATAAGACAACCCTTATTCAAGGTCATGATGAGTAGTATTATCATACACTGAACAACATGTGATCATGTAATGACTTCAGGTCTAAGGACCACAATCACCACTATCACATAGAGATGTGATTCTAACTACCATATGTGGATTTGTATCATACTCATGTTAGGTCTGTCTAATACACTTTTCATAGCAATACCTATCTGTTTGACGTGATATCCATTATCATGGCTAATGATATGTAATCATTAGTCAACACATGTAGTAGTCTTAATGTGTCGTCCTAATTTCTACACTAATATCTGAGTAAGGACCTAGACAAGAATGGATACTCTTAGCATATACATGATCGTAGGTTTAGGTCCTCATCCTGAAATCATATGTCATTGAGTCACAGATTCTTAGGATACGTTATACTATTCGTTATCTCATTGTGATGCATACATTATAATTAGAATAGCCATTTTTAATAATCAGATTAGTTATAAAGTGTGTCATTACAATAATCTTATGACTGACTCTTAGGGAATATTACAAATAGAGTACATGCTCTCATGGTACTAAAGGTGCAAGACTTGTTGGGAGGGAACAAGAAAATTCTAAAGGGATGGTAGAAGGTGGTACAAAGAGAAAAAGGCATCTAAGATAGAAAAAAAATCTGAAGTTGGAAAGAGGGATTGGGAGTCTCTAGAAAACCTCAATTCTGATGGAAGCCTAAAATAACAGAAGAAAATTCATAATGTAAACAAGAATAAAGGTTGATATGGATGATCTCAGGGAGGTTGGGAGCAAAAAAATTGTGTTACACTCGATTCTATATGCACCTACAAAAAGGTGCCTACAATGAATAAGGAGGATCAAAATCATTTATGTTTTGTTTATAACTCTAAGCAAATTATGGATGTAATAGTAGGGTGTGATGAATTTATAAATTGACGAGCAAGGTTAAATAAAATCACCGGTCAAGGAGTCACTCCAAATCTTGAAGTTGCTACAATGATGGGATAAGCCTACAAAATCAAGAATGGCTAATGTTTTGATTTTTTTACCCCTCATTGCTCTAATCATTTCTTTGGATCTAGATTTAGATAAGCTTCTGCATAGAATTAGTTCAAGAAATAAGGAAGATAAGGTTCCATCATATGTATGTTTTATAATAGTGGAAGGGAAACCACTGGCTTATATTCATTTCTTTCCTAAATTCTTTGTGTACTCATGGTTTCTATGATGTTGGAGGGTGTTTGTACCCAAAGTCATTTCTCATAATATTCTAGAGATTGCTTTCCTATCATCCTAAAAGAAACCTCAACTCCCCAACCAACATTTCTACCAAAGACCATTTTCCTTGAGACTATCGCATAACATGGTCCAAAAAGAATCTAGTAATCCTCAAGAACCAACACAAACCATCCAAATTTGTCTTATTCTAATGATCTTCTTCATTGTTATGCGATCAACATCCCTTATAGTGTCTAATATATGAGCTCCTACCAACGACCATGATGACTAGAAACTAAACCAACATGGGGGAGGGGTGCCCTAATCTTGGTATAGTGGTCATATGAAGAATCAAATGAAGCACCTTTAGGCAAAGTCAACAACAACTTCCTCGATTTTTATCACACATCATGGTGTGGATGGTACATTAATATTTACTCATTGTAATACCAATGATTTCTTTGGTAAAGCATCTCTACCATTATAAATGGTTTGTATCTCGGTTGTGGGCCAACCCAAAGGTGGATTATCTTTTTGAACCTTTGTCTTTAACTTGTGTTTTATTGTTTGGGTGAATTTTAGTTAAATAGAATCCAACATCATTTTATGTTTTTCTTCTATCGAATAATAATGAGGATATTATTTTGTAGTCTTGTTTTGTTAGAATAAATGGGTGTAGTTGGCAAGTAAATGAACCTCCTACAAACGTCATCAAATTCCTTTAAAAAGAATGGGGAGAACACATCGTGCCCATTTTGGGCAAGGTTGAGCTGAACTATCACTGCTGTTGTATGGCCCCATCCACATGATTTCTTCATTGTGTGAATTCATTCAATTCCTTTAATGAAAGGAGATTTTTAGATATCCAAACTCCCACCAACCCAATGTTCTCTGTGGGACCCATGGGTAACAACCTCACATTAGGGACTCACCTTTCTTTTCCCTGACCCTCCCTCTTGGCATCCATCTCTCTAATTATCCATACTCGGCAACCCCACAACTAAAATATTTGTGTAGATCTATACTCATGTTGTAACACCTCGCTTGTAAAAACATAAACAACATAGAGCAGAAGTATAAATTGCATTTGCTTCTAGGGGATGTCAGAATCATGATATATATTGCATAAAATATAATTCATATATAAACCATCACATGATAAAGTTAACTGTTCTCATTCTCAAGTCATCAACATCACTCGGACATTAACCAAACAAACATGTATCACACTTATACACGATATATTTTTTCATAAATAGGAAAATAAATCTAAAGTGATAGGTCCACCCCTCTATGCTTTCTCCTTACCTATGGGTGTTGCAGCCCCAACCATTACATCAAACAATTTGTAAGTGGAATTGAACATATTATATCTTAATAAATATGTAGGTTAAAAATAAAATTTAAACATAGAACATTAGGTAAAAGACACATTTACTTTTATATTATTTTCTTTTATCTTGACTCATATAAGAATCTTCTGGTTTGTAAATAAATGCCTCTTCTCTTATGCATCAAAGTGCCTCTTAATTTGCTTTGAGGAGCCTCTTGGTGAGGTTCTTATATAATTCATATTTTATTATTCTCATTCTCTCAAAATTCCTAACCTATTCTTAAATCTTATTCTTAACTTTATTGATAACAAGCATGAGAGATGATACAGTAACTATTGACAATTAACATTACATTCAATTCATTATACATCCATTGACTCTTATCTTTATAATCAAATGAAACATCAGATAATTCATTCATATGTTTCATATACATTGTACATACATATATAAGAAAGTGCACAAACTACTTACGTCTCTTAAAGAAATCCTAGTTGTTTTTCTTAGGTTGAAGAACCCCTAATCATGTTAAATCCTAATTACCCTATTATAACAATTATCATTCATTAACATTTAATGTTCACTTTAATTTTTAGGGTTTCATTGTCCTTTTAAGTTTAGAGGAATTTGGAATCAAAATAGGCATCAAAACCACCTTAGGATTGTGCCTTGTATCTTTATCTTTACTTGAATTTTTTTTGACTAATGATGAATTAGTTATGAATTTTGCAAGGATCAACCAATCATAAATTAAGGAAAGTCCACACATGTAAATTTATCCATTAAGGCGTTGGGCCCCCACTAAGGTGTACCAATCAGGCATGACTACTATGTCAGGCCTTGCCCCGAAGAGAACACAGTTGCTAAAAACATCGTGGAAAGAAAATTTTCACATGTTGAGCATCACCAAAGCTGGACGATACCTAGGCTATATGAGGGAAAACACATACTCGCTTCTTCTCCTTCTTTAATTGACAGCCATGAGTAACCGTGTTACAACAGTAGAGGATCTTCTGAAATCAAAACACAAACCACTCATTTTCAATGCAAGCCAAGGTGTTAGTCGCCTTCCTTATTTCCGGTTGGACTTGGCAAGACCAAGCATGAGTTGCCAGGAAGCGAAAAGCTCCTGGGCGGGGTTCCATCGTAGCTGGAAAAGGGGAAAGGTAGAGGGAAATCGGGAAGCAATGTAACCAATCAAAACATCCAAACCAACGATGAGAAAGACTTTGTCGCATCAATCTGTCAGAATCCAAGACGATGACCTTTGAAAAAAATGGCGACTTGAAGAAGGGAATCGTTTGTTGACGAGAATCATAGATAGGTAAATAGGGGAAATGTCAAATATCTTACTTTTTATAAAACTTGAGGGCTTGAGAAGCTTTTTGGGCATACAAGGAGTTGTCAGTAGCTTCCAATGGAGTTGTGCATGCTTGGATTATGGCGATTGCGACCAAGCCAAGCAACAACAAATGACAGTTCTTGGGGGGAGAACCTTGGAACTCACTGCGATAGAGAACGATATGGAAGTGATCATGGGTACTTTATGATCGTTAAAAAAACCTCACACATATAGTGGAGAGTCCGAGTAGGCTATGGATGTCGTTGATGCTGTGTTTGGATGGAACATGGAGACCATGTATGGTTGGGCATCCTAGAGATTGTATTCTAGCAATCTAGGGCTCTTTGGAGTCGTCTGAGGGCGACAAAGGTGGTGGTTGAGATCGATTCTTATTGGGATTACTCAAAAAGAGGGAGAGATCACAAATTGATGGGGTAGACTCAAACTATTGAGAAGACCACATGGCACCAGACTTGGGTGAGAGGGATGACTCTCACCTCTCAACACCAAGTTTGATTAGTATACTTTAAATTAGATAATAAGTTTTCCAATTAATTAGTGACCAATAGAGTTTACCCCTAGTTCATATCTTGAATTTAGTCTCCATTAGTTGTGTTTCTTTTATATTTGAGAATTGTGGAGTTTGGGAGGAGAGAGAAAAGTGAAAGAAAAATTTGTATATATACATCAAATTTATAAAGAAAGAAAAATAGAAACATATTATGTTTTCTCTCTCTTTATATCTCATTTTAGATGAAGTATTCATTATTTGGGTAAATTGCATCATGGTCTAAGATTTGTAAATAATTTATGGAAAATTGCTATTGGAACCCTAATCTTACTTTATTTAAATTTTGGAATGTATTCTTGATAATATAGGAAAACAAACTTGATCAAAATGTTCACAAGTTGAAATTTAGTTACTTCAAAAAGTAGACTATATCTTTATTGAGTTTGGATATTTCTTTCTGCCATTAGAAGTCTAGATTCAACAAATAAACAAAATATAACAAAATATTTTGACTCACCAAACAAACTTTCAAATTCGATATATGTATTCTTTTATCTTTTTCGCTTAGAGGCCGACCAAACAAGCCCTTCTAGAAAACACATTACCTACCCCACTTTGCTCCCTTTGAAAAGTTTATGCGGATAAACCTTTGTTGCTCAGGCCCTGTTTGGTTGGATGCGGCTTGTCTTCCTCACATTATAAACTAACTAGTTCGAGGGAAAAATCCTTTTGGTACAGTGCAGTTGGCTGAATTGAGACTGCACACAACTACACAGTTGGCCGGATTTTCTGTGAAAATGTACCGCCCCCTTTTTGGATGCGGTCGGGTGCAATTGCCTGATGTGTTCGTTGTGTCCGTGTGGTCACCGACTAATCTTCCTGGTCACGTATAATTTACCGGCTGTTAACTTCTATACTAAATACAATCGCTGGATCCCTGAATGGAGAACCTCCAGGCGTCGGTTACGTTCAGTTGCCTTTTATCATGCATAGCGGCATACCAAACAAAAAGTGAGCAGTGCAAAAGGCATGCGTATGTTTGATCTGTTTTCAAAATATCTAAACTGCATCCAACAACACTGTACCAAACGTGCCCTCAGTCTGTCGCACGCGGCCTCCATTTCTGCTTATACAGACGAGTTTGTCGGATTAGACAATTTCATGTGTAGGAAAATTATCCCTTCTTATTTAGTCCTTTTGACATTTCTGTTGACAATCACAAGCCGATGTCCCAAGCTCATTGATATTGACGGGGTATCCTCATGAATGCTTAGAGGCTCGGCATTTCCGAAGCTTTTCTGGGACTGGGTATAACACAACAGCATAAAGATATCACAGTGGCTAGGCCATAATGTCGATCTCTTAGGAATCATCCTCCCAGATCGCGGTCAAAACCGACCTTGGACTACGACTAGTTCGTCTCTCTATCTATATAAGAGCCACTTTCTCTTAACATTGTAGGTCAGCAACGAGACTAATTAACTTCCAGAGAGCAGGTCGATCCATGATTTTACCTGCCCTGACTCACTCAGGAACAAAGAACATTGTCTTTGTAAAAGAAGAGAAACCGCAAGAAATGCAGCGATCAAATCACCAACTCAAACCATGTACTGAGCGATGATTCGTCTTTGCCGTTCTCTTCAGATTGAAGGTCGGTGGACCTTTTAGGGGCTGTTTGGATGGGGTATTTAACACAGGAAGTGTATTTGAAAATGGTATTCTAAATACTGGCACTCACAGTCACAATATACTCCGACTTTTTGAAAAAGTCACGTTTAAAATGCGATTTTTTCTCTAAACCTATCAAACATACGAATAATTCCCAATTTGAGCATAGTCATAATATACTACGTTTTATTCTCGTATTATTTACGAATTTGACGTTTTCTTCCCGTTTTCTACTTTTTTATGTACTTTCTCATTTTATTCTATTTAAGGCTAACTTGATTTGAGTGTGTGTGTATATATATGCGTGTTTGTATATGTAAATACACACACACACACAAATATATATATACTAGTGAACGCACACGTGCACATGCACGTGACATATAAAATTTGTTAGAAACGTCCGGGGAGAGGACTCGTCCGTAAAATGGTTCCTACGCTAAAAGATATTTGTGTTGGTTGTTTGAAAAAAGAGAATCAAAGAACAATTTTCGTGGAATGGAGAGAGAAATACATAATTAAAGATAATAAAAGTTAATAGGAGAGTGTGTGAATAAATATTTGTAGGAGCAAAATTCCTTGAAAAAAGGTGAGAAGAGAGTGAATCAAGGAGAGCGCAACATCAAACTCACTCTTTTTATAGTAGTATAGATAAGTCATAATATAAAAATAATTTGGGATAAAATTAGTGTTTTTGTATATTTTAGTGATATTTAAATAAATATATGGAGTTTGAGAGGATTAAACTGTATATTTTAGGAAACAAATTTATTAACACATTGGTGTCATCATTATTCTCTCTTTCAAATTAAAAAGATATAAAATTACTTTTTTCAGTAGATTGATTGAAATGTATTGAAAATAAAATTTGAGTTTGAAACAAAAAATTATCGTAAATGAACAATGATTATAAAAATTCTTGAATTAGCATTTTCTATTTCTTTGCACTTATGATTATATATATATATATATATATATATCCAGTTTTTGAGATGACTATTGTTGAAGAGTAAAACTAACCAATTATTAATACTCACACCTAGATGGGCCGATTGGTTTGGTGTATGTCATAAGTTATGTGAACAAATTTTCTGGAAACTCTAGTTTAGTTTCTAGAACTTAACATCCATTCACTTCCATGTGATTGGCTTGGTGGATGTGTAAATACGAATATCATTGAAATATTTTATTAATTTTTACTATGTAATATAAATAAATAAGTACGACAAAGATATTAAAAAATGAATCATATCCGTGAATACCTATAACATTTTTAAACTATAATGACCTCTAAAAGTGGTCATAGTACAAATGTTACTCTTTTAAAAAATATTTTAGTATGGTTTAATTATAATCTTCATTATAATCTTATCATTAAAATTGCAATAAAATATTTTTAGTTACACTTTGTATGTAAAAAGTATTGAAATAAGATCATTATTTATGTGTTTGTAAACATAAGTTTTGGTTCGTCATTGTTTAACATAATGCAGAATATTAATTTTACTATATATTGTTTTTTGGAAATTTTTACTATGTTCTTCATACATGGTTATAGTTAATTATCCTTTTTCACTCATATAGTTTAAACATGAAGAATAATAATATGTTAGGTAAATCATATTTTTTGTCGCATGTTGCAATGTGTTTTTTTTCTTAGTGTTCGTATCTTGTTATTTTGTAGACCACACTAATAATGGTGGTTATAGTGTAAAATGTTTTACATACTACGATTATTGTGTATAATATTTTGTCATATTATAATAGTTTTAGTAATAAATTGTATATCCACACCGCTAATATTTCTAGTCATAAATATTTTACAAGTGTCATTTATGATGAATGAAGTATATAATTGTGTAAGAAATGTTGTTAGTTGTTCTGGAACTCATTTTCTTTTCATTTTAAGAAGAAAAATATTATACATATATACTATGATTTATAAGTTAATAAATATATTAACAAATTACCATTTAGGTAACTTATTAGAGACACTATATGTTGAGAAAGATAAAACTCGTTACATTGTTCCTAATGATGGTATGTATTATAAACATAATTGGTGAGAGGTCTTCGAGTAAACTAACCGTAACAATCTAAAAATTGTATATAAACTGAGACAATATTGAATCTAAAATAAAGAGAAATTGTTTTATACATATACTCTTACTAAGTAGGAGAAATCCCATAAAAATGCAAATGGAATAAGTACATATGATAACTATAAATGACAATTTATAAAACATCCAAAAATACTACATATTGATAGAGCAATGATTTACTTATAATGTTTTTAATAATAGTTATCTATTGCAAATGACATGAAAATTTGAAAGAATTATTTGTTTATAAACTTCATTTTGGAACCGCATCGTTCGATATTCTTGAATTGAGAGTTCCTATTCTTCATCCTTATAATCATGTTGCCATGTTGGTAGTAGTTCCAATGTCTAACTTGAAAGAACAAAAACAACCAACAAATTAGATTTCAACTCCTAATTTTTCAAGAGAACAAGAAATGATTGTTACTATTTGTGAGTGAAGAGAAGTATACGACAAGAGGCTAAGAAGGCAAAAAATGGCTATACGTGTGTCCAAAAATAACAACTAACTTATCTTTGAGTTATCTAAAATTTCTAGGAAGTCAAACTATAACATTTGTGTCGTGATGTACTATGTAACCATCTCTCTGCCTATTTTAGTTTTTTTCCTAAAAATAAGATCTTTTATTCATCTCTCTTCTCCTTATAAAATTTTCAATAACCATGGTTTTCACATCAAACTATTCTTCACTATTATTTTTCCCTCTTCCTATTGTTCTTCTTTACTCATTATCTACTTATAATACACACAACAAACCTTAAATTTTAAGGTAGTTTAACGTTTCTAAAAATAAAAAATAAAAAGTGATTATAAATGATTTGGAAATAGAATTTATCATGTATTAATAATTAGATTAACTTATAACTTGTTGTATATAATTATTTGTATAATATTCCTTATAATGAATAAGAAATCAACAAAAACAACATTGATAAACATGAAGCTATGATAGTTAATATTAAGCACAATTGCATTTAATGATTACACATGTGATGAGTTCAATCTATATTTATATTCTTCATATTTCATACTATAATTATTAATTATTCAATCAATGTAGGACCAAGATATTAAATTTGGTCAATAGAAAATCATTTTAGTAGTACCATGGTATAAGTGTTAGAGAAAACTCGGTCTAAGATCTATAAAATTTCTTGTATATGGGAGTTTGCCAAATCTAAAAATATAGAATTTCATTTCCGAAAAAGCTCTTACTAAATATTTGGAGTAAGTATGCATGATGTGAATTGTATAATAAAATATAACAAAATGACGGTGACCATTTATAAAATTTGTCAATAATAATGTATTGTTATAGTTCTAATTGTTTACAATGTCTTTTAAGGATGGTAATGTATTGCATATTATATATAATTTAGGAACAATTATTTAATCATTATATTGATAGGTGAAACTGTAATGTTCAATTTATTAGAATGAGAGTTTTTATTAGGTTTGATTATATTGCTAATTTTTGCATAGTCCCCAAACTCTGAAAGTTTAAGCTCAGATGATTGTTATATTTGACTATGTTTCTAATCATATGAACCTATGCTTCTGATATCATGATGTGTTGCACCGGTCAAAATAGAAACTATCTAACATCTAACAAGCAGCTCGGGCATGTCATGGGTTGACAACTGGTTTTACAAAAAATAATTAACAATATTGTTTTCAAAAGTTGGATGAACGTCTCAATATCCATGGACTGGATCTTGAACATGACTATGAAGTTCTTTAGGAACTCATCAAATGTTGACCCATATATAGATTCAATTAAGATAACAAATGGTAGTATCTTGTTAAAAGATGTATATAGAAGAAAGTAGAAAAATGAATACCTGCTCTTAATTTGCCAAATAATCTGGAAATATTTCACATATGGGACGTAGAGTAGACAATCATCCAGATCAACAATGTGCTTCTTTTGGTCCATCATTGTGAATTTACATCCTTCAAATCCATCCACCGACCTACCGGTGTTAAGAGTCGTTGCCTCCTCACTTTACACATCCTTAACAAGGCTCTACTGAGTGTACATCGTGAATCCTTAAAAACAAATGAAAAAGACAATGGTCGCGATACAACCGAGAGATTAAAGATGTGCAAATAAAAAAGAAAAGAAACAGAGAAATAAGAGTTAGCACGCACATCGACCATTGAGGCAATACTCACGTGTTTTGTTGACGGAGGTTCCTAATCCAGCTCTAAATGACTTCAATATGCACATTCACCTGTATTGTCCCCCTTGATGACAGTGCAGTGAGAAGTACCAACCTTGAGTTCTCGAAGGCAGCTTGTAAGCATCGAAATGTTCCAATTCTAAAGGCCCAAACAAACCCTCACAAACTCGATTATCTATTCCACCAACGTAGAATTTCCTCGCGGCCGGATCTCTCCTGATGTGAATGCCGGCATGTACTGCTGCACGGAAAACTTATCAACCGCCGGTCATAGTGCTTCCCTGGTTAGAGTTTCATTTCTTTCTGTACAAGTAGGTGAGGCAGACCACATCCCAACCACACACACGATGCCTGGATTATCTTTGATACCTTCTAAAGGAAGTAGACAACGTCAAGTAGAGTGTTGGGCACCGATTCTTAAAGCTTGACAGATTTGAACAAGGCTATGATATGGTGGGGAAGGTTGGCGAGGAAGATACACTACATCTGGGTGATTCAGAAAAGAACCTCACTGTCCTTGGAACGATATAAGGAGTTCCTCTGACGCCTTTGTTAAGCAAGGCAAGACATCATAGACGTTATCGTAGGGTGTCCGACACCGGTACCTGAGCCTGCCTATAATTGACGGAGATGAGGCAAATGACTAAACAAAAAGGTAATGTCTCTTCATTGTAAGATCAATACCAGCACTTCAAGATCATCAAATGCTCACTTTCAACTCGAACTCATTCTCCTTAACCGCCTGCTTCGTAACCTCCTTCGTGAACGAACAACCCCCTCTGCTGGGCTAAAACTATTCCGAAGTCCCGGCGTTCTCCGTAACCGCAAATCACACGACGGTGCATGGAAACATCTCTGCTGGTATTGATACAGAGAGGGGATAGATGACTGCAACTGGAAGGCGGGGGAGTCGTGGTTGTTGCTAAGAGAGAACTGTAATGACATTCTAGCTGCCAGACACTTAGTGGAATTCAGAATTCAAAAGATTTCATACAAAACTGATAACGAATAATCCTGCAACGTGATGTTTAAAAGAATAAAAAAGGTAAGTGATCAAAACGCTCGAGCTTCACCTGGAAGCCACCGGAGCGAGGCCGTCGTGGACAACATGCTTGACAAGGACAAGGTGGTGGTCCTTGGCCTCCTCTACATCGTACTCGATGACACTGCTGAGGTTGACGCAGGAGCAACGCTCTAGAGAAGTGAAGAGGGCTGAGGCGACGCCTAGCTAGATCTAGCTTGTTGCACGCTTCAACTTCTTGCACCCGAACTGCTCTCCATCATGTGTGGCTCTGCAACTGCAAGTCTCTGGCTTTCCCATTTGGATCGTCATGGAAAATCTTCCGAGAAGGAAGGAATGCCGGGTGAAGCCGTCAATCACGATAATGTTTCACTAACTGCCTAAGTGAAGAGGGAATCGTGGGCTTGAGATGTGTGGAAAAGTCATGGCACGTAGTTAGTTACTGATCCGGTAGTCGTGGGTTACGTGTGTTGTAAGTGGGCATTATCATTATTTTTTTTTAAATCCATGTTACAGCCGTGAAACAAGGAGAGAACATAGAGGGTTAACAAGAGATCAACGTTTCAAAATGCAGCCACCTGATTGGGCAGTATTCTTTAAAAAAAAGAATAATGACACACTTGTAATTAATAGGAAAAACTCCCTCTTTTTATAGTAGTATAATATATATATATATATATATATATATATATATATATATATCATGTATGTATGTATGTGTTATATATGTTGCAATAGATGTATAGATATGTACTTATATATCGTGCACTATATGTATTGTGTTATATATATGTGTAATACGTGCGCGCACGCTCGCACACACACACACATATCTCCGAATTTTTCCCGAATCGTTGACCTTATTTTTTAAGTATGTTGACTGCTTTTTATCCGAATTTCCCGCATAATTCCTGAATCTCAAAATTTTCAGCTCGATCCAACTTATCCCGAATGCCGAATTTGTGACTATGCTGGCACTTATAATGACGTCGTTTGGCAGTTAAAGGTAGTAGTCGGCCATCACCGGCAGTTCCGTCGTGGTATTTTAGCTGCTGCAAATGCGGCGTTTTAAATCTCGCCGGCATCGGCGTGATTTAAAAATTCCACAAATTGGCAATGTTGCGAGAGGCCGAAACCCGTCCCCACAACTCACTGCTTTCTTCTGTAACCGACAACATCCCCTTTTGGTACGTCTCCTCCTTCCCCTCTTTCGCATCGGCCTCCTCCCATAGTCCCGTGCCTCCTCGATCCTTCTCCTCATTCACAGTTGTGATGCCTTTGGATTTATGCCTGAAACCGGTCATTTTGGTCTTTGCTCTCTAGCCTCGCTCCATCCACACCTCCTGCATACCCCTTCTCCTTCCTCTGTTGTTCCTCACTCTGTTGTGCGGCTGTGTTTGTGCAGCTGCGCTCTCTGTTGGCCTGGATCTCAGTCCAGGCAGAGAGATCAGTGCTGGTTTTATGCGGCTGTTCTCTCTATTGGAAAGTACTTGCGACTGGACTGTCTGCTACACAAACAGGGCATTATTAAACAACAGGATTTTGATTTGATGCTGTTACAATCCCGAAACTTATAAACACTGCTGTAGTTCTGAAAATGACATCTGAACGGGCCCTTAGTTAGCGGGATACATTGCATAGCACAAAAGTTTAATACCCAGCGTAGTAGCTGTCCATTTGGTTTAATGGAAAGGATTTAAATGGGATATGGAAATGAAAAGGATAGAAGGGTATATGCGTGGGATGGCATGTATGTTTTCCGTTCCCATGTTTTGATGTATCTAAGTATAAGATTTAGGCACAAGCCGTCAATCTGTAAAGAGGAGAAGAGTAAGAACCAAACAGTTCTTGTAGCCGGTTTCAAGCACAGTGTTTCAAAAGCTTTAGGCACAAGCCACACAATCTGTAGAGGTCCAGAACTAGAACTAGAAGGGGAAGGAGAGGCAAGCCTGGCAACTAAAGGCTTTGGGCGCGGAACCACCAAACTAAAATAGAGAACAAAAAAGGAAATACTAGTAAAGAGGAGAAGAGTGAGAGGAGCCACCATGACGTGATGGAATGAAGGAAAGAAGAAGAGTGGAGAAGAACCTGATAACACGAGAGAACGACAGGAACCTAGAGGAGAAGAGGGAGGCGGAGGCAGAAGGGTCGATGTGTGCAAGCGGGATAGCGGACCAGACGAGAGTCGGGCCGCCATTAGGAACGGGAGTCGCGTGTGCGAGGCTTAGGCTGTTCGTCCTTAGCAAATACTTTGTGGCTATGCGAAACATAAAAATCCCGATGAGTTGAGATTTCAGTTATATGCAATCCCAATGTATATTTTGGGCACGTTTGGTTAGCTGGATATAGCTGGATTGGATTGCATTTTTAACTCCAGCAGGCCAAAGTTTATGTTTGGTTTGTAAGAGCCGTAAAAATACAAAAATACAAGACATTTCAATATACAGCCCGTGCGGGATTAGGGCTTCCATTTCAAAAGCTTGGACGCCGCAATCCAGGAATCGGGGCAACTGCCGCTGGGCTCCCGACTCCCACCCCGACTCTCTCTCTGCTTCGCACGCCATCAATGCCACCTACCTCGAGTTGCTCTGCGCCACCATCCCCGATCCTTTTCTCTGTGGCACCCTTTGCTCCCTGCTCCAAACGCTAGCAGCGCCACCTGCGACGAGGTGCTCCGAATCTGAATGCTAGCAGCGCCGCCTGCGATGAGCTGCTCCGAATCTGAACGCCGGCAGCGCCGCCTGTGACGAGCTGCTCCGAATCCGAACATTAGCAGCGCCGCCTGCGACGAGTTGCTCCGAATCTGAACGCCAGCAGCGCCGCCTGCGACGAGCTGCTCCGAACACTAGCACCGCGTCAGCACCGAGCTGCTTTGCACGCCAGCAACACCGCCTACCTCACGCTGCTCCATGCACCAGCATGATCCAGATCTACTCACAATAGTGTCAGCGGAGTAGATCTCACCATTGCTTCTACTACGTAGCAGTGTGGAGGTGACTCTTTTGCCCCTTCACTTTTCCGGTTCCGATTTCCAACTAAAGTCCTTTCTCCCCCTTTTGTATGCAGAGATCGACTTGGGTGACCCATACTATTCTCTGTGGTTATACAGTTTGGAAGGAGGATATAGCTATCTCTGGTATCCCTGTTGTGCTGTAGGTAATAATCTCCTCTGTTCTTAGCCTTTGTTCTTTTCTTATTGCATTGTCATTTTCTTACGCCTCCTGTAACTCCTACCTTGCTGATTTAACATGGGCTTTTTTTTATTATCCATTTGCTCTGAGATTGGGAACGATCATGGATTTTTCTGCTTGTTATACTTAAATGTTACTTTCAGTTCTGCAATCGATTCCATTTCTCTTATCTCGTATTGTTTATAAATGATTGTTAATGACCTCCACAGTACGAACAATAATATTGTTCATCCATCTCTTTTGTTAGATGGATACATGCTGATATATGTATCAGGGAACTGCTAATTTTGATGTATTGTAACTGTTTCAACTCTTTCTACTGCACATCACTTTTCATTGCAAAAACCTCTCCGCTTTATTGTAGGTTTTTAAGTTCGCTTGATCTCTAGTATCTCGTACAATTCAGATGAGGGTCAATGCATTTACATTTAAATTATACTGGACCATGACCACGTTAGAAGATGTACATCTGTTGCCAATTCATAGAGCTTTCCGCCTCACTATGTATGTAGCTCCTATGAAACATATATCTGTGTGTTCATTTATCTTGATCCAGGCATGATAGATGTTTTCTTATAAATAAAGTTATTTGACTGCTTGTGTGATCATCTTATTTTTTGTTGCTAATGACTGTCTTATTTGTATGAATCTGTGATTCAAATATTACTTCCTCTGTCTATCAGTTCTGTTCAGAATGTTTGCTTATTTTCCATACTTGTTCAACTGATGTTGGATTCAAAATGTATATTGCATAATAAAAATTTCTGTATTGATAGGATATAGTTGTGTTTCTGTATGTATGTTTTATACATAAATTTATTAATACAGAAATACAGAGATATTGTGTGCCAAATTTCTGTATTGATAGGATATAGCTGTGTTTCCGTATTGCTGCCGGAACATATCAATGTACACAGCTATTATATCAGCTATTAATAAATTTCTCTATTGATAGGATATTGGTGTATAAAACATATCAATGTACACAGCTATTATATCAGCTATTAATAAATTTCTCTATTGATAGGATATTGGTGTATAAAACAAACATATATTGCAATGTACACAGCTGTATTTTTGTATTGAACTAGTATGTAAATTTCTATATTGATAGGATATATCAATTAATAAATTCTGTATTTCTGTATCAATATTAATGTGTATATTGTATCCACTCAGAAATGGTAGTAATGTAGCTGTACTTTAGTATTGATAGGATACAACTATTAATAAATTGTTGTCATATCTAACTTCTTTCATTTTGATGACAGATTAAGAAGACTAGGACATGGTGGAAGAGAGGTGGAAGACCAGCAATACCTTCTTTGTTTTCAAAGGATATAACTATTATTAGACCATTCAGTCACAAGTTCTTGTTGTCCTTTACCATGATTTGTACATTTCCGTAGTATACAGAGCAACTAGCAGCAACTCTCTGTCTGTGGTTGTTTGATTAGTCAAGTCTATAAATACTAGCCTTGTTTGTGTGGTCGTTCGATAATGTTTTATTCATGGTGGGATTTAAATATGGATTCGTATGTGCCATATGATTGGATATTCATGATGGAATCTGATTAGATTATCTTTTATTGCTAATTTTCATGATGCTTTTTTGGCCTTATTTAAATATTGTGTGCCAAATTTACTTGTATGTATGTTTGTTTGATTAGTCAAGGCTATAAGTATTAAGCCTTGTTTGTGTGGTCGTTGGATTATATTTTATTCATGGTGGGATTTTAAGTATGGATTCGTATGTATTCGTATCAAAATTTACTTATTTTGATAAGCAATAGAACTACTAGCTCTGATTTTTCTAGATCTTTGTGTTTCTTACAAATGGATGGTCACAATCTAGACACTTGATCCCTTGTATTTTTCGAAAATGATTATTTGTCATAAATTTGATGAAATATATATTTCGAAATAAAAACATTCCTCAAATTTTTGAATAAGTTCTGTTTGAGTCCAAGTATTATGCAAAGTCTTGCATCCAAATAACCTTAAAAATAACTGTAATTCAAAGAATACATCCCTTAACAAAACCCAGCAAACTAAACATAAATTTAGATAATACATAATTCACTGACTCCATCAAACCAAACATAAATTTAGATAATACAGGATTTACTACATCCATCAAACCAAACATGGCAGACTTTGTGTTCGGGATTCCAGAAGTCCCAGAATTCATTATCCTGTACTTTTAAAATCCCGTATTATCCAAAATCCAGACAGATCCGGGCAACCAAACGTGCCCTTTATACAAGCAAACGTGGGATTTCAGTTATTATCGAGATCAATATCCCATCCTACGTAGGATCCTACAAACCAAACAGGGATTTCAAACTAAGATGCAGAGCATCAGTCCCTTCCGTGCCCTTCAAATGTTTTACATGAATTCGTGACCTTTATGATGCCATAAAATTGAGTGGCAGAGGATGTGTTTCTCCCATAATTTAACCTTTGAAACTTAATAACAGAGATATTAGTAGCCCCAGCATTCCATACAAAATTTCACTCAGCATTCCATAACAAGCCTCTATTGTCCCCAAAAAACTATCCATCTACCAATCATCCATCAGTAAGTACACAGTGAACGGATCCATTACCAATCATTAAATCAAGTGCTGCGGAGGCAAGTATGGGCAATTCTCTAGTTTCTGTACAGCGATGGCGACACCTTCAAGACTATTATAATGTACAGATCATCATCAGGGCAGTTTTCCAATACAACATAATGTCATTTGGTGCTTGACTTTTTAAGAATATCTCAAGACATGGTTGATCTCACAACTACCTCTACAAAGCTCCAGAGGATCACATTTCGGCGGAGCTACTCCTTAGAGCTACATTCAAAAGATGAAAGGGTGTTCGACAACTGACCTCAAGCTTTCCCACCTTTAGGAACCTGCAGCAATGCGAGAACATAACATCAATATCATTGCAAAGGAAAAAGTCAAGTGATATCCACCATACTGCATGAGGTATGTTAGACAGCACAGACAGATTACACAGAATTCTATTGTATTTAGCTAGTAACTCAATAAAGTCTTCTAAAAGTGCACTTTCAAAAAGAAAATCAGCATTGATTACCATATGAGGTGTTATATTTTTAGTTTAACTTGGATGTTATTAATGGCAAGGCACGAGATTTGTCTTAGGGTTAATTTCGTCGATGAAGAGGAAGTTTCTAAAACTTTATGCATATCATTATCTATTGTCTTGCCAAGCTCATCAATTCGACCCAGCTTCAAATATTCATCTCCAACAGCTGAAACTAAGGAATAAATCTAGACTAACTAGAAATAGGAACATATATCCTACTTTCCAGAAATCAAACCAAACATTCATGGTGAAAAATCATACTAAACTAACAGCATATGCAACTAAACAGAAAACCAAGAGCCAAACAGGCTCATATATAAGTATACCCCCGGTTTATGTCACGTGTTTTTCGCAGTCTACGTAATACGAGCCTTCGGCAAGTCCTGGGTGGCCCCAATGCACCTTTCACATTACCACCGAGGTTTATGTCACAGAAACTGTCAAAATCAGGCATTACTCTGGAAACAATCAGCACATCTCACCATTGGGTCTAAATGAGTATGTATTGCCAAACCAATTGCAATGATCTCATTGGTCAGCCAAGTATAACATATACCAAAACTTGTGGAATGATGTTACAGTTTACAGTGTCCTTTTAGACAGTTTATTATAAAAAATGAAAAACAAAAACATACCAGATACAAACTATAGAGGCGTGTGGTAGTAGCATACTGAGGGTCTTAAGTGAACTCAATGTCCGTTCTGAGGGTGTGAGTGGCTGAGATGATTTTGGTGAAACATCCAAAATCAATACCTAAGATGTAGCCCTTGAGTTCATTCAAACGCATGAACCTATGAGGTTTATGTGACATCAATATGAAGGAGGTCACCTAGCTGAGAGCAGCAAAGACTGAATGCAAAAGTAGGCTGACATCTAATGCACATGTCTTCTATGGTCAAAGGAATGAATTCGCGTCCAGAGCAATGCTTTACAGAAACACAGTCCGTGTCCGGCTGAGGCACGACCATGAGTGCAGAGCATCCCGTCATGGCACCAGCGGTGACTGATCAACCTCATAGAGGGATAACAGATGTGCTGGAAATATATCCTGGCAGTGATGATCAAGCAGAGGGAGTTGCAGCGAGTCAGGAACAAATCGGAGGTCAAGCAATAGCTCTCTGGAAGATGAGAAGGGGCATCTCTGCTGTCACTACCCTATTCTGACATAAACAAGGTGAGGGATGTGGTGTTGTCATAATCTTTTTATTCTAAAAGGAAGAAGAGGAGATGCAGAAAGAAGATGACAAAGTGGGACATAGAAGCAAAGAAGAAAACAAGGCAGGATCTGAAGCAAACCTGTCTTGGATAGAAATTGATGCAGAATCAGAGAGTAGGGGAGAGGGAGAAACAGTTTCACAAAACCAATAATTACATCAAATACACCAAATGGTACACTCAATGTCAATAAGTGGCGGGGCCACTAAAATGAAAATGTAAAGGACACTAGTAGGCCAAGAAGCTGACCAGGAATTGGATACCCCTGTGATATATAGGACTGATCCAGTGGCTATTATTTTAGTACAAAAGCCAAGCAAGGAACAGATAAAGAATCCCTCTGGGTGAATACATTGAACTGGTATTACTTCAGTTCATGACCTATGAGAATTAGGAAACAAGAGGCATTATAAAATGAAGATCTAAACTCTATTTACAAATAAATGAAACTGCTAAAGTACTAAAAGACGAACTTTAAGAAAATAATAAAAACAACATAGATCTGGAAAAAAATGAAGAATCTATTTTGACTTTTGAGTTTGTTTTCCAAAATTGCCTGCTGTCTAGACAATCCTGAGGATTCCTTCTTTCAATTACCATTTGGGACTCAGTGCGAGGGCTTAACATGGCAGGTGAGTATCGTGACATGTAATTCAGATAACACGAGCTGAATTTTTACCAGTTCTCGTTGGATTGTCCTTAGTCTTGCAATACTTTTTTGGAGCTGCAATCATACTGCATTAACAATCCTGGGGATCTCTTGTTTCAGTTTCAGCAACCATTTGATGCTCAATAAGGTTAAACACGAAGGATAAATGTGATGACTTCAATAATTGTAACCTCAATTTTCAGAAGATAGGCCTTGTTTGGATGGGTGCATTGGGATTGCAAACCGTGAAGTTGTGGCAAAAATATCTATTGCAAAATTGCACTTTGCAGTACAGATATACCCAGACAAACAAGGCCTAGGGACAGAATCAGAGACAGGCATCTAAAAACTAAGGCTATGTATTCACTAGATTATTATATGTCATCACATTACCTGTCATGTTACCCTCATATTGAGCCCCAGATGGTTGTCAAAACAAGATATACTCATATTTATCAAGGAACTACGTAGGCAATTTCTGGAACACTAAAATGACTGCAATAAATCCAATAAATGAACTTCTGAAAGTATCGGTAGACTATGCATAAATTCAACATTAATAACCATATCACCTTTTTAAGCACCATTTGTTGTCCATCTGAGTTAGCTGCCACGAGAGGTTTCATTATATCAAAGGAGCACATAAGAGTTTCATCTATGCTTAGCAACGCACCAGCATTGTCAAATTCCCCACAATAATTAGGAGCAGAGAACAAAGTCACCAGTCGTCTTTCTGCAAAAAACTCATAACCATCCTCGACAACCTAAAATTTAAATGTTAGTACAAACATATAACCATGTATGTTAGATTACAGCTACAAGTTGAAGAAGAATCCTACCTGATGACCCCGGCAAATAAGGTCGAGATCGTTCTGCTTCAAAAATTCTAAAAGCTTGTCTGGCCCAAAAGTACACGATACCCCTCTGTTACTGGCACCCCAGCCTTTCGTATCGAGATCAGGATCAGACCAAAGTAAATCACAAAGCAGACCATAATCTGGAACCTCAGTAGGTCTCTGGATATCCTTTATTTGATTTAAATTTTGCAATTCTGGAGAAAGGCCACCATGCATGCACAGAATTTTTCCCTCGATTACTGCAGCAACTGGAAGACAATTAAAGCAGTCTGAAAATGTTTTCCACAACCGTACATTGAATCTTCGTTTACATTCATCATAAAACCCATAAATTCTATTGATCTTAGCATCCTCGTGGTTTCCTCTTAACAAGAATATCTTGTCAGGATATTTTACTTTGTAAGCCAAAAGCAAGCATATTGTCTCCAAACTATGTTTGCCCCGGTCAACATAATCCCCAAGAAATAGATAAGTGGATGAAGGAGGAAAGCCTCCACATCGAAATAATTTTAAGAGATCTAGAAACTGTCCATGAATATCACCTGTTACATGCATAACAAAAGAAGCTTAGATAATAGCATGTTTTTAGTTACACATAGTTACACATAGTCAGTGAACAATTAAATATCAGTTCAATCTGCTTAATCCTATATAGGTGCCCATCAGAACTAAGGAGAGAAATGCATGTTTGAAATTGGGATAGGATCTGTCTTTTGTATTCAAAGAAGAAAAATCATTGATATGAAGCAGTTGATTAAGAAAATAATATTGAACCAAATAGGTCATGAGCCTTTTGATGCAAAATTGTGAACCTAAGAAGCATGGACACGGACACGGACACGGGACACGGCAATTTTCAGAAATATAGGACACTGACACGGCGTTGGACACGGCAATATATATGTATATATACATACATATATTTAAATAAATATATACAGTTAAAGACATATAAATGTATATAATTTATTTGTAAACACAACTAACTCCATAATTCTTAACAACAAGCAGAAACAACGATCACCATGATATCCACTTTTATATTCACGTTTGTATTCAAACCCACTATGCTGATGCTATAAAATTTAGCATACAAAATGATATATTAAAATCAAGAGGAAGAAGAGGGAAGCAGTTCCTAGAAAGGGAAGGAAGTTGCTTTCAGTGGCTGCTCTAGGTGTTGGCAGCTCCTGCTGCAAATGGCTCACAAAAGGCTGCTGCTTATGGTGGCTTTAGCTCCTAGTGGTTGCTGATGCAAAGGCTGCTAGTAGCAGCTCCATCTCTTTATGGTGGCTGCTTGCAGCAACTTCAGGACCTAGCTGCTGCTAGAAGCGGTATCATACGTTATTTACGGGAACAACAACAATTAGAAGGTGAGGCTTGTTGGTCACCTCTCGAGGGAAGGGACGAAGGTTTTGGTGAGGAGTTGGGGTTTGGTTGAGGAGTCTAAGGGGTTGGGTCTTATTTTCTCTTTTCATTTTAGTTCGATCTAATGTGGGTTGGGCTGGCCGTACTAAGCGTCCTAGATGCGTCCACGCCGTGTCCAGCTTGCAAAAAAAAAAAACAGACACGTTAGAGGAGTGTCCGCCGCGTGTCCACGTGTGTCCAAGGCGTGTCCGGGTTGGACACGTGTCGGACACGGACACGGCAGCCTCCGGGAAGTGTCCATGCTTCCTAGTTGTGAACTAATTGAACTCATGCTAAATGACGTGGGGGGGGGGGGGACCAAGCAACGCTGCAGAAATACTAACTCTATTTAGATTTACATTATGATATACAAGATTCAATTTAGGTAGCGCAAACATTAATATTTGAAAGTACATAAAACAAGATGCTTTCTTATCCACACTGGGTGCAAACTCTCTTGCGTGTATAATAATCATCTCAGATGTGGGGGGCGTCTCCTTAAATTCAACTTATGGTATACAAGATCGAATATAGATGGCTAACATAATAATATTTGACGGTACATAAAACAAGAAAGCAAAGTTTTTTTTCTGTTTAAGAAAGCAAAGCTTTTCCACATGGCCTGTAGATTTTGGTGTATATTCCCCATAATTCGCAGGTTCCGCTGTTTTCAGGTTGATAACCATTACCTCAGGTAAGGCCTATTTTGCTAGATACGGTAATATTCAATATGTGGTTCATTACAATTATTATTGAAAATTATGAACTAATTAACTGTTAGCTTAAAAATATATAAGAATATTATTTTAAAAAACTTTCAATTCTAAACCGAACTTCAGCTTATGAAATTTCCTATAAGTAACATTTTACCCTTTACAAAGTTTTCTTAATTATATTCAAACAATAAAAGCCTAAAATGAAATGCTGGAATTCTATGTTTTTTGTTTAATGTTCAGCACTTTGCAGTTGTTGAAAATTTGTATATTTGTTTGTCATTAAATGTGCAACGCAGACCAACTAATGCGCCTATACGAAGCAATGTTATTGAGTCAAGCACAATTAATAGAAGAAGAAAAAGACCTAAATTAACATGGGAAAAGCTTATAAAGAGAGATTTTGAATATCTACTTCACGACCAGAATATAACCCATGATAGAGCTGAACGGAACGAAGGATCCATGTAGCCGACCTAACATAGTTGGGACTGAGGCTTAGATGATGATGATATTTGTCATTAAATGTGGGTGGGTGGTGGTGGTGTGGTGTGTCTGTGCGTGTGCTTTTTATCTAATGTTCAACAATGTGCAGTTGTTGAAAATTTGTATATTTGTTTGTCATCAAGTGTGTGTGGTGATGGTGGGGATTGTGTGTGTTTGTTGTGGGGGGGTGGGGTAGTTGTATTTTTTCTCAGTACTTCCATTCAACTGTCTAGCATGGCCTTGAAATAGACATTAGAATTTGTATTTGTGTATAGTTTTCTATCTGTCACCAAAAATTAAGTTCATAACCATTCCCAGTTGGACTTCAAAAGATGACTGAATTAAGCTGGATTACAGAGTAGGCTGAATTACTAACGAGATAACAACTAAATGGATATGGACCAAAGCAGCTTGGGCAACAAAGGCAGAACTACATGGGTTAGGGTTAAGCAAATCATCAAAAGAGACTATCAAACCAAACCAATCAGTTAGTTTCGTTTGAGTAGGTGAATAGTTCGGTTTGATTTTTTTCCAAACTCATGAAAAGCCGCTTGGAAGGGTTTCAGAGTGTGAATGACTAAAATGAACTAAGCCAACATCTGTAAGATTAGCATAAATATCATACTTATGACATATGTTGTGTAGTTGTTGTACTGGATATATATTATACTATGATATACTACTAAACTATTATTAGATAATAAGAATTGGTGTTAAATACATAAATAATCATGTCTTTAGAATATAGCACACCGCTTTATTGGATGGAATTTCCGTGAATTTGGTTTTCGTTATAAGAATTATGAAGTCCTATTTTTTCGATAATTTTTTTTCTTCTTAGAACTCGGATTTCTAGGACGTTCTGCTCTGGTAGTCCGACCGTGAAATTCCTTTGTTTCAGTATTTCCGGAATATGAGCGTGTGACTTGTTAAAATCAAAATTCTAGCAAAGACTTCAACTAGTGGGTCATGAGTAGCCTACAACTTGACGTCGTCAACCCCTAGGCCATTTTCCACAACTATTGTGTCCAATGCGGATTAGTTGTTGGACCCTCATGTATGATGAACATTCCCATTTGAAAGAAGGCAAAACATCCTCTCTCTACTACACTCCTCTCTCGTACCTCCCCCTTTGTCTTCACTTTACCCACCTTCTCCCTATCCAAATGTCTAAACAAAGAATTTGAGATTAGGGCTTGTTACCGGCTATGTTCCCCTAAAACCAGTAGACGGTGGTCTGGCTCAAATTGGATTCAGCATTGGGATCATGTGGTTGCATGGTGATCGTTTTCTTTTCCATTCACCCTGCATTGTATAAAGTTGGTTTCTTCAACCTCCACTTATTATATATGGGCCCTTCAAAGTGTAGTGTGAGGAATTGATCCCCCCGCACCAATATCTTCCCCCCTTCATCCCCCGTCCCCATGTTCTACACGCAGGTTCTTACTGGTGGGGAGATCTGTTTCGCAAGTTTAATTCTGTCATCATATGGTCTGTAGCTGTCATGGACAACAAACTCAGATCTCATTTCAATGGCATTATCATTGGCAGCAACATCCTTACTTTGGTGGGAGAGTTATTGAGATGAATGAGAAGTATTTCAATGAAGACTACTTGTGCAAATCTGACCTACGAAACTATGAGTGCAGGTGCATTGGTTGGCAATCAAGTTGTTTTACGTCATCTGATGTTGGTTTTTCTCACAGGACTGTTGAGATGGTAGATGATGCCACATGTATTCAGTTGGGAAACGTAGCCAAGCAGCATGCATTGTTGAATTAGTTCTTCTTGAGTCACTTCTTTGTGATATTTGCATTCAGTTGGGCCAATATTTGGTAGAGATGATGTTACACCATCCATTGCAATGTGCCAATGTCTGCTTCATCACAATGGCTAATGAAGAGGACAATGAAGTGGATATTGTTTAGTTGGAGTGTGAGACATAAATTAAACATGAGCTTGCCGAAATTAGCTCACAAATTAAGAGTTGGTAAAGTAAGTGTGAAAAATAAGATTTAGGTGCGGAAAATAAGATGGAGGCTAATGAGACGTTTCTTATTCATAAATGGCAAACTCTCCTCCTATATATAAGAGAGGGGGCAAGTACAAGGAAGCAAATTTCATCCGGATGGCCAAGACAATTAGGCCTCTAACACTCTCCCTCAAGCTGGAACATGGGTGAAACACATCTCCAGTTTTTCAAGACAAAAAAAACATATAATACCCCACATAGAAATTGTTCTCCCCTGTCGAGAAATGATCTCCCCCTGAATCTCGCAATATAAAAATTGAAACACTCTAACACTCCCCCTGAAGAAGATAGCAAGTAGTAAGCGGTCTTCTTCCCTAATGAAGGAAACAATAATGCAGAAGCAATAACAACAGAATAGACTCACCATAAAATTGATAATGGTCAAACTAGTGGAAGCAATCACAAATAAATTTCTGAAACTTTGACGAGCATCCAGAGCACCATAGATAGTGGAAGATATTTGTAGAAATCATGAGCCGTCATGTCGTCAAAGTAGTTCTGCAAAAGAAGCAGCAACACTGGAATTTTACGTGGTACTTGGGATAAGAGCAATGCTATATGAATATTGTGCTATAGGAAGTGGGCACATTTGGAGATGTGCTGCTATAGGAAAGACGTGCCATAGTGGGTGCCAACAATACACGGATGAAGATGCAAGAATTAGAGAAAATGGTCGAATGACATGGCTGCTTCTCTTTATATTCTCTCCTCCATCTCATATCTTCCCTTTACTCATCTTCCTTTATTCTTCCCCTCATGCCAACCACAAAAAGGTTCACGAGAGTCATCAACACCGGTAGAGGAATGGATATGTAAAGGACGACACAGAAATAAAACATTACCAATATAAAGACATGGTAGGAAGAATAAAGCACTATCAGTATATAGGCACGGTAGAAAAATAAAATCACAAGAATATAGGCGTTGTGATACGCAACATAGAAGATCCCTAATTCAAATAAAGGCACTCAGCCATGTGGATTAGAGGAACTACATAGAGAGCAAGAAAAATTAGTGAGGTATCCCTTCTCTTTTTTTGGTTCTTTATAAACTAGCACGGGGCCATTTGTGTCCAGTATGTCGTTGATATAACCAATAATGTGATTATGTGAGTCAATGTACTATATAATCCAATTAAATAGATCTAGGTAGAAAAATAAATGGATCTTCATGTAACCCGAAAAGACACATTTGTCCTGCCGGTATGGAGTAGGTCAAAAATTCGACTCGAATAAGGATCCAATTAGTAATAGGAAATACTTTTCTTTCTTTTCTTTTTTTTACTAATTTACTTCTTTGACATTACTAATACTCAACATATCTGCCTCTGCTTGTTCTTCTTTTTTATACATGCAGATACTTTTTTTCAACATTTGCCGCTTTGTTTTTTGAAGTATCTACCGAATTGGCAATAGCAGAGATGTTGTGCTGACCATTGGCTTTGCGACAACGTAATAATGATCTACTACTACATTTTGCGACACAAACCGATGCATGGATGGAGTGAAGGTCTTTAACTTTGCGAAAGAAATCAACAAGGTTGTCTGGACAAAATCGGCAATGAGTATCGGGAGGGCGGGGATAAAATCGACAATCGACGAAGATGCCTAGATGCTATGTGGCCAATCAGTCCTGTGTAAAATAACAATAACCCCGGGAGGGGGCAAATTTGAGATACTGGGTCAAAAAAAGATGCCAAAGTTATTTCTTGGGAAGAGACTTAGGAAACGGACAACTAGACGTGACTCAGAGGAGGCAGATAATAGTGTTGATGGACGGGAAGACAATCGTCGGCGTTGGGTATTAAAAGAAGAAGCGAGGAGAAGACCATAGAGGCAACATCTGGCAAAACCAATAAGGAACGACGGTCGCCCTCGGGTAGAGGCTCTCTCTTTTTCTTTCTAGGGTTAGGAACAATGCATTGATACCATGTGAAAAATAAGATGGAGGCTGATGAAATATTTCTGATAGACGGAAAACTCCCCTCCTATATATAGGAAAGAAGGCAAGTACAAGCAAGTGAATATAACCCTAATGGGCCAAGAAAATTAGGCCTATATTATAAATAAACTAATAACTCTAACAGTAAGGATGGCAGTTGGAATGATTAAAGTGGTGTTAATTAGACTCTCATTCATAGTCATTAATTGTGAAATCTATCCACAAATAAGAAAGGCATGCTTCCCAAGCTTTAGAAGGTTGTAGCCCCAAGTGATGATGATGATTATGATGATGAGATTCTTGGAACTGAGAAGGACATAGATAGGTGGTACGCTTCTGAAGATGAGATTGTGAGTAGGAAGTAAGGAAGACATCATATGACGAGAAGTATCACCATCGCAAGCTTGAGGTTATAATTTGCATGATATTTGAATCATATAGCCAACCCAAAGTAGCATTACAAAAGAGGGATACATATTGGTAGAAGCATTGGATGGTTTAGATGTGGGAACAAATGGAAATCGTTTGCAAGGGTCAATGCCACTCGTTGGAGGATTTATGGCAGCTGACTTCAACATAAAGTCAACATTGATCATGAAGACGAGAGGAAAACACACTCACCATAAGGTTTTGACCAACAAGCAAGCGACATCCCAATTCATTGTTGATAAAATCTATATGAGGTTGAGATCTAATATTAACTTATTCGCTAAAGAAATGCAAGAGATGAAGAGGGAGTATTGCCTAGATGTGATGAAGTAGGTATACAGGGACATGTGGCATGCACTAGCGAAGATGAGGGATTCTTATGAGCCTTCTTACAAGATGTTAAGGCCATACATTGTTGAGACAAGTCATAAAAAAGATGGTAGATTTTAACTATTCTAGACACACATGTTGCTGATAATCTTCCCATATTCTATGTGACTTCATTGAATTGAGAAATGGCTTTGTTATGGCATATGAGTGTTTGGTTAATTGGGTTGATTATGCATACGGGTGCCCAAGTCTCTTTGACCCGGTAAGGTTGTCCTAGTCCATTAGGGTTTGTCATTTGGTGTTGTACTTGTCCCCTCTCCTATATACAGGAAAGGGGTCAGCTTATCTAATAATAACAATACACAATTACCCTATAATCACGTTTTCTGACAGCTCTCTGAAGTCAAGTAGGAAGATCATGAGGTTGGATGGATGCTTTTGCAAAACCTCTCTAGGGGTCACCTTATAAGTGCAATGTTAGAGATGGAAGTAACCATATATATCAAGTTTCTTGGGTTATAAGTGAATGTGACACTAATAAATTTTAAACTTGGTTCCTGCCATTGTTCATTGAAAAAGTAGGATCGCTGATGAGAATGGCTGGTGCTACATGGATGATAAAAGGTACAGATCATTACTTTGTCGCACACTACTAAACTGGCTGATGTAATTACCACAATCAATCCAAGGATTGAAGGTTGCATTCAACAAGTTGTTTTCTAATGCAAAGATCAGGATGTCATTAGCAGAGTGGGTATCCCGGTGCTTTGCCAACATGATTTGTTTTTGTGGGGAAGGAAAGTCTCATCTGTGCATATTACTTATTACAGAGAAATGGGCATTCTATCATATAAAAGTTACAATATGAGTGTTTAGTTCAAAGTTGGATCTTTCTATTTGAAAACAGTTTGGTTCAATTAGTTCTGATTCACCAAAACCAAATATATATAGTAACTAACTAACTGGATTTCACAAAAATAATTGGATTCTTTTACATCTTGTTTGCATGGTTTATATGTTTCTTTTTGCAGTTCAATTTGCTTTAGCTATTTGGTTACTTTTGAGCAAACCTACCAAGCAATCATTTGAGGTAGTCTCGTTCAAAATAGAACAGTATGGGATCCAAAGTCACTTCAATAGATATAGTGGATTTTATAGAAAAACAATAGGTTCTTATTAAAAACGACTTGCACTTAAAGGTAGTTTCATTGCTACCACGTGTCTTGAAACATGTCAGTTTGACACTTAGTGAATAAATCAATATCATTGTCACCTTGTGATGTAAGACATGATTTCAGTACCCAGAGATTTAAAAGTCCTGATCATAAACCCTATGTTCACATTTTATTTCGCTAAGTTGTGGTATAATACATAACATAAATTATTTTCTCATGTGGTGTTGCATTATACATT